>CM075482.1:10537500-10857500 GCA_037950665.1 Hypophthalmichthys nobilis | reverse complement strand
GTTACGGACTGCAGCTTTAAATAAAAATAGAAAAGAGCATATTTAAAATTTATATTTACATGTTTATATATATATATATATAAAATACATTTCACAAACTGTACATGGTAACACTTCAGTATGGGGAACACATATTCACTATTAACTAAGACTTTTGCCTAAATAACCTCTTAATTTACTGTTTATTAAAGGGTCAGTTCAAACAAAAATGAAATTTCTGTCATTAATTACTCACCCTCATGTCGTTCCACACCCGTAAGACCTTCATTCATCTTCAGAACACAAATTAAGATATTTTTGATGAAATCCAAGAGGTTTTTTTTTTTTATCCCCCATAGAAAGCAACATAATTACCACATTCAAGGTCCAAAAGTAATAAAGACATCATTAAAATAGTCAAAGTGACTACAGTGGTTCAATCTTAATGTTATGAAGTGACAAAAATAATTTTTGTGCACAAAAACAAAACAACAATAACGACTTTAACCAACAATTTTGTCTTTCCCTTGTCATTCTCCTATGCAGTTTACGTTGTATAGACAGTGCAGGCTTCCGTATTCTATGTCAGAACGCAAACTCATTATTGGCCGGCTCCTGCGTCAGCATCACACACATGCGTCATGCTGCTCACGTGAACAGCGCCGGCCATTCAGCATTCTGACATAGAACATGGAAGCCTGCACTGTCAGTGCAACGTAAACTGCGTAGAAGAATAACTAGTTGCTTATTAGTTTACATATTGTCTGTTTATTAGTACTTATAAAGCACATATTAATGCCTTATTCTGCATGACCATATTCTACATCCCTTAATCCTACCCAACACCTAAACTAAAAAATAAATAAATAAATAAAAATCTCTCAGATTTCATCAAAAATATTTTAATCTGTGTTCCGAAGATGAATGAAGGTCTTACAGACAGAAAATAATGACAGAAATTTCATTTTTGGGTGAACTAACCCTTCAATAGTAAGGTAGTTGTTGTAGCGTAGTTTGTAGGTATTGGGTAGGGTTTAGGGATGTAGAATATGGTCATGCAGAATAAGACATTAATATGTGCTTTATGATTACTAACAAACAACCAATATGCAAGCTAATAAGCAGTTAAAAGTGAGAATTGTTCCCCGTACTAAAGTGTTACCCTGTACACAAAAAGTTTTGAATGTTTAAATTTTATTAGTTTTATTATTGAATATGAAATTGCAAATCATCATCCGTGTGTGTGTTGTCTTGGATTTATGTGTTTATTTTCATGGAAAGTATGTTCACTTGGCAGCTATATTTGCAACGCCTTTGAGCAGATATTTTGGGCATCCAAGACCAAGGGCCCTATCATACGTCCTGCGCAATGCAGCGCCAGGCACAATGCAAGTGTTTTTGCTAGTTTCAGCCCGACACAGTTATGATTTTTACATCCTGCTCCACGTTGTTTAAATAGCAAATGCACTCGCGCTCATCTGTTCGCCCATGGGCGTGCTGGTCTGAAAACGAGGTGTGCTCAGGTGCATTGTTGGCGCATTGCTATTTTGAGGCAACTGAAAACAACTGCGCTGTTGACCAACAAAAACCTGGTCTAAAGCCAATATTTTTAAAGGGCATGTTAGTAATATGTGCCTATAGGCGGGTGCACAACGCGCATACACTCTGCTTATTACACACACAGGGACGTGAAGCAGCACACAAACATTTTTAAATATTAAATATAAAAGGATTCCTGTCTGGAGAAGAGTTCAGTCTTTCCGCTTGCAAATTCTGCCATGTAAATACCGAATCCGCCATGGTGCAAGCACAACTGGCTTTTAAAGGGAATGGGAGATGAGACTCAGATTGGTTTATTGCACATTACACCCAAAACACACCCATGACTCATTAAGAGAATAAGGACAACACAAATTTTTTCCATCGTTAAACTAGTAAAAGAGGATTCGGACAAGCCCTAAGTGCACTTGCGCCATGCGCTTTAGACCATGTGCTTAGATCATTAAAACAGGGCCCCAAATACTGAATGAGGAAATCCTGAAATTTCAAAAACTGTTTGACACACATTTAAACAGCATATTACAAATCTTACATTAACTGTCCAATAAACAGACTGTCCAAAAAAACATTTACATTAACTGTCCAAATAAAACCGACCCTATAAGTCGTTTTTCAAGCACCATTTTTATTACGACCTATATTTATGTTTTAAAGTCATGCGCCCTCTAGCTGGCATAAAAATAATGACAGTGTCGTGTTACGTCTGTCATCATGAAATGACGTATGACTGTTGTTACCAGTCAAAATGCGTGTTCATTCAAATGCAATATGTGGACTTTTTTACACCATTTGTCCTATTTCCATTTAGTAAAACTAATTTTTTTATTAACGACTACACCCACCCCATCCCTAAACCTAACCTTAGTGATTTATAGTGCATATACACTTTATGAGCACATGCGTTCCCTGGGATCGAACCCACGATCACATGATCACATGATTGCATATTGTTATATATTGCAATGCTCTGCCAATTGAGCTCACGAAACTCGAAATATGAGTGTCCTGTTGTCGATAGGGGCGCAACTTTAGTAAACGCTCCTATGGGTTGTATTTCATGGAAGTGACAAACGACCTTTATAGGTGTACTGGTTGGAGAACATGTTGCCAATAACTGTTGTTTCTTATACTCAAACAGTGTTAACAAAAGGTTATATTTCTGGCTGGACCAGCCAATGCGCATGTGCAGTCCTAAGAGTCTCAGAACATGGATTGTTTCTATTGCAACCGGAGCTTCTAACAACAGCTGTAGTGACACGATGACTTTACCAATTGTTTGGCTCTTATATTTAGAATGCAGGACAACATCATTTTCAACACACACAAATGTATCTAATATGATGAATAGCGCTGTGTTATCTCATACGCTTGACCGGAAGAAGCAGCGCCGACGACTGTGGCATAATAAAAGTTCTGCTGCTCACGAGGCGTGTATCACACTCATCTCTCATTAGCAATTGCTCCAGCGGTCTCGTTCAGCTCCAGCAGCACCCGTTCTGCGCTGCTTTATATTACAGTAACGTTAATAATCTCATCCATGAACATGATTTCTGCACGAGTTCCGTCCCGATTCTTTTCCGCTGACTGTGAGGTGAAGACGACATTTCCCAAGATTCTACGCTCAAACTCGGCGTCATCAAGCTACACCTTTGTTTTGAATAGGCGACCTCTAGCAGTGAAAAAACCTACATACTGTAGCTTTAATTTCTTTTTAATTATAAAAATATTCAGGGAGTAATCATGTCAAAATGTCACACAATAATATAGGCTAGTTTACAGTGAAGACCCACTTACCTGAGACAGAAATGTTGATGGGGTTGTCACTATATGTGTATTTCCAATCCGATGGCTTTGTCTCCACCCTGAAGTAGTAGTTGTCTGAATGATTGTTCATGACATCATAGAAAACAGTGGTACATTCACGCTGACTAAGATTTCCAAGTATCTCTATACGTCTGAATCCTTTGATGAGGTTTGAACTTCCATTAAAAACCACCCAATTCTCTGAGTTTTGAAACTGATGGTCCGTCTTTATCCAGAAGCCAAATATACTTTCTGTGTTCTTCAAACTGTTCTCTGACACATTAAATCTACAAGGTATCTGCACACAAGAGCCGCTCAGTGCCGTTATTCTGCTGGGCATTTCTGCATTATATTTAGGTTCTGAAAACAAAGTAACAAAAATACAAAGACACTTTATAATCTCTTGTTTCACATAATCAGTGTAATACAAAAGCTTTTTGATAATTTTCATTTTAGTTATAG
Source organism: Hypophthalmichthys nobilis (assembly GCA_037950665.1). Taxonomy (NCBI): domain Eukaryota; kingdom Metazoa; phylum Chordata; class Actinopteri; order Cypriniformes; family Xenocyprididae; genus Hypophthalmichthys; species Hypophthalmichthys nobilis. The sequence continues at coordinate 10,853,696 of CM075482.1, read as the reverse complement.
AGCATCATAGGAATTGTCCCACCTGAAGATTCCAGTTCATAGAAGAAGAACAGAAATACCATGAAACGAAAGACAGACATCTCAAGTCCTGTAGGTACAAACACGAAAACATTAGTTTCCAATTTACAAAGATGCTTCACATGGATGCCACACTTTTTATTTTCTTTTAACTTTAAAGAAGTTATATTTTCTGAATTATATTTTAATGTGAATATTTTTGCATTGATAAAGTCTGAAATGTGCTCAAAGAGACAATAAAATGACAGAAACCTCACCTGCTACAGCAGTCCGTCATTCATTCAGAGTAAAACAGAAGTCCAGCACAATTTCCTCACAGAACTGTGGATTTCTGTGAACCTGACTACTAGTTTCCAGGAGTGAAGGAGTAGCAGGTGAAGCATTAACATTACCACATTAAAATGAACCAAATGCCCAAGTCTGTAAAATATGCATCTACACTATCAAATGATCTTTTACAAATATTTAAATCCATTCTGTACTTCACTAGAATATCATGCAACAGTTGTTTTAAACACAGTCTGTGTACTTCCTCATGCAAATCTGTTTATTTCTGTTAGAAACAAAGAGTCTTTAGTACTGAATTAATGAATATTAATACTAGCATATTGTGGTTAGAGTTCTGGGTAGGTAACAAAAAGGTTATAGGTTTTACCTATTATGCTCCCTTATACAAGATGTAAAAGAAGTCTTTGATGTCCACAGAGTGTGTATGTGAAGTTTTAGCTCAAAATACCAAACAGATAATTTTTTTATAGCTTGTTGAAATTGCCACGTTTAGGGTATGAGCCAAAACGGACTTTTTTGTGTATGTCTCTTTAAATGCAAATAAGCTGGTGCTCCCACCCCCCTTTTCAGAGAGGGCTTCTAGAGGTCATGCTCCGGCATGACAGCAATAACAAAACAAGTCAGCAGTTTTGTGTCTGTCTGGCAAGCAATATCACTTGTTTGGCTGCTCTGTTCTGATGTGCTGGCCTTTGCAAATAAACATTCCATATTAATACAAGTTTAATATCTTTACAGAAAAGTCAGTCATCTGATTGTACTGTGCATAATAAATGAGCATTTATGAATTACACAAACAGGGAGCACAGCGCAATAAAAATAACAACATAGCTGGTTTCATGGTGCCATCACAAACTTTATAAGTCCCACATGTAAATATGAGCTTGACAAATTCAAGCGATTGACTTCACATTGCTTTCATATGCAATTTTTAACTACCACATTCCTATTAACGATCATTCTGGTAGCACGTGAAGGCAGCATCAGACAATGGTAACTTTAGTAACATTAGCCTTACAGAGTGCCAAGAAGCTCTTTCAGAAAGACTGGAAATTGGAAAACAAATGCATGATACTTACTTCTTCTGGAGGTGTAGCTGGATCACAAACAGTTGGCACTGCTCCATCCTTCAGGAGCAACTTTTGTGCAAAAGCTGCTTTATACTGACCCTCATTCACAAAGTCCGGTGTAAAATGATTCACGCAGACATAAACAAAATTCGGTAGAGTTGAGGGAGCATTTTCTTCGAAAAAACAATATTAATCCGCCTCGTCTTCAGCGGCTCAGATTGGGGAGTAAATGGAGAGAGCTATGTGGATTAATACATCCAGCTACAGAACACCTAAAACGTTTGGGAGACATTCTCGTCAGTGCAGCAATGTCGGACTGTGTACAACTCGCTGTGAACTCGCTCAGTGCAAGTTCTATGTTAAAACGGCAGTGTCTGTCAACATTCGTGGGCGGGGCCTGTGGCTAATGTGACGTCACATTAGCACCATGACTGAAAACAGGTCGTTGGGAGACACTGCTTATGATTTATGGGGATTAAAAAAAAAAAAGAGTGGGTGGATTTTTATCACTATAGGGTGGTTGTGTACATACACTGCCAACACATCTTTATGTCCAAACACCATGTAAAAGTGAATTTTGCATAATAGGTTAATGTAATCAGCCTTTTGTTTAGATGTTAAAACCAGAGAAGTGCTCCGTTCGACCAAGACAGAATTTAAAAAACAAAACATGATATCATTACATAGTTATCTTTATTAAAGATTATTATACTTCACTCGCCAACACTCGAACACTCCGAGCGTTTGAGAACTTTAGTACCAACTGAGCATCGTTTAAACACCACAGCCTACCAGAGTATTGTTGCTGACCATGTCCATCCCTTTATGACCACAGTGTACCTTCTGATGGTTACTTTCAGCAGGATAACACACCATGTCACAAAGCTCAAATCATCTCAAACTGGTTTCTTGAACATGACAATGAGTTCTCTATACTCATATGGCCTTTACCATCACCAGATCTCAATCCAATAGAGCAGCTTTGGGATGTGGTGGAACGGGAGATTCACATCATGGATGTGCAGCTGACAAATCTGCAGCAACTGCATGATTCTATAATGTCAGTATTAGGGTTTTTCCTGCAATGAAAATATTTTGCAGTTGCCAAAATTAATATTTGTCCCACCAAAGATTTATTTGATCATTTAATATGACGATACTTGATGTTTTGCATTAACGGTACCCGTGAATAACCGGCTGCTTTAAAGTGCTTTAAAATGCTCCAGTGAGTGTTTGTGTAAGCGCTCTGTGAAGAGCACCAAAAGTTTCTAATCACAATGTGTTTTGCAGCATTGAGCTTTGTAGCCAATCACAGACATATCTGTTCAGTCTAATCAAAAAAATTACAATTTTACTGATATTTGTGTGATATGGATTTTTATGCTTTTTACAGCAAACTGTGTTGAACCCGCCTCTGTTTATTAGTAAACTATTATCTTTAACCCTCCTAAATTACATTTTCATCTATTGAAAGTGTTTTTTTATCTGTATCTCTGCTATTTGTTTTAATATTACTATAAAAACATTATTTCTGTGATTGAACAAGTTATTGTATGAATTACAGTAATTGTATGAATCAGTCTGTAAACAACAGAACAGAAAATTGTTGCTGAAACAAGGAAGTACAAGCTGATCATGTGATTTACAGGTGCTGGTCATATAATTAGAATATCATCAAAAAGTTGATTTATTTCACTAATTCCATTCAAAAAGTGAAACTTGTATATTATATTCATATTCATTACACACAGACTGATATATTTCAAATGTTTATTTCTTTTAATTTTGATGATTATAACTGACAACTAAGGAAAATCCCAAATTCAGTATCTCAGAAAATTAGAATATTGTGAAAAGGTTCAATATTGAAGACACCTGGTGCCACACTCTAATCAGCTAATTAACTCAAAACACCTGCAAAGGCCTTTAAATGGTCTCTCAGTCTAGTTCTGTAGGCTACACAATCATGGGGAAGACTGCTGACTTGACAGTTGTCCAAAAGATGACCATTGACACCTTGCACAAGGAGGGCAAGACACAAAAGGTCATTGCAAAAGAGGCTGGCTGTTCACAGAGCTCTGTGTCCAAGCACATTAATAGAGAGGCGAAGGGAAGGAAAAGATGTGGTAGAAAAAAGTGTACAAGCAATAGGGATAACCGCACCCTGGAGAGGATTGTGAAACAAAACCCATTCAAAAATGTGGGGGAGATTCACAAAGAGTGGACTGCAGCTGGAGTCAGTGCTTCAAGAACCACTACGCACAGACGTATGCAAGACATGGGTTTCAGCTGTCGCATTCCTTGTGTCAAGCCACTCTTGAACAACAGACAGCGTCAGAAGCGTCTCGCCTGGGCTAAAGACAAAAAGGACTGGACTGCTGCTGAGTGGTCCAAAGTTATGTTCTCTGATGAAAGTAAATTTTGCATTTCCTTTGGAAATCAGGGTCCCAGAGTCTGGAGGAAGAGAGGAGCGGCACACAATCCACGTTGCTTGAGGTCCAGTGTAAAGTTTCCACAGTCAGTGATGGTTTGGGGTGCCATGTCATCTGCTGGTGTTGGTCCACTGTGTTTTCTGAGGTCCAAGGTCAACGCAGCCGTATACCAGGAAGTTTTAGAGCACTTCATGCTTCCTGCTGCTGACCAACTTTATGGAGATGCAGATTTCATTTTCCAACAGGACTTGGCACCTGCACACAGTGCCAAAGCTACCAGTACCTGGTTTAAGGACCAAGGTATCCCTGTTCTTAATTGGCCAGCAAACTCGCCTGACCTTAACCCCATAGAAAATCTATGGGGTATTGTGAAGAGGAAGATGCGATATGCCAGACCCAACAATGCAGAAGAGCTGAAGGCCACTATCAGAGCAACCTGGGCTCTTATAACACCTGAGCAGTGCCACAGACTGATCGACTCCATGCCACGCCGCATTGCTGCAGTAATTCAGGCAAAGGAGCCCCAACTAAGTATTGAGTGCTGTACATGCTCATACTTTTCATGTTCATACTTTTCAGTTGGCCAAGATTTCTAAAAATCCTTTCTTTGTATTGGTCTTAAGTAATATTCTAATTTTCTGAGATACTGAATTTGGGATTTTCCTTAGTTGTCAGTTATAATCATCAAAATTAAAAGAAATAAACATTTGAAATATATTAGTCTGTGTGTAATGAATGAATATAATATACAAGTTCCACTTTTTGAATGGAATTAGTGAAATAAATCAACTTTTTGATGATATTCTAATTATATGACCAGCACCTGTAGAAGGTGCACAGTGTCATTCACAAACACTAAACACCAACATGTTGACACATATGTTATTAAAATAAAATAAACATTAATTTAACAGCATTATACAGTATATAACATAAAATCCTAATGTACGTAACTGATTAGAAAGAAACAAAATAAGACAAAATAAGAAGAAACAGAGTTATTTCAACAAAAATCCATCAAATGTGAAGTGTCACGCAGGGAATTATGGGAATGTCAATTTACGTTTTTTTACTGTAAATTATACAAGTACTTGTGCTTTTTCACTTTCAAAAACTGAAAATTTAACAGTATTTTACTGTAAAATTACATGAAATGTACAGTTAGATCTATTACAGTTATTCCCCGTATATAGTACGGAAACCTTCCGTTAACCAATTAACAGTTTTTCACTGTAGCATTTTTACAGTCTTTTCATTAAAATATTTTTTTTTACAGTGTAGTTCATATGAACTAATATGAAAATACTCTAAATTAATCTTAGTTCATGTTAATTTCACCTTTTAATAATGCAATATTAAAATCAAAAGTTGTATCTGTTAACGTTATTTAAAGGACCTGAACTAACATGATCTAACAATGAACAGTAGCATTTTTATTAACTATCGTTAAATTAACAAATACTGTAACACACAGCTTAGTAGTAGTAGTAATAGTAGTATTATCTTTATTTGTCCCTTTACAGAGCAATTTATGCAGTATTCAACAACACAAACACACAATTAATTAAAAACATAAATAAAAATAAATGAAAACACTTAAAGGGTTAGTTCACCCAAAAATGAAAATAATGTCATTTATTTCAAAACACTGCTTCAGGAAGCTTCGGAGCATAATGAATCAGCGTATCGAATCATGATTCGGATCGCATGTCAAACCTGCTGTCAAAACTGCTGAAATCACGTGACTTTGGCGCTCTGAACCGCTAATTTGACACGCTGATTCATTATGCTCCGAAGCTTCCTGAAGCAGTGTTTTGAAATCAGCCATCACTATATAAGTCGTTATTTATTTTTTATTTTTTTTGGCGTACCAAAAATATTCTCGTCGCTTTATAATATTAATATTGAAACACTGTACTCACATGAACTGATTTAAATAAGTTTTTAGTACCTTTATGGATCTTGAGAGAGGAAATGTCATTGCTCCCTATGCAGGCCTCATGGAGCCATCGGATTTCAACAAAAATATCTCAATTTGCGTTCCAAAGATTAACAAAGGTCTTACGGGTGTGGAACGGCATGAGGGTGAGTAATAAATGACAGAATTTTCATTTTTGGGTGAACTAACCCTTTAACTAATCTTAACTAATGGGACCTTACTGTAAAGTGTTACTTGTTTTCTAACCAGAGACAAAAGACACAGTTGTTATTTTGTTCACAACACATCTGTATATTATCCAAGCAGATGACATTTTCTGTTAAATCATATGTTTATGATTCTGATGTAGAGTAATAGTGGACAGTCTTTGGCACTTCAAATGGTGCAGTTGGTGAAAAAGTCAATCGCTTCATATGAATCATGTGATTCTCGTTACGGCATCTGTCATTATTACTTTCTTTTCATGAAAACATTTTCATAAATGCAGTCGATCTGTACACGACGCTGACAAAGCAAAAAAAAAAAAAATTCATTATTTATTCTAACATTTTCACGTTATGTGAATATCTACTTACGTTTCTCATTAGTAATGGCAATAATGCAGTCCTTTAAAAAAAGTGTAGAATTACCTGATCAGTTTCTCTAACAATGGATTCACTGGATGCTTTTGCCTTTTGCACCCTGTATTGATAGGAAATTCATAAATCACAAACATGAACATTTGTGGAACATCATATTTAGCCTTTGCATACCTTTTTAAAAGTGTTGCCAGAAGCAATAACAAAAGTAAAGCTGAAATTCCTCCTACACAGCCTGCGATCAAAGGCATGGATGATTCTAATGGGTGGCAGATAAAAACAGAAATAAACAGATGTTGGTGTTCAGTAGATTATACACAATATGAGACAAGGTCAAGTCATAAAACTGAACTTTTGATTATAATTAGCATGTCAGATTTATAAATTATACTCACCTGCCACAGTCAGCTGGATCTCTTCTGACATCTGAATACCATGTTCATTCTTTGCTGTGCAGAAGTACCGGCCTCCACTCTTCCTATTTACAGTAAAGGTCAGTTGTTCTCCAAAATCCAGCTGATTCTCCTGTCCATGTTTGTACCAGGTGTAGCTCATGTTATTTGATGGATTGGCTTTGCTTTTGCAGGTCAAAGTCACATTAGTGCCAACAGAGACTGAAGCAGATGAATTGATGGTGATGTGAGTTTCTTTTGGAGGAACTTTAGGGCAAAATACAAACATTTTTAGATAAACTAGATGTTATGATATTACACATCTGAACATAATAATGCTAATGAAAGAGCAAAACAACTCCAAATCTCTTACACAGGACTTGAAGCATCACGGTGGTCTTCACTGTTGAGTCATTAGATGTTTTTCTTGGATATGTAACAGTGCAGGAGATGTTCTTTCTGTGATCCATGTATGAAGCTTTGAAGGTCACGTGTGAAAACACTGACAGGGTTTTATCAGGTTTCTCCTGTAACTGTGTTGTAATGTGGGCAGATTCAGGGATGTTGGACCAGGATATTGTAGGAGGTTGTTTGGGGCAGGGGGCTTCAGCAGAGCAGCTCAGATTGACTGTTGTTTCCTCCATCACTTCTTTCAGATCAGTGGGTTTAAGGATGAGAGGTTGTGGTGAATCTACAGGGCAAAAAGTACACGGTATAAAATACAGGAAAACATACGACTACATACATGCTACATAGAGACAATAAACATACCCAGAGAGGATACAATAAGTATTTTTTTTCCTTTTCCAAATCCTTAAAAACCTTGAGAAGAGTATATTTTAAAAGCATAAGCATATATTTTTAATAGCGTATTTTACTGAAAACCACACTGCTCACAGAAATCAGTTTATTCTTTTGAGTTTATTTTCTGTAAATTCTGTCTGAGTTATCATTCATAAATCATTTATAATAAATACAGCAATATTCCATAAAAAATAAACTGTCAGTGTTGATTTCATGGTGATTTCTTTCAAATTATTCCAAGGACAACAAACTCATGCAGGCACATGCGTCTTATTGCTAGGAGACACATTACAAATGAATAAAACTGCCTCAAAATTTCAAACATGTTTGATATCCTTTGAATGGATGGTGTCAGAGTCTGTGGCCATCACACACTACTTTATTTTTGTGAAATCTGTTAACTCAAATCTGCAAACTGGCTCTGACTTTCGGCAACTATTGACTTGTCCAGAATGTAAATCCAGACAGTGTTTTGTGTTTGTATTTTATGAATATGTTTTTGTGAATTGCTTTTTCTGAATATATCTTTTTTTCATGCACATGAATTTTCTTTTTTTTTTTTTTTTTTCTTTTTGCAAATTTGAATTAAGTTTTATGTGAATTTGCCTATGCATGTGTGCATCATAACTTTTGCATGAATTATTAAAATCTCCATGGAATCAAAATGGATAATTATTATTTTGTATATTGCAGGGTTTATTATAATTGATTTATCTGTGCATATCATCATTATTTAAAAAAAAAAAAATTTAAAATAATTAAAATAATAAAATGATGCCCTCACAATCTTTTATCAAAATAACTTCCCCTCCCTCTTGCAGCAACATCTCTGTTTACTGGCCCGAGGGCGGGACAACTGTCACTCACATGACATCAGAGCAATAGCAAACCACAACCATCCAATTAATTCTTCATTGACAAAATCAAATCCCACCTTACATTTTTTTCTTGTTCAAGAAGCCATTTACACAGATATCATCGCTTTGGGGCAGAAACCTTGCAAATGATTCCTATGATTCCAGGGATGACCATATCTCCAAAAAACCCACTTTTTAGGAAATGGAAAAAAACCACTGTATTTTTTTAAATAATTAAACACTGCATTATCAAAGTTGATATTGTGGCTCTATGGTCAGACACTTGCATATGTCATTATATTATTAATATTTTACCAAAATCAAGCTCAAATGGAGTTACAAGTTTTATACATACATGTTTTGTCCGTCATTAGAACAGACGCATCTGAGGTAGTAAGTGCATCACATTATGTTTTCATCAACGTACAGGTTATAAAGTTTACTAGCTATGTGGGAGCTCAGTTTCTTTCTGTCATTTGGCCAAAATCTCATGTCATTAAAGATTAAATGCTTCGCACAGGCTATTTAAGAGTATTGGCTCAACGACAAATGCTAGACTAAGACACTTTTAAATGCATAAAACATTAACCTTTATATAGTGTCCCTTGATTAAAGAAAACGCTGTGCATATTCAAATGAACAGTTCTTTATTTATTCTTGCATTGCAAAGTAGAGTCGGTCAAAACTGTATTTCACTCACGATAAAGGCCAGGTGGATCAGGTATCAGGTTTTACCAACAGTTTGAAGATCCAGTGAAGTTAAGAGGTTTAGTCACAAGCTCTTAATACTCTTAATTGGTCAGATATTTGCAAAACCCAAAGACAGACGTAAATGGTGACCAATTGTAATGATTAAATAAAAATGACAAAATACAGAGTTACAAGGTTTCTGCCTGACAGCAGAGGTGGGTAGAGTATCCAAAAACTGTACTCAAAGAAAAAAAGTACAAGTTCTTATAGAAATATTTACTCAAAGTAAAAGTGAAAGTAATAATCTTAATAGTTACTTGAGTAAGAGTAAGAAAGTATCCAATGAAAAACTACTCAAGTAGCTAGTTACTAGTTCCTTTGTAACACACAAACACACACATATATTTATTTATATATATATACACACACACACACACACACACACACACACACACACACACACTACCGCTCAAAAGTTTGGGATCGGTAAGATTTTTAATGTTTTTAAAAGAAGTTTCATCTACTCATCAAGGCTGCATTTAATGCAGAATACAATAAAATGTAAAAACAGCTCAGTAAAAACAGTAATATTGTTACATTTTATTACAATATTAGTATTATTACAATTTAAAATAACTGTTTTCTATTTTAAAACATTTTAAAATGTAATTTATTCCTGTATTGGCAAAGCTGAATTTTCTGAGTCATTACTGCAGTCTTCAGTGTCACATGATCCTTCAGAAATCATTCTAATATGCTGATTTGATTTCTGAAGGATCATGTGACACTGAAGACTGGAGTAATGATGTTGAATTCAGCTTTGATCACAGGAATAAATTACATTTTACTATTCACATAGAAAACAGCAGTTTTAAATTGTAATAATAATTTCACAATATTACTATTTTTACTGTATTTTTAATTAAATAAATGCAGCTTGGTGAGTAGACTTTCTTTTAAAAACATTAAAAACAACCTTCTTAGCATGTCTGTATGTAGGCTATGTAGCCACAACAATACAATAGCATGTTTTTATTTAGATAGATATAAGATAAGAGACAAGCATTATTTCTGGCATTTGTAGCCAGAATATCATTGCATGTCCTTTGCTTTGTATAATAATAACGTATACAGCTACATTTGAAAGAAGAAAGAGAGAAACTCTTTACATGTGCTCGCGCTCATAACCGCTGAACATCTGAACACAAACAATGATCAAATGCACATTGACGGATCTCCTTCCGTCTGTTCTCCAAAATGTAATCAGATGTATATTTCTGCAGGCGCGTGTAAACTGGTTAATTGTGTCTACGCAAAGGCGTTCATTTTCAAGATGAACAGGTCGCCGGCGCCGCCACTGCGCAATACCCACAAATTACCGCGGGACGGCGGGTGTTCATTTCATTCTCTCTAAACAATGGTAGCTTATTTAATGTATAAATTAAGATATATGTCCATAAAACGGTAAAGAAATGCTACATACTTTGTTATCGTAGCGTAATAATCTGTTTGGATGTAAAATGTAGGCTATTGGCTGTATGAATTGAAATCAAATGAAATCGATACCTGTGGAACTGTTCACAGACAGCATACGCAGTTCAACTAATAAAGATCTTCATCGCTGGCAAACAATAGGATACATTTGCAGATTTGCTTTTAATTGACTGTAGATCCACTGCCACTTCATCCAACACTCCGAGTGAGAAACCGCTTCAGACAATTCAGCGCGTGCAGGAACTGAACAAATCATTCAAACTGATTCGCGAACCAATTTAGACAGTTTTACCAACTTGTTTAATCAAGTCTTTGAACAGAATCGACTCAAAAGAGCGATTCATTTATGAATGGGGCATCGTTCATGAAAAAAAGAGACGGCGCGCTTGGAATAACCTACGCATTTCTTAGCATGTACAGTATTGCATTAAAATAAAGTAACGAGAGGAACGTCGCCCAACGTAGCGAAGTAAAAGTACAGATTTTTCATTAGAAATATACTCAAGTTAAAGTACCCACATTTAAATCTACTCTAAAAAGTACAAATTTTAAAAAAAAAAACAACAAGGGTGACGGCATTGCGTTCATTTTGTCATCTTACTTCCTGGCTGAGAGTGACCTAAGCTAGTCGCTAGCGGTAGCCTAATCCTATAGCTGTAATGGAAGATCATAACAGAAAGCAAATATGTTATATGCTCAGTTAGGGGCTGCCATAACAATTGGATTAAGAAGAGAGATCAATAGGATCAACAATGTTACGAACACAATGTGAAGCGGTCGGAGTGTTGCAGTGCACTTTACAATTTACACCCACCACCTTAAGACAAGCAGCACCTGAGGCAATGGCTGAAGGCGCTAAACTTGAAGTGCCCACCCAAGCGCCCTTATCTGTGTTCGTACCATTTCATGGACAGGAAGCCGACTGACGAACACCCTTACCCCGAGAAATGGCTCGCCACGATGTTGCGGTAAAGAAGTCACGCTGGGTATTGAACAGGTTGTCAAATTCAGGTAAGCTAACTTAGCTAGCCATGTGTTTGTTAGCCTAACGTTAGATTTGTAAAGTCCATTCTATGAATGTGAGATCAGTAACGAGCAGTTCACAAAATACAACGAATCTTGCATTATTACCATTGCCACCTATATATTTATGATAGTACAATGGTACATATTTACGATAGTATTATGGTACATTACAGTAGCTTACATTATTCTTGTAAATTATAGAGATTGCAGGTGATAGCAGGCCAGCTAGCTTTCTCTCATTCAGATATTGATATTGACCTAAGTATGAACACTAGAGTTAGAGATTGTGTGTAGACTGTCTCGTTTTTAATGCATCTCTCTCTCACACATACACACTGTTCTGTTTAAGTATGGGTGCCATCATATATTAATTCTCATGATGTATTAATACATGAAGTAGCTACTATTGTTAAAATGTTTATGGTTATATTATTTCCACAGATGCATCGATGAGCGTCAGTGATCAACTGTGAGGATGATCACATCCACATGGCCCTGAACTGTGATGCAGAAACACACTGGGAGGATCCATCTGTCTCTGACCACAACTACGCTTCAAAATCACATCTCAATCTGAAGCCACCTACATCTGATATGAGAACACAATGCATTGAGCCGGCGCTATTGTACATAACTCTGCTGAGAAACAACCACCTTTGTCAGCACACAAAAGTTTAATTCAGTCGCTGAGCACCTTACCAATACATACACCAACAGCTTCCAGCTACACACTTGGGATCAGCTCCTGATGACTCTGATGGAGCTGCGTCTTAATTTATTGCAGGGTGATCTTGCTAAAAGGTTTGGTGTTTCAAAACCTGGTGTTGTGATAAATTCATAACTGCAAATTCAGGGTTCCTGGATAAGTATTGATTTGTAGGTGTGTTCCATGTCTGTCTGTGCTGTGGTTTTGCTTTAACTAATCAGTGTAAATAGTGTATGTAGTTATTTTTATAAACCTTTACAATGTGGCCAGATGTTAGTTGTCAGTAATTTCTTATAAAACCATGTAATGTGAGCTCCGTAGATTCCCCTTAAAACTTAAAGGAATTAAGTATTCTGATTTAAATGGAATAAGTCATGTCAAGTTTGCAAATTAATTCCATCTTGGTTTATTACATATGAAAATTAAATGGTTAAATATTACCTCTACATGAAGGTCAGTAAAAGGTGTGTCTAGCTTCCTGATAACACTCTACAACTGATTTTATACAACTTATATTAAATTATACATTTTCTAAAACACAAATCACAAAGTTATCTCGGTAACATTTTAGTATAGGGAACATGTATTCACTATTAACTATGACTTTTCCCTCAATAAACTCCTAATTTACTGCTTATTAATAGTTAGTAAGTTAGTTAGTAAGTTTAGGTATTGGGTAGGATTAAGAATGTAGAATAAGGTTATGTAGAATAAGGCATTAATATGTGCTTAATAATTACTAATAAACAGCCAATATTCTAGTAATATGCATGCTAATAAGCAACTAGTTAAAAGACCCTAAAATAAAGTGTTACCGTTATCTCTTGTTTAACAAAACTGATTTAAAATAATTCCAGTCTTCACCTACACCCACATGCTGCTCCATCAACTCCTGACAGTCCCCATAGGTTACCTCTGGCCACTTCTTCATATCGTCTACCCACGTTAACAATGACGATAGATGGGACAATATGAGACCATCTGATCGTCATATAAAGTCTTCTCTGTGCTCCCAATTTAAAACATTTACGACATTAACGTTATTTGTCATTTCGCTAAAGTTATAGCTAGTTATAAACAATCTTCTAACTACTGAACTAGCTACCGGATGTGCCGCGTCAGTTTAGCGGAAGTCGGATGACAAAATGCGGAAGAGCGAAGTAATAAAAGTAGGCGGGGCGGAATAAGGTGAATAGGCAAAGCTTAGTGAAGCGTTAAATGTCACATTTTGTTTATCCATGGAGGACACTTTAAATTAATTTTAATTATAAAAATATTCAGGGACTAAATTATTAACCATAATCAGTCAGTAATTTTAAAAATGTTTAAAAATGTTTTACAGTGAAGACCTGTACTTACCCGAGACAGAAATGTAGATGGAATTATAAAATGTGTTTTTCCAAACCAATGGCTTTGTTTCCACCCTGAAGTAGTAGTTGTCTGAATGATTGTTCATGACATCATAGAAAACAGTGGTACATTCACGCTGACTAAGATTTCCAAGTATTTCTATACGACTGAATCCTTTGGTGATGTTTGAACTTCCATTAAAAACTACCAAATTCTCTGAATTGAGAAAAGCATGATTCCTCTTTATCCAGACGCCAAATATACTTTCTGTGTTCATCAAATTGATCTCCAACCCATTAAATCTACAAGGTATCTGCACACAAGAGCCGCTCAGTGCTGTTATTCTGCTGGGCAATTCTGAATATACAAGTTCTGAAAACAGAAAAGCAATATGAACATACATAAACATAAAACATAATATAAACATAAAACACCTTAAAATCTCGTTTTGCAAAATGAGTGTAATACAGAATACATCATTAAAGCAAAATTAAACAAAATTAAAACTTTCTGGTGATATTATTTTCAGTTAGACAGCACAAGGAACTCACTTGAAGATACCAGTACAAGTTCATTCATTATGAACAGAAAAGTCATGAACAGAATGACATTCATCTTGAGAGCTGCAGATACAAATACGAACAAAGACACTATGAAGACAATTCACAGGGGTCTCACACTTTTTTTTTTTTTGAAAGACAGTCCTAAATTTTAAGCATTATATTTTCTCTCTGTTTCCTCATTAGGATTTTATTATGATTATTTATTTTAATATTATATCTTACATGAATATATAATAATTAATTGTTTTGGTTACACTTTATTTTAATTATACATTTAGTAATACTAATTAACTACATAGACTTACTATAGGATTAGGGTGTGGTTTAGGGTTAGTTGCTGTAATTATGCAGTTTATAATTAGGCTACTATAACTACATGCATGTGTAACAAGGACACTGTAAAATAAAGTGCTACCATTTTTTAATAATTTAAAAAAATGTGATAGACTTAAAAATTGATAGACCATCCTTACCTACAGCAGCACAGTCTGTAATTCGAGGAAAACAGAAGTGAATAATTTTTTTTTTTTTTGTTACTATGCATATATTTTCAGACAGTTCCTCTGTGGTTTTAACAGTTAAAGGTTTGCCATGACCAAATTTAAAACCAAACAATGGTTGATGTTCAAGTCCAGAGAGTTCCAAACATGCTGTAATACACTTCAAATTTAATTTAACAAATTTCTATCATTTCTGTACTTCAGCATTTTAGTATAACAAGTGACACTTTTTATATAGTGTGTTGACTGTTGTACTTCCTCATGTGCAAACCTGTTTTTTTAAAACCACTATGTTCATTATTTGTTCTAGTTAAAATCTGACTCAACCATAAAGTTATAGGTTTTAATCTCCACAAAAGGACTATTCATGAACTGTCACCGTGTGTCACCATTATTCCCTTAAAGAGCAAGACACTTTACCTCAAAAGCGGCTTCACGCTGTCTCTGTAATAAGGGTACATAATTTCCAAAACATCGTCTAAATGACTAATTAGACATTATGAAACAGATCTTGGTAACACTTTAGAATAATGGTCCATCATTGTAACTATGTATGACAAATGATTAGTTCTACATTAACACTTCAGCTATACTATTAACTAATATGGAAACAAGATTAACTAATTAACAAATTTAGGAATGAGATAGTTCCTATAGTCATTCTTGAAGTTAGTCTTGTGTCCTCATAAACCATGTATACAAGAACACACACAAACTCACACACACACACATATATATAAGCCAAGCCAATAAAGCATGCTACATTTACACAGTTGACTCAAGACATTTATTCTAATGTAAACTAATCCTGGTTCATCTCCTTCTCTGGGCATTGATATCTGCTTTTTATGATACTTCCTATTTGAATGGCAGTAACGTAATCTGCTAAAAGAGTGTAAAACTGATCTGAGACAGTTTCCTTAATAGTGGATGGCTAAAAAAAAAAAAAAAAAAAAAAAAAAAAAAGTGTTATCAGAAGAAATATCAACAGAAATGCTGAAACTCCTACTACACAGCCAATGATCAAAGACAGTGATTCTAATGAAGCAGAGGCAGATTTAAAAAAACAAAATAAAGCAAAATTAGTTGGTCAGTAGGCTGTGCAGATAATTTAAAAATAAAATTCAGTCATAAAACTGGAGCTTTTTTACCTATGATGATCATCATATAATGTTTAGTATCTGTGCATAGAAATAAACTCACCTGACACAATCAGCTGGATCTCTTCTGACATCTGAATACCATGTTCATTCTTTGCTGTGCAGAAGTACCGGCCTCCACTCTTCCTATTTACAGTAAAGGTCAGTTGTTCTCCAAAATCCAGCTGATTCTCCTGCCCACGTTTGTACCAGGTGTAGTTCATGTTATTTGATGGATTGGCTTTGCTTTTGCAGGTCAAAGTCACATTAGTGCCAACAGAGACTGAAGCAGATGAATTGATGGTGATGTGAGTTTCTTTTGGAGGAACTTGAGGGCAAAAAAAAGAAACATCTTTAGATAAACTGGATCTTATAATATTACACATCTGTACATAATAATGCTAATGAAAGAGCAAAACTGCTCCAAAACTCTTACACAGGACTTGTAGCATCACGGTGGTCTTCACAGTTGAGTTATTAGATGTATTTCTTGGATATGTAACAGTACAGGAGATGTTCTTTCTGTGATCCATGTATGAAGCTTTGAAGGTCACGTGTGAAAACACTGACTGAGTTTTATCAGGTTTCTCCTGTAACTGTGTTGTAATGTGGGCAGATTCAGGGATGTTGGACCAGGATATTGTAGGAGGTTGTTTGGGGCAGGGGGCTTCAGCAGAGCAGCTCAGATTGACTGTTGTTTCCTCCATCACTTCTTTCAGATCAGTGAGTTTAAGGATGAGAGGTTGTGGTGAATCTACAGGGCAAAAAAAGTACACTGTATAAAACACCATTAAATTTGAAGAAAACAACAAAAACACAATGGGTCTCATTCACTAAGCATGAGTATGCACAAATTTGTGCGTAAAATGTGTGTACAAACAATTTTAAGAACAAATCACGATTCACCAAAAATTTTATAATAAAATTTATTCTAAATTTACGAAAAAAATATAGGAACTGAAACCACACGTACACAAAACCTCTTACTCTGTATGGCCTTATAATCATGTTGAGAAGTTATATTTTTTCCTAACATGACTATAATTATATTGAAGTAGATATGTTGCAGTAATTGTATCATATAATCTATATATTTAATTATGTAATAAAATTTCATCTTAAATACATTCCATCATATACAGTTAAACAATAAGAAAAGCTGAGTTATATGTTCAGCTGCAAGGTTTCTCTGAATAACACAGATTTATGCGCACGTACAGCTGGCTAATAAGAGGTCTGTAATCTGGGTCTGTACAGAAAGGTGTTTATTGTGAGAACTGGTGAGAATGGTACACTAGGCATTGCTTTAGGTTCTGGCGCCTGCAGAGAGTGGCATATCTTCAATGAGAGTGAATGGCTGTTGTGCAAAAAGAAGGAAAAGTTGTGCAGAAAGCCCTTATATGGAGATGGTTTGGGAGTGTTTTATGCAAATGACTAACCTCATGTACGCCGGCACTCATTTATAATATTCCAAATTCACTAACATTAGAACGAGATTATGAACAAACTCATGTGTGTATGTACGTATTGTGAATTAGGAGGAGATTTTTTTGTGAGAAGTTCTCCTGTGCATACAAATACGAAATAATCCACACAATTATTAGTGAATGAGACCCAGTGTCTTTCTGCATGATACATCATTCACCAGTAGTTGGCAAAAAGTTATGGACTTTATAAGTGAATCGTTGAATCATTCACTCAACCGATTCTATAAAAAAAAAAAAAAAAAAAACTGATTCACTCAGGTAATGACACTACTGTCATCAGTAGAGCTGCTTATATCTGAATTTAACTATATATAGAATGAACTTCACACAAACTGAAATTTACATGAACTTACAATGAACTTTACATAACTGAACCAACACTGACCTCACTGGAGCTGAATAATGACACTATTGTTTTGCTACAGATACGTTACATTTTTGAAGTTTGCATAATTGATTCCATTACTTTCCTGTTTAAGACTGTGAAGCTTCTTTGAAACAATATCTATTGTATATCTAAGTGCTATAAAAATAAAGGTGACATTCAGGAATGAAACAAGTAGCTGTTTTTTATGATGGAGCCACTCAAATACACTGATTCAGTCAGGAACAAAACACTGTGGCCTGGATTCACAGACAGGGCTTAGATTAAGCCAGAATTAGGCTTTAGTTCAGTTAGGACATTTTTAAAGCTGCCTTAGATAAAACATTACTGGTGTGCATCTTGAGAGAAAACAATGGCACAGACATATTTTGTTCCTTGATTCACAATGGTTGATTCTTCAAAAAATCTGACTCAGTAGCTATAAGGTTATAGGTTTTAATCTTCACAAAAGGACTATTCATGAACTGTCACCGTGTGTCACCATTATTCCCTTGAGCAAGACACTTTACCTCAAAAGCGGCTTCACGCTGTCTCTGTAATAAGGGTACATTATTTCCAAAACATCGTCTAAATGACTAATTAGACATTATGAAACAGATCTTGGTAACATTTTAGAATAATGGTCCATCATTGTAACTATGTATGACAAATGATTAGTTCTACATTAACACTTCAGCTATACTATTAACTAATATGGAAACAAGATTAACTAACCAGCAAATTTAGGAATGAGCTAGTCCCTAGTCATTCTTGAAATTAGTCTTTTTTTTTAACCTGAACATGGTCATAAAATGCATCATAATTACTTAAGTGTTAACTAGTCATTCTTTAAGAGCTAGTAGACCATTATTTTAAAGTGAAAAAAAAATGTTTTTCACTTTAAAATAATTGTCCAGATCGGTAGTAGGGGAGCGATGGGGCACAAACTAACTCGGGGTTAGGTGTAACACGTGGTTTAAATACTTCCACACATGCTAGCATGAAGAACTTTAGCGTATTTACTAGTTGCCATATCAGCAATATATAGAGAAAAAAATTGCGCCAAAATTCAAATATCTTTGGAAGATATCACTGAACATTTATTTAACAATAGCAAAAGTAAATTTCGTACTTAAGCTAATTTTTCATCTAAATTTTTAGTTTTTATTTAAATTTAGACAAATCTGATATTATTTTAATCTCCAATCTGTTGTTTAGCAGTTTGGGTAGTTCTTTAATTCTTCACTAACTATCAGAAGACACTAACCAGGTTTAAATTCCAGTTGCACAGATAGGGTTTGTTGTAACACTGCGTTACAATGTGTCCCGCTATTAGAACTATACTATTCTATACAGTTACGATATAACTGGCATAATTAACTTTTATGAATTTCTTTTGATAAACTATGGGAAAAAAGGTGAATAAAGACTGAGAGGAAGAACCTGAACATCCAGAAAATATTATTTTAAGAAATGTTCAGCATTTGTACTGTCTCGTCTATTTATCTCGTGTTCTGTGAGAGCTGTGAGTGGAGGGAGAGGAGTGTTTTTGTTCAGATCTGTGTTTTTCTGAATGTCTGGATATGTTTCTTCATCTGTTTGGGTGTATTGTTTTGACCAGTGCTGTATAGCTGTTTTGCAGTGTTCATTGTCAAACTACAAAATTATTTAAATTTGAATTTCTAAAAAAAATGCTATTATTTTATATGAAAAAAAAAAACAATAATTAGTGTCTTTTATTGGCAAAATATTTTAGTTTGTCACGTATATTTTTTTTTAATTATGTCAGATAAAATTTTTAGCAGTCATATGGTCATGTTACAACGTGCCCCACCTATGGGGCATGTTGTCACATTTCACTTCCTTTCATTAGGGGGAAAATAAAGAAAAAAAGTATACACTGTATTAATGAAACAAAGCCACATATTTGTACCAGACGTGTGTGAAATTAATGTGGAACAAAAGAAATTCCCTGAACCCTAAGTAGATTTACACAAACTGAGAAAGTCAAAAAGCATTAGGTTGTGCCCTGCTCTCCCCTAGTTCCTGCAGAGGGTAACACTTTAGAATAATGGTCCGTCATTAATAAGTAACTATGTAGGAAGTAATGCAGGACTAATGAAGTAATGCAGGACTAATGAGTAGTACTTTATTAACACTTCAGCTACTACTATTAACTAATATAGAAACAAGCTTAACTAATATCAAATTTAGAAGAGAGTTCCTTATTAGCTAATCAATAATTACCTAATGAGATTAGCATTATTAATAACTATTAACTAACTGACAAATCGTAAAGAACATTATCGTGTCTGAGACGTAATCAGTCATCATTTTTACTCTGAATACAGTCATAAAATGCATCACTAATTACTCAAGTGTTACCTAGTCACTATGCAGTAACTACTAGTGATCTGGACCATTATTTTAAAGTGAAAAACATCTTTTTCACTTTAAAATAATGGTACAGATCACTAGTACTTCTTGAAGAATGACTAGGTACTTGAGAAATAAGTGATGCATTTTATGACCATGTTCCGAGTAAAAAAGGACAATCTTCAAGAACTACTATTGATCTGGACCATTATTTTAAAAGTGAAAAAGATGTTTTTCACTTTAAAATAATGGTTCAGATTGCTAGTAGTTCCTGCATAGTGACTAGGTAACAGTTGAGTAATTAATGATGCATTTCATGACCACGTTGAGAGTAAAAAAATATAATTGCTCACATCTCAGACACTTTAATGTTGTGATTATTAATTAAATAGTAATTCTTTATAATTTGTCATAGTTACCTATTAGTTCTTAATGATGCCAATCTCATTCTGTAATTACTGATTAGCTAATAAGGAACTATCTTAGTCCAAAATTTTATATTACTGATTAGTTAAGCTTGTTTCTATGTTATTTAATAGTAGTAGCTGAAGTGTTAAAGCAGTACTACTGATTTGTCCTGCATAGTTACTTATTAATGACGGACCATTATTCTAAAGTGTTACCCTGCAGAGTGCTTCTGTCCGAGACACATGTTATTGTTAAAATTGATTAGAAATAGTAATTCTTCATAATTTGTCATAGTTAGTAGTTCTTAATAACACTAATCTCATTCAGTAATTATTAATTACTAATAAGGAACCATTTTAATCCTAAATTTGCCATTACTTACTGATTAGCTAATCTTGTTTGCATATTAGTTAATGGTAGTAACTTTTCATGTAGAACTACTCATGTGTCCTTCATTACTTCCTGCATAGTAACCTATTATTGATGGACCATTATTGTAAAGTGTTACTCAGATTTTTACTAAAGTATGTTACATAAAAAATACAGCAGCATTCTTATATAATAAATCTGTTCACTTCTGCAAAACAAAACGAACAAAACACACTCTATATAATTATTAAATAATTGTCTTTATTAAAAAAAAAAAACAACAACTTTTGATCATTTAAAACTTCACAGGAAGACAGTTATTTTTTTAATTTATGAATATGAATCACAAACTGGAATGCTTCATTCCCTTGTTCCATTAAGATTTATACAAAATGTTTTAAGCTGTAGTGTTTTTTTTTTTTTTTTTTTTTTTTTACTAATTATTCATATTATGAGTTAGGAATTTTAAATATGTAAGCATTATTCAATTCATTTTGATGGAACAGTAACACTTTACAATAAGTTTCATTAGTTAAACATTAGTTAATGTATTAACTAACATGAACTAACCATGAGCAATACATTTGTTACTGTAATTACTAATCTTCATTAACGTTAGTTAATGAAAATACAGTTGTTCATTGTTTGTTCATGTTAGTTCACAGTGCATTAACTAATGTTAACAAGATTTTAATAATGTATTAGTAAATCTTGAAATTAACATTAACAAAGATTAATAAATGCTGTAAAAGTGCAGTTCATTATTAGTTCATGTTAACTAATGTAGTTAACTAATGTTAACTAATGAACCTTATTGTAAAGTGTTACTGATGGAACTTTACTATAAAAGCGAAATTAGTTTTTATAATTAACTGTGTGTAGTGATCTATAAAAGCATACAAATACATTTGCTCTGTCAACCCTTTACCAAAAAACAAAGAGTAAAATATTTGTTTATCTGTGATTAAATCATAAGCATGCACTAACATAGATATTTGAACTACCATTTAGGGAAGAATGAATGAAGAAAAAAATGGAACAGAGAAGTAACAAGAACAAAACCCAACCAACCAAACAAAAAATTATAAATCAAGTTTATAATTACAGAATACTTAATATGTGACATTTAAACACCTGACTGGAAGACTTTGGAATCACTATGAGAAAAAACAATGAATGTGATGTACAGTAATACACACACTTGTATATGTGGTTTACGGGGACTCTCCAGAGACGTAATGGTTTTTATACTGTACAAACTGTATATTTTATCCCCCTACACTACCCCTACCCCTAAACCTACCCATCACAGAAAACTGTCTGCATTTTTTGAATTTCAAAAAAAATAAACCAGTACAAACAGTACAAAAAAAAAATATTACGTTGTAATACCCATGTCATTATACACATTTGTGTCCTCATAAACGATGTATACAAGAACACACACACACATATATAAGCCAAGCCAATAAAGCATGCTACATTTACACAGTTCACTCAAGCCATTTATTCTAATGTAAACTAATCCTGGTTCATCTCCTTCTCTGGGCCTCTGACCTCGGCATATATCGTCTCTTGTCCTGAGCTCTTCACTGTGGTGCTTTTGGTTTGGGGAGTGGAGAAGTCAATCTCTCCATAGTGGACTATGTCATTCTCATCCTTTGGCATCTCTAGCTCTTCACCCGACACAAAAGCACCATTAGCATAAACGGAGCTGATCTGCACTTGTTTTTCCTGACCCTGAAAGAGCAAACATAATAAATGACCATTTACGTGGATCCACTGTTCTCGGTTTCTGTCCATAATACAGCATTATAGTAAACATAAGGCATTGATATCTGCTTTTTATGATACTTCCTATTTGAATGGCAGTAACGTAATCTGCTAAAAGAGTGTAAAACATACCTGATCTGAGACATCAGTTTCCTTAATAGTGGATGCCTTTACTCTTTGCACTCTGTATTAATAGGAAATTAAGAAATCCATAAAATAAACAAAGAACCACCATATTGTGACCACCAGATTTTATATATGTTTCAAAGTGAAATGACATAGGAGAATTAATTTATTCTGAAGTCTGATTGTTCTGTTCCATACAATTCACCATCTAACTGTACTTACCTTAGGAAAAGTGTTATCAGAAGAAATATCAACAGAAATGCTGAAACTCCTACTACACAGCCAATGATCAAAGACAGTGATTCTAATGAAGCACAGCCAGATTGAAAAAAATGAAGCAAAATTAGTTGGTCAGTAGGCTGTAGAGATCATTTAAAAATAAAATTCAATCATAAAACTGGAGCTTTTTACATATGATGATCATCAGATAATGTTTAATATCTGTGCATAGAAATAAACTCACCTGACACAATCAGCTGGATCTCTTCTGACATCTGAATACCATGTTCATTCTTTGCTGTGCAGAAGTACCGGCCTCCACTCATCCTATTTACAGTAAAGGTCAGTTGTTCTCCAAAACCCAGCTGATTCTCCTGTCCACGTTTGTACCAGGTGTAGTTCATGTTATTTGATGGATTGGCTTTGCTTTTGCAGGTCAAAGTCACATTAATGCCAACAGAGACTAAAGCAGATGAATTGATGGTGATGTGAGTTTCTTTTGGAGGAACTTGAGGGCAAAAAAATAAACATCTTTAGATAAACTAGATGTTATAATATTACACATCTGTACATAATAATGCTAATGAAAGAGCAAAACTGCTCCAAAACTCTTACACAGGACTCGTAGCATCACGGTCGTCTCCACTGTTGAGTCATTAGATGTTTTTCTTGGATATGTAACAGTACAGGAGATGTTCCTTCTGTGATCCATGTATGAAGCTTTGAAGGTCATGTGTGAAAACACTGACTGAGTTTTATCAGGTTTCTCCTGTAACTGTGTTGTAATGTGGGCAGATTCAGGGATGTTGGACCAGGATATTGTAGGAGGTTGTTTGGGGCAGGGGGCTTCAGCAGAGCAGCTCAGATTGACTGTTGTTTCCTCCATCACTTCTTTCAGGTCAGGGGGTTTAAGGATGAGAGGTTGTGGTGAATCTACAGGGCAAAAAAAGTACACTGTATAAAACACCATTAAATTTGAAGAAAACAACAAAAACACAATGGGTCTCATTCACTAAGCATGAGTATGCACAAATTTGTGCGTGAAATGTGTGTACAAACAATTTTAAGAACAAATCACGATTCACCAAAAATATTATAATAAAATTTATTCTAAATTTACGAAAAAATATAGGAACTGAAAACACTCGTACGCAAAACCTCTTACTCTGTACGGCCTTATAATCATGTTAAGAAGTTATATTTTTTCCTAACATGACTATAATTATATTGAAGTAGATATGTTGCATTAATTGTATAATATAATCTATATATTTAATTATATAATAAAATTTCATCTTAAATACATTCCATCATATACAGTTAAACAGTAAGAAAAGCTGAGTTGTATGTTCAGCTGCAAGGTTTCTCTGAATAACAGATTTATGCGCACGTACAGCTGGCTAATAAGAGGTCTGTAATCTGGATCTGTACAGAAAGGTGTTTATTGTGAGAACTGGTGAGAATGGCACACTATAGGCATTGCGGGGATGTGTTCCTTGATTCACAACGGTTGATTCTTCATTGACTCAATTTGGAATTATTTTCACTTCTGGAGTGAAAATAGACTGTTAGTAAAAGGTAAATTCTGTGTCTAAATTACTCAATTTTATATAACTTTTGTATAAAAACACTGTGCTTAATACACTCAATTAATTGTATTATTTTAATTTAGTAAATTATGGTGCACAGTATCTTGGAGCTACAATGCCAATATAGGTACATTTCAAAAACCAATCTCATTTGTAATTCCAGTAGTCTGTGGGCCCATTTTGCTTATCTTCCACAACAAATATACTTCCTCTCAATTGTGGAAAACAATTAGTTTACTATAATTATTACTAAATGTTCCTTTTTGTCACAGCAGTTCTTTTGTTGTTGGGACTTTTAGGACCTCTAATAAGGGAACAATCCCAAATACAATCCTTTTACCTATTCAACAATAAAAAAAAAAATAAATAAATAAATAAATTGACTGAATCATCTTGCAACTTAAGGCACTTTAGTTATTTAAGGTATATTTTTCATTGAGAGATTCATCAGATTACCAGTAATTGGGGAACCCATCAAATGACTCCTTGATTGTGAATCATAATCACAGAATAATTTTGACAGCACAACAGAATAATATAGTTTACACAGGAGACCCACTTACCTGAGACAGAAATGTAGATGGGATTCTGATATGTATATCTCCGAGTCAGTGTATTTGTTTCCACCCTGAAGTAGTAGTTGTCTGAATGACTGTTCATGACATCATAGAAAACAGTGGTACATTCACGCTGACTAAGATTTCCAAGTATCTCTATACGACTGAATCCTTTGGTGATGTTTGAAGTTCCATTAAAAACTACCAAACTGTCTGAACTGAGAAAAGCATGATCCTTTTTTATCCAGACGCCAAATATACTTTCTGTGTTCATCAAATTGATCTCCGACCCATTAAATCTACAAGGTATCTGCACACAAGAGCCGCTCAGTGCTGTTATTCTGCTGGGCAATTCTGAATATACAAGTTCTGAAAACAGAAAAGTAATATAAACAGACACTTTAAAACCTTGTTTCACATAGTGTAAGCTTTTTGATTATTTTCATTTGTTAAACAGCACTATAGGAACTGACTCACCTGAAGATGCCAGTACAAGTTCATAGGAGAAGAACAGAAAAACCATGAAAGGAAAGACAGACATCTCAAGTGCTGTAGGTACAAACACACAAACATGAAAACAATACTTTTTAAATCAACAAAGATGCTTCACAAATACATGCCACACTTTCTTGATAAACACAGACTATAATTTTCTGAAGTGTGTTTTATTGTGAATATTTGTGCATTGGATAGTCTGAAATGTGATCAAAGAGACAATAAAACGACAGAAGCCTCACCTACAGCAGTCCGTCATTCATTCAGAGTAAAACAGAAGTCCAGCACAATTTCCTCACAGAACTGTGGATTTCTGTGAACCTGACTTCTAGTTTTCACACAGAGTAATGATGCAGAGGTTAACTCTTTCCAGGAGTCCTCATGTGTACTTTCAACAGGAGAAGCATTTAACATTACCACGTTAAGATGAACCAAATGCCCAAGTCTGTAAAACCTGCGTATACACTATCAAATGACCTTTTAAATATATTTCAATCGTTTTTGTACTATATTTAAGCACTAGAATATCACGTAACAGGAATTCTATTCATTGTCTGTTGCACTTCCTCATGCAAACCTGTTTATCAACCCAACAGCAAAGAACAGAGAGGTTTAGTACAGAGTTAATGATTACACTTCTGAAATAATAGTGCATTGTAGCATAGTGGCTAGTATGGAAGCTTGTTTCTGCTACGGAATGAAAAAAAAAATTGCAAAAGGTAATTGCGCCTTTATCTCACAATTCTGAGTGTCTCATATTGCGAGTTTACATCTCGCATTTCTGACGTTTTTCTCAGTATTGCAAGTTTATATCTCACAATTCTGACTTCATAACATGCAATTCTCACAATCAGGAGTTTATATCACACAATCCTGAAGAAAAATGCCAGAACTGTGAGATGTAAACTTGCAATTGCAAAAAAAAAAAAAAAAAGAAGTAAGAATTGTGAGATAAAATGTCGTACTTACTTTTTTTTTTTTTTTTTTTTGCTCATTGGCGGAAACAAGCTTCCATAGGATATAGAGATATAGGTACTGTAGGTAAAATTTATAGATTTAACTTGTAGTAGGGCTGGGAACAAAAATATATATTCTTGTAACCAGCCTGTTGTTTAGATATCTTAAACCTGAGAAGTGCTCAGTTCAACCAAGACAGAATTTCTTCAAAACAGTCCAAACAAAAATAAAACATGATATCATTGAAAAGTTGTCTTTATTCAGGATAGCACAGGAAACAGGGCATTTAAAACTTATTTCCCCCAAGATTATTAAAATACTTTTAGGCAATGTTCTCATGTTTTGCTCATCAATATGAAATGAAATGACTGTTAAGGACATGACCAGCTCTGAACTCCTCTGGCTGAAATCACTTTTATTTGGTTTATCAGTTTTTTTTTTTTTTTTTTTTTTTTTTTTTTTTTGTCTGTTCCAGGGGTATGTACTGAATTGGGGAAAAAGGCATTTAAATTTGCTGAACCCTCTGCCTGGAATAATTTGCCAATTAACTTTGGGAGCTGGTTTCACTGGACATTTTTAAAAGGATTTTAAAAACATGGAGATAGAAACATAGGACTGTAGAAGTTTTGACTTCTTTCTTCATTGTATATTTTTTTTGCTTTAACTTGCTTGTGTGTATAAGTATGTAAGTATGAATGGATGTTATCTGTTAACTGTTAAACCCACGTGAGCTGTGTTACTGTCAATCTTGGCAAGGACGCTCTTGTAAAAGAGATTTTTAATCTCAATGTGCTTCTTTTCCTGGTAAAATAAAGGTTATAATAATTTGCCCTTCTTAAATTTGCCCGGTGTAGCCCTTGTGGTAACACCTTATTTTAAGGGTCCAGAATTATGCATTAATTAAGCATAAATACACTAGTAATTAATGATTAACTTGTTCACAATTATACATTAGTTAAACACTAACACACTAGCAATTAATGATTAACTTTAACATATAGTATGGGCATAGCCATTGAAGGATCCACATTAATGGGATAAATAAGCAAAAAAAAAAACTAGTAATTAATGATTAACTGAATGTACAGTAAACGCCTTTTAGCCATCATTTACAACTTAGCAAACTATTTATTAGTAATGTACTTAGCTAATATCAGTGATTCATCATCTATTAAGTTAACTGAAAAATGTGAAGCTAACTATGTTTAACAAGTGCTGGTTTTACAGTAATAAATTGCTAAAATAGTGTAATAAAGACAATTTGACCTAAATTTGTTCTAAAGTGAAAATTATATCCACATTAATTATGGCAGTTATTCAGTGATATTCAAGTTTATTGACCAGAGTAAGCCAATAATTAAGGCTAAACTGCCATTAATACAGTATTAATAAAGGCAACTTGACCACCTATTCTAACGTGAAAGTTATATCCTTATTAATTATAGCACTAATTGAGTGATATTTATGCAGCGCATATTTTTTTTTGGTGTGCATGTTAACCAACGGATGCATTCACACCGGCAGCAGGACCAGCGTTTAAGCATCAAGCAGGAGCTTCGCGTAAGCAGCAGTGAAGCAGGGGTTTCGGTGCCAAGTCAAGTCAAGTCAAGTCACCTTTATTTATATAGCGCTTTTTACAATGCAGATTGTGTCAAAGCAGCTTTACATTGATAACTGGTATATAATTTTGGCTGCATAGCAGCTCTTAAAGAATAGTGTCAATGCAGGCAGATCAAAGCACTGTTGAAGGTCAAATGTCAAGTCAAATGTCAAGTGTCCCCAACTAAGCAAGCCAAAGGCGACAGCGACAAGGAACCCAAACTCCAACAGGTGACATCAGATGGCAAACAGGTGACAAATAGACTTCTGTGTTAAAATGGAGAAAAAAAACCTTGGGAGAAACCAGGCTTAGTCAGGGGGCCAGTTCTCCTCTGGCGAACAGTGCTTTGTTATGATTCAGGTTGCTATCATATGTCCGATAGGATCGCAACATTCAAAGTATTTATTCCAGTTTAATCCAGTTGAGGATCGTATTCATCACACCGGTATGGACAGTTTGTTGAGGAGCTGTGCCACTGGTTGTCATGTCGATGAGGCCTTCACAATGGATGATCTAGTTCTCAATCTCTGCTGATACTTCAGGGTTGCGTTGTGGTCATGTCAAGGCGCCGGTCCTCGGTCTCACCTGGATACGGCCCAGATCTGGTTGACTACGGTAAACCTCGGGATAAACAGAAAGACTAATATTAGCGTAGATGCCATTCTTCTTCTGATGTAACGAGTACATCTGGTGTTATAGGAAGGGTTCCTGGTTCCGGCTGACCTAATTTATGCAGCCTAATAATCCTTTAACGGATTTGAAAATATAAATTGATAATGTGTTATGTGTATGCCAGGTTAAAGAGATGCGTTTTTAGTCTAGATTTAAACTGACAGAGTGTGTCTGCTTCCCGAACAATGCTAGGAAGATGGTTCCAGAGTTTAGGTGCCAAATAGGAGAAGGATCTACCACCTGCAGTTGATTTTGATATTCTAGGTATTATCAGCTGGCCTGAATTCTGAGATCGCAATAGACGTGAAGGACTATAATGCTTTAAGAGCTCGCTCAGGTACTGGGGAGCTAAACCATTTAGTGCTTTGTAAGTAATTAGCAAGATTTTAAAATCTATATGATGTTTAACAGGAAGCCAATGCAGTGTTGACAGAACTGGGCAAATATGGTCATACTTCCTGGTTCTAGTAAGAACTTTAGCTGCTGCGTTTTGTACGAGCTGTAGTTTATTTATCAAGCGAGCGGAACAACCACCCAGTAGCGTTACAGTAATCTAGCCTTGAGGTCATGAACGCATGAACTAACTGTTCTGCATTTTTCATTGAGAGCATATGTTGTAGTTAGATATATTTTTAAGATGGAAGAATGCGGTTTTACAGATGCTAGAAACATGGCCTTCAAATGAAAGATTGATATCAAAGAGCACATCCAGGTTCCTAACTGACGATGAAGACTTAACAGAGCAGCCATCAAGTGTTAGACAGTATTCTAGGTTATTACGTAAAGAAGTTTTTGGTCCAAAAATTAGAATCTCTGTTTTTTCTGAATTTAGTAGTAGGAAATTTTTGCTACGCTGCTGACGCTCAATTAAAGTGAAAGCACACTTTTGATGGACAAAATAAAATTTCACTCAAAAAGTGTTAAAAATGCACAGAATAAGCATGTCTAATGTGTTTTAACAAGAATTTGAGTATGACAGAAAAGAAAATTAAGAATCAAAAATAATTATAGAAGATTTACCCATTTCAACTTGTTTTTAATTTATTCAATTATTCAGTTTGGGTTAAAGTATGGTGTATTATAAAAATAACTAAAGTAAACTAGCCAGAAAATATGATATATAAACATTATTTTAGTTATTACACAAAGAGATACAGTTGCAAGAAAATGTGAACCACTTGCAGAATCTGTGAAAATGTTAATAATTTTAACAAAATAAGGGAGATAATACAAAATGCATGTTATTTTTTATTTAGTACTGTCCTGAGTAAGATATTTTACATAAAAGATGTTTACATATAATCCACAAGACAAAAAAAAATAGCTGAATTTATTGAACCCCATTCATAAGTATGTGAACCATTGATTCTTAATACTGTGTGTGGTTACCTGGATGATCTACGACTGTTTTTTTTTTTTTTTTTTTTGGATGGTTGTTCATAAGTCCCTCGTTTGTCCTGAGCAGTTAAACTGGACCTCTTCATCCTGTTCAAAAGTTTTCACCCCCCGACTCTTAATGCATCGTGTTTCCTTCTGAAGCATCAGTGAATGTTTGAACCTTTTTTAATAGTTGTGTTTGAGTCCCTCAGTTGTCCTCCATGTGAAAAGATGGATCTCAAAATCATTCAGTCACTGCTGTAAAGGGTTCAAATATGCAAAAGATGGTGGAAAACTGGAGAATATTTGGGACCTGGAGATTTTTTCTGAAGAACAGAGCTCAGTTTAACTGCTCAGAATAAACAAGGGACTCATGAACAACCATCACACAACAAAAAAACAGTCGTAGATCATCCAGGTAACCACACACAGTATTAAGAATCAATGGTTCACATACTTATGAATGGGGTCATTTTAATAAATTCAGCTATTTTTTTTTTTTTTTTGTCTTATGGATTATATGTAAACATCTTTTATGTAAAATATCTTACTCAGGACAGCACTAAATAAAAAATAACATGCATTTTGTATGATCTCTCTTATTTTGTTAAAATTTTGCACATTTTCACAGATTCTGCAAGTGGTTCACATACTTATTCTTGCAACATATAGGCTGCAGCATTCCAAAGCGCAGTACACTTAACGCACACTAAAATCGCACTCTAATAGCGCTACGGAACGGCCTTTGAGACTAAGCATAACATGTTCAGAAACTTACATGCCCGGATTTCACATCATGTCTAGGAAATCTTTCCAGTTTAAAGTTCAAAAACCACTAAAACAAAGTTATAAATTTTGTTGACTTGTGTACTTACATTATCCCAAATGTTTCCAATAGTGTTTAAATCCAGAGAAATAAGCAATTTTAACCAGGACACAGTCTATCGCCTATCAATGACATCATATCCGCGTTACCCTCGATTTCTGGTTTGTTTTATTTTGTAGAAACCATGAAAACTTTAATATATTATGTGTTTTATTAGGCAGGTGAGCAAATGTTTGTTTTTTCTTGATTTACTGCGAGTACCATGTTTTACCATGCCTAATATCGATCTAGCTTACTGCAGTGTGCAACAAGTGTCTCATAGTATCCGCCGAGCAAACGCACAGAGTAGCAGAGTAGCATTATAACAACTTTCAACACACAAATGTATCTAATATAATAAAAAGTGCTGCGTTACCCCACATACGCATGACCGGAAGAAGCGGAAGCGGCCATCTGCAGCATAATAAAAGCTCCACTGCTCTCGAGCCATGTGTCGCGCTCGTCTCTCATCAGCAATCGCTCCAGCGGCCTCGTTCCACTCCAACGCAGAGTATTACAGTAATGTGCTTCATACTACAGTAATACCAAAAGCTTATCCATGAACATGATTTCTGCCTGAGTTTCATCAGATTCTTTTCCACCGGCTGTAGACATGAAGACAACACCTCCCATGATTCCACAAATTCAAGGCGTCATCAAGATACACCTTTGTTTTAAATAAGCAACCTTGAGCGAAAAATTACATATTGTCACATAATTTGTTTGTAAAGCATAAAGTGTTGCACATTTTATTGGTGCAGAGACTGCAGAGATTATATGTCGTTTGTAAAACGTCTGAAAATGAAGCACCGCAATCGTGCAGTGATTAAGGGTGTCCCATTGAGTAAACAAAAATCTTAAAACACTTGCGGTCTTCATGCCCACTCCGGAAATGTCATGCAAGATAAGTGGTCAAGTGCAAAAACCTTAAGTGTATTTGGACAGCCCCATACTTAGGAACCATGACAACCAAGAAAACAGGAACTAAACACAGGAACTAAGAACACAGGAACCATGGAATGAAATGAAAATAAAAAAAATAAGAGTCCTTGAACTGAAATAAACAAAACTAGATGAGACAGTGCTAAAAAGTAAAATTTAAATAAAATAGTTCTGTCTAATCAAAAATTGAAAATTTTACTCAATATTTGTGTGATATGTATTTTTTTTATGCTTTTTATACAGCAAACTGTATTCAACCTGTTTATGTAGGGGAGCGCGGGACACAACCTAGCGCGGGGTTAGTTGTAACACACATGGTTTAAATACTTACACATATATAGCATGATGAATCTTTGTGTATTTATTAGTTGCCATTTCAACAATATATAGAGAAAAAAAATGCAAAAATACAGAAATCTTTGGGAGATATCACTGAACATTTAAAAAAAAACAACATTTTTTTTTTTTTACAACAGTAGCAAAAGTAAATAATTTGATGGTCGGAGTGTTCGCTCTTCCGCATTTTGTCATCCGACTTCCGCTAAACTGACGCGGCACATCCGGTAGCTAGTTCAGTAGTTAGATTGCTTATAGCTAGCTATAACTTTAGCGAAATGACAAATAACGTTAATGTCGTAAATGTTTTAAATTGGGAGCACAGAGAAGACTTTATATGACGATCAGATGGTCTCATATTGTCCCATCTATCGTCATTGTTAACGTGGGTAGACGATATGAAGAAGTGGCCAGAGGTAACCTATGGGGACTGTCAGGAGTTGATGGAGCAGCATGTGGGTGTAGGTGAAGACTGGAATTATTTTAAATCAGTTTTGTTAAACAAGAGATAACGGTAACACTTTATTTTAGGGTCTTTTAACTAGTTGCTTATTAGCATGCATATTACTAGAATATTGGCTGTTTATTAGTAATTATTAAGCACATATTAATGCCTTATTCTACATGACCTTATTCTACATTCTTAATCCTACCCAATACCTAAACTTACTAACTAACTTACTAACTATTAATAAGCAGTAAATTAGGAGTTTATTGAGGGGTTAAGTCGTAGTTAATAGTGAATACATGTTCCCTATACTAAAATGTTACCGAGATAACTTTGTGATTTGTGTTTTAGAAAATGTATAATTTAATATAAGTTGTATAAAATCAGTTGTAGAGTGTTATCAGGAAGCTAGACACACCTTTTACTGACCTTCATGTAGAGGTAATATTTAACCATTTAATTTTCATATGTAATAAACCAAGATGGAATTAATTTGCAAACTTGACATGACTTATTCCATTTAAATCAGAATACTTAATTCCTTTAAGTTTTAAGGGGAATCTACGGAGCTCACATTACATGGTTTTATAAGAAATTACTGACAACTAACATCTGGCCACACTGTAAAGGTTTATAAAAATAACTACATACACTATTTACACTGATTAGTTAAAGCAAAACCACAGCACAGAC
Organism: Hypophthalmichthys nobilis; assembly: GCA_037950665.1. Taxonomy (NCBI): domain Eukaryota; kingdom Metazoa; phylum Chordata; class Actinopteri; order Cypriniformes; family Xenocyprididae; genus Hypophthalmichthys; species Hypophthalmichthys nobilis. Next base: position 10,820,200 of record CM075482.1, on the reverse strand, counting down.
AGACATGGAACACACCTACAAATCAACAAATTATTTAACTGCTATTCTATGCAGTTAACTTTTATGGCATAATTAACTTTTATGAATTTCTGTTGAGAAACCAAGGAAAAAAGGTGAATAATGACTGAGAGGAAGAACCTGAACATTTAGAAAAATATTATTTTAAGAAATTTACAGCATTTGTACTGTCTCGTCTATTTATCTCGTGTTCTGTGAGAGCTGTGAGTGGAGGGAGAGGAGTGTTTTTGTTCAGATCTGTGTTTTTCTGAATGTCTGGATATGTTTCTTCATCTGTTTGCCAGTACTGTTTTGACCAGTGCTGTATAGCCGTTTTGCAGTGTTCATTGCATTCATTGTCAAACTTGTCTTTTATTGACAAAATATTTTAGTTTGTCATGTATATATATTTTTTATATATTATTTTTAAGCTGTCATATGGTCATGTTACAACATGCCCCATTATGTTACAATGTGCCCCACCTATGGGGCATGTTGTCACATTACACTTCTCTTCTTTCGGGGTAAATATAGAAAAATGTATACACTGTATTAATAAAACAAAGCCACATATTTGAACCAGACATGTGGAATTAATGTGGAACAAAAGAAATTCTCTGAAACCCTAAGTAGATTTTCACAAACTGAGAAATTCAAAAAGCATTAGGTTGTGCCCCACTCTCCCCTAATCCCCTGTCTCTGCTATTTTTTTTTATGTTACTATGAAAACATTGTTTCAGTGATTGAACAAGTTTGAATTATCAGTAAATGTATGAATCAGTCTGTAAAGAACAGAACAGCAAAGTGTTGCTGAAACAAGGAAGTACAAGCTGATCATGTGATTTAGATGATCCACACAAACATTAATGCTGTAAATTATCGCCCTTCTTCCTTACATGGTAAATTCACTGAAATAAAGAGTCTTGAGTGGATTATTGCTTTATTATTTTGCAAGAAATGTTCCCGACCCTGCTTGTGGCATAAAGTGGTACTAGTTTAAAAACATAAGGTTAGACTGGTAATCAGTGACCACTGAATTCATGAAGACATGAATTGAGAATAAAAATGGAAAGAGATAAGTCCCAAAGCTATAAATAAAACTTCCTGAAGGAGTAATCTAAACATATGACTGAACTCTGAAGAACAAAAATTTCATGTAAAATGTGAAGAATGTGTGTAATAATGAATAAATCCGGTAACACTTACAATAAGGTTCCTTTTGGTAACATCAGTTAACTGCATTAGTTCATATGAACTAATATGAAAATACTTCTAAATGAATCTTAGCTCATGTTAATTTCAACTTTTAATAATACAATATTAAAATCAAAAGTTGTGTTTGTTATTATTATTTAATGGACCCGAGCTAACATGATCTAACAATGAACAGTTGTATTTTCATTAACTAATGTTAATAAAGATGAATAAATACTGTAACAAACAGCCTATCTTGATCATTGTTAGTTAACTAATCTTAACTAATGGGACCTTATTGTAAAGTGTTACTTGTTTTCTAATCAGAGACAAAAGACGAAGTTGTTATGTTGTTCACAACACATCTGTATATTATCCAAGCAGATGACATTTTCTGTTAAATCATATGTTTATGATTCTGATGTAGAGTAATAGTGGACAGTCTTTGGCACTTCAAATGGTGAAGTTGGTGGAAAAGTCAATCGCTTCATATGGATCATGTGATTCTCGTTACAGCATCTGTTATTATTACTTTCTTTTCATGAAAACATTTTCATAAATGCAGTCGATCTGTATACGACCCTGACAAAGCAAAAAAAAAAAAGGTCATAATTTACTCTAATATTTTTACATTTTATGTGAATATCTTATGATGTTTATCATTAGTTATGTCAATAATGCAGTCCTCTAAAAAAGTGTAGAATTACCTGATCAGTTTCTCTAACAATGGATTCACTGGATGCTTTTGCCTTTTGGACCCTGTATTGATGGGAAATTCATAAATCACAAACATGAACATTTGTGGAACATCATATTTAGTCTTTGCATACCTTTTTAAAAGTGTTGCTAGAAGAAATAACAGTAAAGCTGAAATTCCTCCTACACAGCCTGCGATCAAAGGCACGGATGATTCTAATGGGTGGCAAATAAAAACAGAAATAAGCAGATGTTGGTGTTCGGTAGATTATACACAATATGAGACAAGGTCAAGTCATTAAACTGAACTTTTGATTATAATTAGCATGTCAGATTTATAAATTATACTCACCTACCACAATCAGCTGGATCTCTTCCAACATCTGAATACCATGTTCATTCTTTGCTGTGCAGAAGTACCAGCCTCCACTCTTCCTATTTACAGTAAAGGTCAGTTGTTCTCCAAAATCCAAATGATTCTCCTGTCCATGTTTGTACCAGGTGTAGCTCATGTTATTTGATGGACTGGCTTTGCTTTTGCAGGTCAAAGTCACATTAGTGCCAACAGAGACTGAAGCAGATGAATTGATGGTGATGTGAGTTTCTTTTGGAGGAACTTTAGGGCAAAATAGAAACATCTTCAGATAAACTAGATGTTATAATATTACACATCTGAACATAATAATGCTAATGAAAGAGCAAAACTACTCCAAAACTCTTACACAGGACTCGTAGCATCACGGTGGTCTCCACAGTTGAGCCATTAGGTGTATTTCTTGGATATGTAACAGTGCAGGAGATGTTCCTTCTGTGATCCATGTATGAAGCTTTGAAGGTCACGTGTGAAAACACTGACTGGGTTTTATCAGGTTTCTCCTGTAACTGTGTTGTAATGTGGGCAGATTCAGGGATGTTGGACCAGGATATTGTAGGAGGTTGTTTGGGGCAGGGGGCTTCAGCAGAGCAGCTCAGATTGACTGTTGTTTCCTCCATCACTTCTTTCAGATCAGTGGGTTTAAGGATGAGAGGTTGTGGTGAATCTACAGGGCAAATTGTACAAAGTATAAAATACTGTTAAATTTAAGGAATACATATAACGACTACATACATGCTACGAAAAGACAAATAAGCATACCCAGAGAGGATACAATCAATATTTTTCCTTTTCCAAATCCTTAAACCTTGAGAGCATATTTTAAAAGCATAAGCATATATTTTTAGCAGTGTGGTTTTACTGAAAACCACACTGCTCACAGAAATCAGTTTATAGGGCTGGGCGATAAAATGATAACAATAGTTATCGTTTTATCGAGATAATTAGAGTTAGAGAAATGTTCAATGTAATGTTTATGCATCAAAAGCGGAACTACTCATTTTTTATTAAACTATATCATTTGTGCATTTATACTAAATGTATTTAGGCTACTGTTTTTCATATAAATACCACAGAAACCATCTAGTTACATTTGGTAGTGAGGTCCTATGCTTGGTTTTAACTGTGGTTATCATGATCTAAATGTATGCTACTATGGAAAACTAATGGCTAATTTGAATAAAACTCAAACAGAATAAATTTTACCATATAAAAATAGGGTTTTTACAATTTTTTACAGATGTTACTGTTTTTGTTAATGAACATAAATTTACATCTGCATCCTAACTTAAGGTTCTACTTCTGTCAACTCAAGCTACTGTCAAATTGTAATGTAGGGAGCGGGACAACGGAACGCGGCCTGGAGACTGAGGCATGGCAGACGGCCAGGTAGACAGGCTTGAAGATCTCCATGGCGGAGCAGACGACCACCACTGCAGGTCAGACGGGCCGACCCCCAAGGAGGCGTAGTAGCGGAGACACATGCATCTTATTGTTAGGAGACACATTACAAATGAAAACAATTTCCCCCAGTTTCACAGACAAGGCTGGACTAAATTGTATGTTTGAGCTGTTTTAATTGAAAGCAACTTGTAATGGCATATCTTAAAATATGTCAGTGCCATTGTTTTGTCTCAAGATGCACACCAGTAATGTTTTTTTTTTCAAGGCACTTTTATAAAAGATACTTAAATGTCATAATTGAAATAAGGCCTAATCCTGGCTTAATCTAAACCCTGTCTGTGAAACCAGGCCTTTGTTTATCCATGGAGGACACAATAAATTAATTTTAATTATAAAAATATTCAGGGACTTAATCATGAATTATAAGTGAAATGCAGAGCACAAATTTTGAGTATTGTTCACCATACTTGGCCACACGTCACATCACTCGCATTTTAAAAATGCCACAACAGAACAATATAGTTTACAGTGAAGACACTTACCTGAGACAGAAATGTTGATGGTTGTCACTATACGTGTATTTCCAATCCGATGGCTTTGTTTCCACCCTGAAGTAGTATTTGTCTGAATGATTGTTCATCACATCATAGAAAACAGTGGTACATTCACGCTGACTAAGATTTCCAAGTATCTCTATATGACTAAATCCTTTGGTGATGTTTGCACTTCCATTAAAAACCAAATTCTCTGGTTTTCTAAAAGAATGGTCCGTCTTTATCCAGAAGCCAAATATACTTTGTGTTCTTTAAACTAATTTCTGACACATTAAATCTGCAAGGTATCTGCACACAAGAGCCGCTCAGTGCTGTTATTCTGCTGGGCAATTCTGCATTATATTTACATACTGAAAACATAAAAGCATTATAAACATACAAAAATACCTTAAAATCTCATTTTGCTAAATAAGTGTAATACAGAGTACAGAATTAAAGCAAAATTAAACAAAATTAAAGCTTTCTGATATTATTTTCAGTTAGACAGCACAAGGAACTCACGTGAAGATACCAGTACAAGTTCATTCGTTATGAACAGAAAAGTCATGAACAGAACGACATTCATCTTGAGAGCTGCAGATACAAATACAAAGAAAGACACTATGAAGACAATTCTCAGGGGTCTCACACTTTTTTTTTTTTTTTTTTTTTGAAAGACAGTCAAAAGCATTATATTTTCTGTATGTCTCCTCATTATGATTTTATTATGATTAGTACTTTCATTTTAATATTTTATCTTACATTAATGTATATTAATAATTATTTGTTTTGGTTACACTTTATTTTAAGTTGTCCTTGTTACAGTGTAATTACACCTTTACGTACTGAGTAATACTAATAAACTACATGTACTTACTATAGATTTAGGTTTAGTTGCTGTAATGACGCAGTTTATATTTGAAAAATTTTAGTAATTGCAATAACTGCATGTGTAACAAGGACACTGTAAATAAAGTGCTTTTAAAAGTTATTTTTAAAATGTGAAAATGTTAAAATGTAAATGTTTTTAAAAAATGATAGAACATCCTAACCTCAAGCAGTACAATCTGTAATTCAAGGAAAAACAGAAGTAAATAATTTAGTTGTCTTCACATACATTACTATGCTAATATTAAATATTAGGGGCGGTCGTGGCCTAATGGATAGAGAGTCGGACTCGTAACCCAAAGGTCATGGGTTTGAGTCTCAGGTCCGGCAGGGATTGTCGGTGAGGGGAGTGAATGTCCAGCGCTCTCTCCACCCTCAATACCACGACTGAGGTGAGACCCTTGAGCAAGGCACCGTACCCCCAACTGCTCCCCGGGCGCCGCAGCAATGGCTGCCCACTGCTCCGGGTGTGTGTTCACGGTGTGTGTGTGTGTGTGTTCACTGCTGTGTGTGTACACTTGGATGGGTTAAATGCAGAGCACAAATTCCTAGTATGGGTCACCATACTTGGCCACATGTCACTTCACTTCACTTCACTTCATTATCAGACAGTTCCTCTGTGGTTTTTACATTTAAAAGGTTTACCATGACCAAATTAAAAACAAACACAATGCCCAAGTCCAAAAAGTTTAACACATGCTGTAATATATAAATACTAAACTTCAAATTTAATTTAACAAATTTGTATCATTTCTTCATCATTTTAATATAGCAGGTGACACTTTTTTATATAGTGTGTTGACTGTTGTACTCCATGTAGGTTTTAATCTCCACAAAAGTACTATTCATGAAATGTCACCATTACTAGCTTAAGCAAGATACTCAAAAGCAGCTTTACACTGCCTCTGTAATAAAGGTACATTATTTCCAAAACATTATTAGATATTACAAAACAGACCTTGGTAAAACTTTAGAATAATGGTCCATCAGTAATAGGTTACTATGCAGGACGTAATGCAGGACAAATGAGTAATTGCCTTTTGAGTCAGTCTCTCCCGACACTGCATCATCGATAGATGGCTCTATGGGATATTACCCTCCTTCCTCGAAACTACTGAAGCCTTATGAAATCTCACGGGTGAGAATTCGCCCACCAATGGCGTTAAAGCGTGCAAAATAGAGGCATGCTCCTCCACACTATAAGGTGGCGCTAGATGCCATTGCTTTAGAATCTTTTCCTTCAGCTACAAGAAGCTAGCTACAGCTCGCCATTGAGGTACGCTCATCCAGGGGACGATGCCTAAAGGATTGCTGCTCTCCTGCAGCGTTCAGGTGAGTATGACATTTTTCATTTTTCACCGGACCGTGGCGTTTCTGCATTGGCTAGGCCCTCTCAGATGCAGCACTGTGTGAGTCCGTCTGCTTTCACTAACAGCAGTGGACCTTATGGACTCATGCCAACTAAGCGTCTGCATTCCTCTCACCCAATGCTTCAGGACATTCGCCTGGCTTCTCAAGGTTCAAGGTTCAAGATTGTTTTATTTATATTGCACATTTAAAAAGAGCAAGCATGGCTGACCAAAGTGCTGAATATAAAGTGAAGGGAAAAAAAGAAAGTACAAAGTGAAACCATACATACACACCATACACTCATATTGAATTAAAAGCTAAAGAAAAAAAAGTGAGTTTTAAGAGAAGATTTAAAAATAGTTAGATACTGTGCAGATCTGATATAGGCCGGGAGACTGTTCCACAGCCTGGGGCCAGCGATAGCAAAGGCTCTATCACCTCTCTGCTTTAATCACGATCTGGGGACACAGAGAACTCTCTTATCACCAGATCTCAGATTTTGTGTGGGATTGTAGGGGTGGAGTAGCTCAGACAGATAGCTCGGTGACTGGTTATTTAAAGATTTAAAAACAAAAAGAAGAATTTTAAATTCAATTCTAAAATGTACAGGTAACCAGTGCAACGATTTCAAAATTGGAGTAACATGATCAAATTTGCGTTTTCTTTTGAGAAATTTTGCAGCGGCATTTTGCACTAGTTGAAGATGAGCGATAGAGGATTTGGTAATAAAGAGAATTGCAGTAATCCAAGGGAGATATAATAAGGGCATGGATCGAAATCTATAAGGTTTTTTCAGAGAGCGAGGATCTAATCTTAGAGAGGAGATGTAGCAAGAACTAATCACAGAATTTATTTGCTTTTCAAATATGAAGTTCTATTCCCAAAAAACACCCAAGTTTTTAATGCAGGATGAGGTAAAAGGAGCAAGGTAGTCCAGGTCGATGCTTCTGCTCCCAGAGCTATGATGGGGCCAAAGACTATAACCTCAGTTTTTGATTCATTCAAAAACAAAAACATTAGCAACTGGTTGCAACTGAGATCTTAGAGTAGTGATTTTCTCACAGAAAAACCTTGAGAAACCTTCACATAATGACACTGAGGGATTGGAAATCACATTCACAGGAGGGTTTAAAACAGAAAATAAAGCTTTGGAGCTATGATGATTTTTAACAATTAAACTAGAAAAATACTTAGACTGAGCAGATTTCATAGTTTTCTGAAAAACACCAAGACAATTTCTAAGCATTTCATAAGAAATTTGCAATTTGTCCTTTTTCCATTTCCATTCTGCACTTCTACAGACTCGCCTCAGAGTGCGAATGTTATCATTAATCCATGGTTCCGTTTTGATTTTTAACTTTTTAGGTTTAAGAAGAGCAGTGTTATTTAAGACCTCTAAGCAAGCAGTATTAAACAGACTAAGATGTTGTTCAGCATCTAAGTCAGGTAAGGATAACTCCAGGGACAGAGACAAAGACACCTCATTGAAGGTACTGATGAACTCATCTTGAAAATGGGAGGAGAAGAAACAAGACCATTGTACAGTATGAGTAGTGCGTGAACTTGACTGAGGAAGAGGCATAGTAAACAAAACAGGCATATGATCTGAGAGCAAAGTGTCAAAAACCTGAACATTCGTAATGGAAACGCGGCTCGCGTTTAACTCCATTTTCAGTTTAACAGCAACCCCTCCGCGCTTCCAGCATCTCCTGCGAGGCTTTTTGCGGGAGACATCATGAGGCCATCTGCACAGATAGTCTGGAATATCCAAGGCAAGGTTTGGTAAGCACGATTGCGATCCAGCCACAGAGCTTCCTAACTCTGAGTTGTAAGTGGCCACAAAAGAGTCACAAATATCCAGAAGTAACTGGCGATCATAAACCAGAGGCGAGTAGCAGTTCGACACAGATAGAAACACAGAGATAACAAAAAAGAGCAGAGACGCCAGACGGCATGCCTCAAACATCGGCGCCATCTTGGGTATCAATCCAAGATGAGAGCTTCTCATGCTCTCACCCACCTTGGTAGAGCTGCGATCCGAGCGCGGAGACTTCAGCTTGGGTTCTCATGTCAGCACAGGTCCTGCATGGACCTTGATCTCTATACGTGCAGCCTCCGTCTAGAGCAGCTGCCATGTGCAAGCACATTCACTTTAACTCTTCATTCTCGTGATAAGCAGCCCCTCGCCTTAGGGCAGGGTACGGAAGACAAAATTCCCAGCACTCACACGTTATTAACAGTCCCGTCTCAGTGCAGCAGTCAGTCGTGAACGGAAGACAAAATTCTCAGCACTCACATGATATAAACAGCCCCCTGTCTCAGTGCAGTGGTCTGTCGTGTACAGAAGACAAAATGCCAGGCACTTACACTATATTTTTTCACATGAAAAAATAGCCCCTGCCTTAGAGCAGCGGTCTGCCGTGCACAATCTCAGTGTCCTGCTATGCACAGAGGATGAAGTGCTTCGATCGCTCACTCACTCATAAGCAGTAAGCAGCCCCCTGCCTCAGAACGGCAGTCTGCCTTCCATAAAGCATTGAGCTTCGGCCACTCGCTCACTCTCATAATATGCAGCTCCCCGTCTCAAAGCGGCGGTCTGTCCTATAATGCTCCGGCCACTCGCTTCCATGGCCTTCTGTGTTAAACACTGGCTTTGCCGCTGTTTTCTCATATGGGTGTGAATTGTTGCTTACACTAACCATAATGCATGCCGGTGTGGCCGCTGCTCTTCGCTTTCTATGATCAGCACTGGCTGCTGCTCCTTTTGTGAGGAAGTGTGTTGCGTACGTTACCTCTACTTATGCTGGCGCTGCGCTATTCTTTGCCTTCCTTGTTAAACACCAGCTGGCCATTGTTTTTCATATTCAACAAATTCGTCTGTCCCCTGTCATACTACTATGGAATTTTTATTGCAGAGCTTCAGTGTTTACATCTGAACGGTGGCTCAGTATTGGCCGGCTCTGGTCACGTGAGCAGCACGACCCATGCGTGAACCCGTGTTCAGACATAAACACTGAAGCTCTGCAGCGAAAATAGCGTAGCAGTATGACGGGACAGACGAATTTGTTGAATAAAGTTGTTATTTTTGTTTTGTTTTTTTGCACAGAAAGTATTCTTGTCACTTCATAACATTAAGGTTGAACCACTGTAGTCACGTCAACGGTTTTAACTATGTCTATCATGGCCGAAACGCTGCCTTTTGTATTCAAGAACAAGTTGCCTTTGTGTGGTGTGACAGCTGTAAGATAGAATATAGAAAGTTATTCTGTATTGGAACTCTTTTCTCTGGTGAGATAAAGTTTTAAATAAAAGCATGAAGTGCTTCTGTCCCTGTCGGATTGTACAGAGGCGTGACATACTCTTCTAGGGACTCCAGAGAGTGCATTATCAGAACGCTCCCCCGGACTGCTTGTGCTGAAACAGATCCTTTCGCAGGCTGGCCAGAGGACTGTTATTTCAGTGCATTTGGAGAATGCCTGCTTCTATGTTTAGAGCTTCATGAGTGTTTCTGATGTTGCTTCATAGAGTCATCTGCCCAATAGAGATTCGTCTCCACAAGGAGTCTGCATTTCATCAGTCCAGCGTTGCTCGACTGTGTGAAGGACGGTGTTGAAGACGCCATCTTGGCCCTCTTCTAAGCAGATGTCTGGGTGTTTCAACTAGGTCTGGTAGCCAACTGAATTGAGGTGGGCGCTACAGGCCCTTCAATGAACAAACTATATGTACATTTTGCTTCTCAACCACCCAGAGTGAACTGGGCTTTGTTGTGATGCGAGCTCGCATTTCAAAGGGGCGCTCAGTTTGCAATACCTCCGTTCATTTCGAGCCGAGAAGTTTCTGTTCTCAGGAAGCACTTTGACGGAGTGCCTTGCTTTGCTCTCACTCATGACGACGATAGCGAGACTGTCAGCTCTCTTATGTCTGTTCTCACATCCCCTGATCATTGCGAACTGAAATTGTGTGGTGTCTAATAAGTCATGTGGACTATTATGACAGTTGTTGACGCCCCTACGAAGTGGTGTTCAAATAGGTCATATAGTCAATCTCACAGTCTGTTACAGGCGCAGACACTGCTGCCTTCTGCGTGAATGGTCACCCTCGTGGGTTATATCTATGTGCATTGCTGTTGTACACATTCACAATGTGACGCTGCATTCACACAGGGTGGCGACGTTAACGCTTCTCATTTACTTTGAATGGGTGACGTCATAAAAAACCTATGCCAGGTGGGCTATGAGATACCTATACATGTTGCTATAGCCTATACTTGTTTTATCTGCACGGTGTTTACCCTGCTTGTATTATGTTCATACAGCACCGGCATCACCGCTGCAGCAGTACTAGGTGTTGGCATGACCGCCACCATTAATCGCACAGCATGGTCAGATCCCCATAGTGCTATCTATCGTTGACGCAGTGTCGAGAGACCGAATCAAAAGGGAATGTCTCCGGTTACCTGGCGTAACCTCGGTTCCCTGAGAGGAGGGATTGAGACACTGTGTACGCTGCCATGTTACATAGCTCAGAGTCTTTGTCATCTGCACTCTGCTTCAGTCCAAGATTCTGAAGAAATGGCGTCCAGCGGCACCTTATATTGTGGGGGAGCCCACCTCTATTTTGCGCACTTTAACGCCATTGTCTGGCAAATTCTCTCCTGTGAGATTTCATAAGGCTTCAGTAGATTTGAGGAAGTAGGGGATAGCGCCATCTATCGATGACACAGTGTCTCGTTCCCTCCTCTCAGGGAACCGAGAATACGCTAGGTAACCGGAGATGTTCTACATTTGTACTTACTAATATGGAAAGAAGATTAATCAGCAGATTTAACACTGAGATAGTTTGGTCTTGAAGACTGTTTAAAAAAAAAAATGCATCAAAATTACTTGTGTTATCACTCTGCAGGAACTACTAGTGATCTGGACCATTATTTTAAAGTGAAAAAAAAAAAAAAAATTTTTCAGTTTAAAATAATGGTCCAGATCACTAGTAGTTCCTGCAGAGTGATAACACAAGTAATTTTGATGCATTTTTATTTATTATTTTTTTTAACCATGTTCAGGGTAACAGACAATTGCTTATGTTCAGACACATTAATGTCGTGATTAGTAATTAATTAATGATACTTTATAATTTGTCATAGTAGTTCTTAATGAGGCTTAAATTATTCAGCAATTATTGATTACCTAATAAGGTGTACGGATTATGTTTTGTTCTGGTTTGGTTCTGTTTCTGTCATATTAAGTTGATCTAGTTTCTATGTATATGCCAGTTTGGTCATGATTCTGTTCACCTCATTAGCTTTTCTGTGTATTTAAGTCCTGTGTTCATTCAGTTCATTGTTCGGTGTTGTCGTTATTTTGGTTGTCTTTGCTCCCCATGCCTTCCTGTGTATTCTGTGTTGGATTTTTGGATTAAATATATTTTGAGTTATTAGTCTTTTTGCGTTTACTGAAGTAACCAAGCGTGACTAGGAACCATCTCCATCCTAAATTTGTCATTACTTACTGATTAGTTAATCTTGTTTCCATATTAGTTAATGGTAGCAACTGAAGTGTTAATGTAGAACTATTCATTTGTCCTGCATTACTTCCTTTAATAAACCATTATTCTAAAGTATTAGCCAGATCTTTATTACAGCATGTTACATATAAAATACAGCAGCATTCATAATAACTCCATTCACTTCCACAAAACAAACCAAACCAAGCATGCTCTACTATCATTATTAAATAATTGTCTTTATTCAAAAAACCTTTTGAGCATTTAAAACTTCACAGTAAGGTCTTCAAAATTATGAAATAACCTGAATGTAAAATGTGTTTAAGATCAGCTCTAAACTTCTCTGACTGAAATCACTTTAATTTAAAATAAGCTATAGTTGTAATGAACAAACATAGGCTACACACAATTTTCCTGAAAACAATTAACTGTGTATAATGATCTAAACTACAAAAGCATACAAGTACATTTGCTCTGTCACCCCTTTATGAAAAACAAAGTTTAATATTTGCTCATCAGTTACTAAAACGTAAGCTACACATTGGGTTAGAATAATAATTAGATTTGAATTATCATTTAGGAAGGAACAAATGAAGAAAAACTGGAACAGAGAAGTAATGGGACCAAAAAAAAAAAAGCATAAATCAAGTTTATAATTACAGAATACTTAAGATGTGGCATTTAAACACCTGACTGGAAGACTTTGGAATCACTATGAGAAAAAACAATGAATGTGATGTACAGTAATATTTACATTTAAAAAATAAAGTTGTTAAATGTTTTATTTCCATACTGGATGACAATACATATGAGACAAGCCAAGCCAATAAAGCATGCTACATTTACACAGTTCACTCAAGCCACTTATTCTAATGTAAACTAATCCTGGTTCATCTCCTTCTCTGGGCCTCTGACCTCGGCATATATCGTCTCTTGTCCTGAGCTCTTCACTGTGGTGCTTTTGGTTTGGGGAGTGGAGAAGTCAATCTCTCCATAGTGGACTATGTCATTCTCATCCTTTGGCATCTCTAGCTCTTCACCCGACACAAAAGCACCATTAGCACAAACGGAGCTGATCTGCACTTGTTTTTCCTGACCCTGAAAGAGCAAACATAATAAATGACCATTTATGTGGATCTACTGTCCTCGGTTTTTTGTTTCTGTATATAATATACCATTATAGTAAACACACCATATTTATATCAGCTTATTATGGCAATTCCTATTTGAAACAGCATTAATGTGATCTGCTAAAAGAGTGTAAAACATACCTGATCTGAGATGTCAGTTTCCCTAATAGTGGATGCCTTTAATCTTTGCAATCTGTATTAATAAGAAATCCATAAAATATACAACGACCACCATATTGTGACCACCAGATTTTATATGTTTTAAAGTGAAATGGCATAGGAGAATTCATTTATTCTGAAGTCTGGTTGCTCTATTCCATACAATTCTAACTGTGCTTACCTTAGGAAAAGTGTTATCAGAAGAAATATCATCAGAAATGCTGAAACTCCTACTACACAGCCAATGATCAAAGACAGTGATTCTAATGAAGCAGAGTCTGATTGAAAAATAAAGCAAAATTAGTTGGATAGTAGGCTGGAGATAATTTAAAAATAAAATTCAATCATAATTGGAGCTACCTATGATGATCATCAGATTATATTTAGTATCTGTACATAGAAATAAACTCACCTGCCACAATCAGCTGGATCTCTTCTGACTTCTGAATACCATGTTCATTCTTTGCTTTGCAGAAGTACCGGCCTCCACTCATCATATTTACAGTAAAGGTCAGTTGTTCTCCAAAATCCAGCTGATTCTCCTGTCCATGTTTGTACCAGGTGTAGTTCATGTTATTTGATGGATTGGCTTTGCTTTTGCAGGTCAAAGTCACATTAGTGCCAACAGAGACTGAAGCAGATGAATTGGTGGTGATGTGAGTTTCTTTTGGAGGAACTTTAGGGCAAAAAAAGAAACATCTTTAGATAAACTAGAAGTTATATTATACATCTGAACATAATAATGTTAATGAAAGAGCAAAACTACTCCAAATCTCTTACACAGGACTCGTAGCATCACGGTGGTCTTTACAGTTGAGTCATTAGATGTTTTTCTTGGATATGTAACAGTGCAGGAGATGTTCTTTCTGTGATCCATGTATGAAGCTTTGAAGGTCATGTGTGAAAACACTGACTGGGTTTTATCAGGTTTCTCCTGTAACTGTGTTGTAATGTGGGCAGATTCAGAGATGTTGGACCAGGATATTGTAGGAGGTTGTTTGGGGCAGGGGGCTTCAGCAGAGCAGGTCAGATTGACTGTTGTTTCCTCCATCACTTCTTTCAGATCAGTGGGTTTAAGGATGAGAAGCTGAGGTACATCTACAGGGCAAACAAATAAAATAAGTTAAATAAGTACACTGTATAAAACACCATTAAATTTAAAGAAAACAACAAAAGTCTTTCTGCATGTTACATCATTACACCAGTAGGTTGCAGAAAGTTATGGACTTTATAAGCGAGTCATTGATTTATTTAAATAAAAATAAAAGTAACGACATTCAGAAACAAAAGAAGTAGCCATTTTTTATGATAGAGTCACTGAACTGTTCACTCAACCATTTTGCTCAAATACACTGATTTATTCAGGAACAAAACACTGTTTGATCCTTGGAGAAACACAATGGTTGATTCTTCAATGACTCATTTTGGAATTATTTTCACTGCTGGAGTGAAAATAGCCTGTTAGTAAAAGGTAAATACTATGTCCAAGTTACTCAATTTTAATTCCTAGTTTATTGAACTTTTGTATACTTTGCTTAATATAATCACTTAATTGTATTATTTTAATTTAGTACTTGGAACTACAATGTCAATACAGGTACATTTCACAAACAAAACTCATTTGTAACTCCAGTAGTCTGTGGGCCCATTTTGCGTCCGCAACAAATACACTTCCTCTCAATTATGGAAAACAATTGATTTCACTAGAAGTATTACTATTACTAAATGTTCCTCCTTTGGTAATTAAACAGTTCTTTTTGTCACAGTTCTTTTGTTGTGGGGACATTTATGCCAAAAAAACAAGAGAACAATCCCAAATACAAACAAAAACTATTGACTGAATCATCTTGCAACCTAACGCATTATATAAATTCAAGGAATGATCATATATTTCATTGAGATATGCAACAAAGATTATCAATAATTGGGGAACCCATGAAATGACTCCATGATTATGCGCCAATGCTAAATTTAACTAATTATATATTTAAGTGCTGAGTAATATAAAGTAACTATGTACTTACTATAGGGTTAGGATTAGGGTTTGGTTTAGGGTCAGTTGCATGTAATTATGCATAATTTATAGTTTTTACTATAGTAACTACATGTAACAATGACAATAAAATAAAGTTACCTAAATTTTATACTGTAATTATGTTCACAACTTGTAATAATTAATCATTAATATAAATTACTCAATAATTGCTATTTTTCTGCCTAAAATTAATACACAATGTCAGCTAACTGCGTGATTTGTATATGTACATTTCTGAAATACATTACTTGCACAGTCACCTCTGATAACAGATCACTCTAAATTGTAATGTAGACATGCATTTTCTGTGAAGCTGCTTTGACGCTATACAAAAAAGCACTATACAAATAAATTTTAATTAAGTTATGAATCAATCACAGAATAATTTTGATAGCATAACAGAATATAGTTTACAGACCCACTTACCTGAGACAGAAATGTTGATGGGGTTGTCACTATATGTGTATTTCCAATCCGATGGCTTTGTTTCCACCCTGAAGTAGTATTTGTCTGAATGATTGTTCATCACATCATAGAAAACAGTGGTACATTCACGCTGACTAAGATTTCCAAGTATCTCTATACGACTGAATCCTCTGATGAGGTTTGAACTTCCATTAAAAACTACCAAATCATTTGAGTTTTGCAATTGATGGTCCTTCTTTATCCAGACGCCAAATATACTTTCTGTGTTTGTCAAATTGTTCTCTGACACATTAAATCTACAAGGTATCTGCACACATGAGCCGCTCAGTGCTGTTATTCTGCTGGGCATTTCTGCATTATATTTAGATACTGAAAACAGAAAAACAATATAAACATACAAAAACACTTTAAAATGTTTTGTTTTCACATTAGTGTAATACTAGAGCTTATTTTTTATTATTATATTATTATCATCATTTTAGTTATACAGCAATAGGAACTGACTCACCTGAAGACTCTCCGGTCACAAGCGAAAATAACAGAAAAACCATGAAAGGAAAGACAGACATCTCAAGTGCTGTAGGTACAAACATGAAAACAGTTTCCAATCTACAAAGACACTTCTCACTGATGCAACACTTTTATTGATAGACAAAGACTCTTAAAAAGTTGTAAACTCTGAAAAATAATTTAATGTGACTATTTATGCATTGGATAAAGTGTTAAATGTGCTTAAAGAGAAACAAAATGATAGAGAAGCCTCACCTACAGCAGTCCGTCATTCATTCAGAGTAAAACAGAAGTCCAGCACGATTTCCTCACAGAACTTTGGATTTCTGTGAACCTGACTATTAGTTTTCAGAGTAATGATGCAAAAGTTAACTCTGTAAAACATGCATATACACTATCAAATGACCTACATTAATACATTGTCTGTTGCACTTCCTCATGCAAACCTGTTTATCAACCCAAAAGCAAAGAACAGAGAGGTTTAGTACAGAGTTAATGATTACAGTTCTGAAATAACAGTGCATTGTAGCATAGTGGCTAGTATGGAAGCTTGTTTCCGCTATGGAATATGAATAAATATACAGAATATTGCGAGTTTACATCTTGTAATTCTGACTTTTTTTCCCCCAAAATTGAGAAAAAAACTTGCAATTGTGAAAAAGTCAGAATTGTGAGATAAAGTCGCAATTACCTTTTATTTTTTGTTAAGTGGCGGAAACAAGCTTCCATAGGTTAGAGATCTAGGTAGGTAAAATTTATAGGTTTAACCTGCAGTAAACCCAAACTGTACTACTAACTTATAAAGATTGAGTATGCTGCAATGAAAGTCTATTAAATCATTGATGCAACTCAAAACAATTACATTTTCTGAACGAGGAGTTTAGTTTTATTTTTGTGTAATTCAACATCCTTATACTTAAATCAATTTTTAAGTTTACTGAGCGATAAAAAGTGACATTATCCAGGTCACAACATTGCCAAAATTACCAGAAGAATCCATTCAACATTAAACTGAGTTGCAGCAGATTTCAAGTTCCCAGCTTGCTTTGCGTCACACTCTGTAAGGGAGAATAAATGTTGCAATGTTGCACAAGATTAATACAGGGGAAGATGTGTTATTGTTTAATGTTCTGCTATTTTGGTATTTAAATGTGTTTCTGTGATGCTGAAGTTTTGTAGGGTTACCGTGGTGAAGAGTATTGCCTGTGGTTAGGTCGGGAACGCAGAAAATTTTGCGGGAACTGCAAAATTTCAAGGCTATAAATACTGCATATTGATTAACAGTTCATGCAAGTAAATAGTGATAGTCTCTTTGATGGTTACATTAGCACATACTGGTGTGCTGTTGCTAACTAACATTTAACTGTAAAGATTAGGTGTTAGTTTATTCAATATTTAAATTAAATTGTAATTACCGAACGTGTAGTATAAAATATATAAGTTCTACTAAAATAATTTGAGTTGTTTACTTAAATGTTTTTTTACAACCACTGCATCAAAATAATTGAAAAATGAGAAACATTACGTATGGCAGTGGCGAGGCTACAGAAGGGCCAGGGTGGCACTGGCCCACCCAATCAAGGTGCCAGAATATTTCCTTTTATTTCCAGACACTACTTTGGTCTTGAAATAATCATATATGTTGTGAAGGCCTATATATAATTTGAAAAAAAAAAAAGGATTATTAAAAATACATATAACATGTTTATATTTCGCGCCGGTAAACTCAGCTTTCCAGATTCGCGACAGCAGCGGTTTCTATGCAGCGTGCGTCACCGTACATGAGTCGCGCTTATAAATAGCCTGTGTGTGTCGGTTTGCTTCATTTACAGTGATTATTTATTATACAGTAACAATTTATTCTACAGTAACAGTCACCTGTGTGTAAACAGTTTCTACAAAATGAAGTAATGACAATTAAATTAAATCGAGCTTTAAGGTTCAGTATTGTGTCCTTCCCGCACACCATTATGACTAACTCTCCAAACACTAAATAGCTTTGAAGAGCTCTGCTTTCAACACAAGTTTTTCCAATAAAAAGCTACTTTTCCCCAACGATTAGCTGTGCAGCGCGACAGTCTCTGTTTTTAAGTTCACATTTGTTTACTGACGAGCGAGTGGAGGTAAACAACCAAACTGTCGGCGCTGGTAAGTCCAGTTTATTCTGTTGAATCGGTTCGTCTTAAACGGTCATCCTCTCGTGTCGCTTTGGAAAAACAGATTCATTCTAGCGAATCGGTTCATCCAAACGGTCATATATCTCTCTCATGTGTAGCTTTGGAAAGTCTGATTCATTCTAGTGAATCACTTCGTTCGGAAGGTTCGTAATGAACAGATTCACCGATTCGAGTCCCATATGGCATTTCTTTTTTTCTTTTTGTAGTGGACTATTTAGTTCATGTCTAATTAAATATTCCAGTTAAATTTGAGCAGTATTCTGATTTTTTTTATTAGGCTATAATTTATATTTATAAATGTGTCTTGTTTAGGCTGGTTCAAAATATGGGCTAAACAAAAAACAGTCTTTTCAACATTATTTCTGTCTAACAAACATTCAAATTGATATAATATAGAACAATATACTTGGATAAAAGTTTATATTTTAGATATAAACTGGTGTCTACAGTAGCAATCAAAATTGAGTAGGCCTAAATCTTTTTGAAATTAACTAGACGCTTCAAATAAAGATTGTATCAATTGGTGACCACAAGTGACTGATAAAAGATTTTTTTTAATTTAATCATTTATTCAAGAGATTCCTTCAAAAATGCTCATACGTCCAGTAATGAAACTGGACTTGAGTGAATCCTTAAATCATCTATTCAAACATTTTTTTAATAATTAATTAAAATTGTTTAAATAGACTGCAGCAATTATAATTTTGTCAGAACTATTATCTTGTTTAGTTTAGTATATTATATTGGCTATATATTTGACAAAAAAAAAAAAAAAAAAAAAATAGAGGTCCACCCCATTTCACCAAGGTCCACCCACTTTAAAATGTATGGCCTCGCCACTGACGTATGGTAAACAATAGTTAAGTACAGTGGACTTAAACATTAAATAAAAAAAAAAAAATAGTTTGGTATAATTGTTTACTTTAAAAATTTGAGTTGCTTTACTTACATTTTGAGGTAATCGGTGTCTACAATAATTTTGAGTATTCTGAACTTATTGGGTTTTACAGTGTAGGGCTGGAACGAAAATATATTCATGTAATCAGCCTGTTGTTTAGACATCTTAAACCTGTGAAGTCCTCAGTTCAACCAAGACAGAATTTCTTCAAATCAATCCAAACAACAAGTTATATCATTAAATAGTTATCTTTATTCAAGATAGTACAGAAAACCGAAAAACAGGGTATTTAAAACTTATTTCCCCCAATTTTATTAAAATACTTATAGGTAATGTTGTCTCATGTTTTGTTTGTCAATATGAAATGAATGTTAAGGGCATGACCAGCTCTGAACTCCACTGTCTGAAATTGCTTTCATTTGCCCTTCTTAAATTTGCCTGGTGTAGCACTTGTTTTCTGTTTCTTCTTGGCAGATCCTTTTATTTCAGGCTCCTATGCAATAAAAAATATTTTACAATTTACTTAATTATCTTATAGTATAATTATCTAAACAGTTATATGTTTTAGTTCCAGTCATTACATCCTACCTTGCGCTTAGAAGAGATTGATCCAGTTATAGTAAAGAACGTGTCCAGCCTGCCCTGGGTGCTCCCTTGTCTACTCTTCATGATCTTCTTACAGCCGTTGCGGATACGATCCTCACTGACAACACACAAATTCAACAATCTGATAAACATTCTATTGCTGTGAGAACATAGCCACAAATACAAAACAATGATACCTTTATTTGTTCCATCTCACACCTCACAGCACAACAGGCTTCACTTCACTTACCTTTCCACCAAAACAGTGCCGGTTTTTGTGTCAGAGCAGATGCTTTGCCAGAGTATCATCAACTCTTATACACAAATATACATGCCACATCACAACCTTTGCGTACAAGCCATTTAATATCCAAAGCGATTAATGTGGCATCCATCACAAGCTGCTTCTGCAATGGTTTGTAGTCATTTAGATATATTATGAATATAGTAGTAGCTTTTAATTTACATATGAAATTTGTTAACACTTTACAGTGACCTTGTTATCCATGTTATATGATAGTAAACTCTAAAATGTACTTACTACAGAATTAGAATTTGGTTTAATTAATCTTACCCAGTACTGTGTGTAATTAAACTAACAATGACACCTTAAAATAAAGGGTTACTTTATATTAGGGTGTCCGTGTTACAGTGTAATTACACATTTAAGTACCGAGTAATAATAATTAACATGTACTTACCATAGGGTTTGGATCGAGTGTGGTTTAGGGTTAGTTGCATGTAATTAGGGCTGGGCAAAAAATAAAAAAGTTGTTTTTTCGAATATATATATTTCAATTGAGTATCAAATTAACATTAGAATGAGTTTTGAAGGATCATGTGACACTGAAGACTGGACAAATGATGCTGAAAATTCAGCTTTGCATCACAGAAATAAATTATATTTTAATGTATATTAAAATAGAAAACCATTATTTTAAAATAGCTATATTTCACATTACTGTTTTTTCTGTATTTTGGATAAAATGTGCATGTTATGTACTGGGGGAATGCACAGTGTATGTAGGGGGTGTGGCCTCATAGCCCTGCAATAAGTAGTGTGCTGTGTGAATGTGATTGAGGAAGGGAAAAAGGGTAAAAATGCAGGGTAAAAATTAAACTGAAATTCCATTAAATCTGGCTGTTTTAACCAAAATTATGCTGCAAAATGTTATTTTCAACTACATTTAAGTACCATGTTATAGGCTAACCTGCAATTTTGCAAATTCCCTGTTTATTCCCATTAATTCCCATATATTCCCGTTAATTCCCATGGAAAATTTCCAGCTTTGAAAATTCCCGGAATTTTGCAACCCTAGTTGGATAGTAGTTTTAGCTGTGGCATCGAAATTGGAATTGCGAATAATTTCACTGGTATCTAAAATGTTGGTGTCATAACCTTATTTATTACAATACAGGGATACAAAGGTCAAAAACAACCATTATTCTTTTTTTTTTTGTGGTGGGGACAGTGAAAATTGAATCACTTAAAATCACTGAACCGAAAACTGAATCGAATTGAGATCTTGCAAAGAAGTATTTGTAAAGATTTAAGCTGGTTTGTACCTGAATTGTTTCTCAGCACACATGAACTGAATTAGTCCTTCCTCGTCAGGTTCATTCCATTTCAGATCGACAGATGGGCCATCCACAACCTCAGGCTCCAAGAACAGACCCCGAGCCTCTTTATACAGCCAGTCCTCTGGAGCTGGGTGCTTCTGCAGCACAAACCAAACACAAACAATATGTTGTAAACCAACTTAACCAACGAAGGCTCAATGTAGTGCTTAAAGACAGTTTGTTTAACAACGTTCTACATTATGAATAAAGCTAAATTTAGGTTTACACAACAACAATGTACTAAAAACAAAAGTTTTTCCCTTTGCATTTTTTGCTTATAGGAGACAACGTTGTCAAAACAATCCCCTTTCACATGGATCCACAAAAATGACTCAAACGCTGCATTATGCATGGCAGGCCAGTAGCTGGCAATTACACTTAAAGAAACACTACGGCACCCTATACTGAACACGTAATACAAGCATGACATCACCGTTTTCTCAAATTCATGTTTTTGTAGTTTACACAGAGATAACTGTTTCGTATTCAAAAACCTGCACTTTGAAACCTGTTTTTAAAAGTTTGTTTTCAGCCCCCCAAAACGTTGTCATGTGAATGGCCAAAACTCATAAAAAGTTTAGTTAAAAACCGTGTTCAAGAAACCAGTTTGAGATGATTTGTGCTTTGCGACATGGTGCGTTATCCTGCTTGAAGTAGCCATCAGAAAATGGGTACACTGTGGTCATAAAAGGATGGACATGGTCAGCAACAAAATTCTGGTAGGCTATTGTCCAATTTTGGTGAGCCTGTGTGAATTGTAGCCTCAGTTTTCTGACAGGAGCGGCACCTGTGCTTCAAGGTTCAACATGTGTGTTCAGAGACGCTCTTCTGCAGACCTCGGTTGTAACAAGTGGTTATTTGAGTTACATTCTCCTCTGACCTCTGGCATCAACAAGGCATTTTCGCCACAGAACTGCCGCTCATTGGATATCTTCTCATTTGTGGACCATTCTCTGCAAACCCTAGAGATGGTTGTGCGTGAAAATCCCTGTAGATCAGCAGTTTCTGAAATACTCACCAGCCCGTCTGGCACCAACAACAATGCCACATTCAAAGTTACTTAAATCACCTTTCTTTCTCTGATGCTCAGTTTGAACTTCAGCAGATCATCTTGACCATGTCTACATGCCTAAATGCATTGAGTTGCTGCCATGTGATTGGCTGATTAGATATTCGTGATAATGAGCAGTTGAACTGTTGTAACAAAGTTGCCACTTAGTGTGTACTTTTGATTTTCCTCCTTTTCTGGGTACACAAAGTACTTTACATATGGAAGGGGGAATCTCCTCAACCACCACCAATGTTCAGCATCCACCTGGATGACATAATGGAAGCCATATTGCACCAGAATGCCCACCACACACCAGCTTATTGGTGGAGAGGAGAGAGTGATGAAGCCAATCAGTATATGTATGGGTCTTCACAATGTTTTTGAGTTTTTTCAAAGATAGAAAAAAAATTTCATTATGCAAAGGGGAGGATCAAATAAATGGGGGAAAAAATTACAGGCAAAATTTTAATACACTTGCCATGTTGCCAAAAGTTATTTTCTGACTATGCAATGCACTGACCACTAGAGGGCACCACAATTCAGCAAGTACATGATCCTGGATGTGTGATTTGAAAAGGTGCATCACTAATATGGGTACCATCTTGAAGATGTCATGACCTGCAATGTGACATTCAACAATAAGTAAACGCCCTTAGACAGTGTAAATTAACTTACATTTGGGTCAATATTCTCAAGGATCTCTTCAATAGAGCCATGCTGTTTAATGAGGTCGATGGCCCTCTTAGGTCCGATTCCTTTTATAGTGCCACAGTAGTCACAGCCCAGTAGGATACACAGGTCAATGAACTGAGAAAGAAATTAAAACATACACAAACATGGCAGTTAGAAAGAACTAAAACTTCTAGATATTTACATACAAAAGATAAGAGGACTTTCTGAAAGCAAAAGTCTCACCTGTTGATGTGTCAGACCCATATCCTGTAGAATACGACTGAAATGAAACTCTTGGATAGGGAGCTTTCTAAGATAAAAAAAAATAATAAATATGAACTAGTTACTTGTGCATGCCCAAACATCTCCATCACCATAATATATCCAAAACCAATTTTTTAGATATGAAGCGCATTCAAACATACTTTGCTTCACTGGCTGTTAGATGCCTCAACAGGACTGTCGTTCCAAATGTCAAACCGTCCATATCTTCGGTTGCTGTGGCATAAACTTTCCCTGATTTCACCAGAGCAGCACAGCTTGCCTCAGCCTCACATGGAGCCTTAACATGAAATATATACAATTCTGTTTATATCCACAAAATAATTATCAGGACTGCCCTCGGCTAAAGATTTTTCCAGTCGACTAGTAGTCATTTAAGCCGTTAGTCGACTAATCACGCATTTATGTTAATAAGCCACAAATCATAATGAGCCTTTAATTGCCTATATATCATAAATAGGGGAGCCCTAATAATAATGTGTTTTTATTTCTATAATTCTATAAAGTTGGTAGTCAGTGACTGGGGCAGTACCTCAATGTATGGAACTCCCATTAGAGTAAGTAACCTCTTGCATTCCTCGTTGTGTTGTTTGGTGACCTTCACTAGTCGCTTACTGAACTTGTCAATGTTCTCCTGTTCACCTGTGAGAATATTTGGTATTAGGATCCATTTTAAAGAATTACTTTAAAAAAAAACAAGATGTTTTAAAAGTGTCTGTACCTGCTTCCTGTGCCTGAGCTAGAAGCTTCTCAGCCTCTGCTCGTCTCTCGCCTCTCTTCTCCAGCTGCAAGAATAAAAATAAAAATATCTGCCGTCAAAAATGTTATCCCATAAATCTCATCTTTGATAATCAAAAATACAAATTTAAACATCATGTGAAAATAATGTTAAATAATGTTAATAATTAAATGTAAAACTACACCCTTGCTTTATTTAGTAAATACTAGTATACTAAAAACCCCCAAACCCAACCTTAAATCGTTTTTTAAAAAAAATCTGCCTGGCACCCACTGCCCCCAAACCCCACCCCACCTCTGACTACCAGTAATTAACTAATGTTAACAAATAAAACTCTTGATTTTAGTAATGTATTAGTAAATGGTGAAATTAACAATTAACAATTAATAAATGCTGTAGAAGTGCAGTTCATTATTAGTTTGTAATTTTTACAGAAATACTATACCAGACTACAATAAAAATCTTAATTAGTTAAGCAGTTAAATCACCTTAAACGGTGAAAAAAAATTGTTATTGTACTGTAAAATACTGTCAAACATTTAACTAAATTTCATTTATAGAGAAAAACAGTAAAATGACATTCCTGTAAGTCCCTGCATGAAATCACATATGATTTTATATGAATTATTTTGTTTCTTATTTTGCTTATCTATAATGTACATTAGGGTGTTTTATGATACATTTTATGTTTAGTACATTTATTGCATTATTTTAGTGTTGTGTTACCGATATACGAGTACTGACCATGTTTTATGCATTTGCGATTCATCATGTGGCTTCCACCTGTATTATAGTTTATCAGTACATTTTAGGTAAAAAGCAGATTTTTGTATTTTAAGCAGCTTGGTATATTAACATTACACCATTGATTGAAATAAGGTTATAAGTTGTGAAATGTACTGGCACAAATATGCTATATTTTAATACCTGAAACAGTGTCCCAGTATTTTTTACAGTGAATTTCTGGCAACCGCAGCTTCCAGGGTTTTTTTTATTGTAGATTTGTTTATAGTGTACGTATGCACTTCTGCAAATAATAATTCAGTATTTTATGGATGAAAAGAGTTCATCCCAAAATCTAAAATTCTTATATATATATATATATATATATTAAAAAAAAAAAAAAAAAAAAAAAAAAAAAAAAAAAAAAAAAAAGAGGTTTGGAATGGCATGAGTAAATATTGACAATTTTCTTTAGAGTGATTGCACATCTGATGCACCTCTCCTGATTTCAGCTGAGGGGGCTTCCCATCAAACACATAAACAGGCTTGATGCCGCTCTCCAGCATTCGAATGGTCCTGTAGAACATGCCCATGAGGTGGCTGTGGAGACAAGGACACATGTATGAAAGTTATGATAATGCAAATGTAAAGTGGCACATGGTAATAAATTCAGAATCTACACCAGGGATCCTCAAATAGTGGACCATGGTCCAGTTCCATGTCGCCCCAAACCCATAACACCTTTGTTCATCTTCGGAACACAAATTAAGATATTTTTTGATGAAACCCGAGGGTTTCTGAAGCACACAATGGCAGCAACGTCATTGCACCTTTTGAGGTCCAGAAAGGTAGTAAAGACGTCGTTAAAATAGTCAACATGACTACAGTGGTTCAACCTTAATGTTATGAAGCGACGAGAATACTTTTTGTGCACAAAAAAAAAAAAACACTTTATTTAACAATTTGAACTGTTGTCATACGCAGTTGAAGTAGTGAATGCTGTGCAGGCTTCCGTGTTTACATCAAAATGCAAAAGTCACGCCCCCCAGTGGTGAAACATTGAAATTTCGAAGCACTTGTGACTTAGGATTAGTTCACTTTCAAATAAAATTTTCCTGATAATTTACTCATCCCCATGTCATCCAAGATGTTCATGTCTTTTTCTTCAGTCGAAAAGAAATTAAGGTTTTTGATGAAAACATTCCAGGATTATTCTCCTTATAATGGACTTCAATGGCCTCCAAACGGTTGAAGGTCAAAATTACAGTTTCAGTGCAGCTTCAAAGGGCTTTAAACGATACCAGACGAGGAATAAGGGTCTTATCTAGTGAAACAATCGGTCATTTTCGAAAAAAATGTAAATGTATATGCTTTATATAAACAAATGATCGCCTTCCAAGTGCTTCCGCCAAAACCGCATTTTCATATTCTTCAAAAAGCTTGTGCTGTACTTCCTATGCCTTCCCTATTCAACTTACGAAAAAAATGGAACTGGCTCTGCGTTCGTTCCAGAAGTTGAATAGGGAAGGTGTAGGACATACAGTTTGGAGGCCTCTGAAGTCCATTATAAGGAATAATCCTGGAATGTTTTCATCAAAAACCTTAATTTCTTTTCGACTGAAGAAAGAAAGACATGAACATCTTGGATGACATGGGGGTGAGTAAATTATCAGGAAAATTTTATTTGAAAGTAATCCTTTAACGAGCCATCAGATTTTATCAAAAATATCTTAATTTGTGTTCCTAAGATGAACAAAAGTCTTAGGGGTGTGGAACGAAATGAGGGTGAGTAATTAATGACTGAATTTTTATTTTTGGATGAATTAACCCTTTAATCAACATGTTAAGAGCATTTCATAATAAACAATGTTATAATAGGGAAAATTAATTGTAGATTGCAAAGACAGACAACTCATAGTCTGAAATGTATTAAGTATGTTTTTTGTTTTTAGTATACTTATTTTAAGCAAAATATAAAATGGTCCAGACTTCAAGAGGAAAACCCCAAACCCCATATAGTATCTTTCTTTAACATGGCATGGCCTTCTGTTATACATATCTAACTGCAAAAATAATAATAGCCTGATAAAACATCTGATCTTACCCTTTAATATTAATATCCAATTAAGCTAAACTGATGATTTTATTTATTTATTTATTTATTTATTTTTTAATTCTCAGAAACCACTGCTTTGACTCTTGAGGGCCCAATATACTCATCTTTGATGACTATTTAAAAAAAAAAATATTTTACATTTCAGTCGTGGACAAATGATAGTAGACATCACTACATACCTAGTCGTCTCTCCATCCTCATTTTGCAAAACATTACCGTCCTGTCTCACAGCGATCAAAAACTGGTAGATGCACATGGACGCATCAATAGCAATCTTCCTTCCTGCATACGTATATAATGCAAAAATATATACACACTTGGTATTTCTTGGAAAATTAATCATAATCTCATTTGAATTATAGGAGGCCTTACCAAAGTAGTTTTTGATGTCCTGCTCCTTGATGGCTGAAGGCGCGTGATCCGCAATGAGCTTTGCAAGACCGTGAATTCCCATAGTGACGAACTATGCTATTATCAGAAATCTAAAAGGATTCAAATCCATAAAGGGGAAAATAAAACAAAATGCAAAACAAAGACCAACACAGAGCAGCTCATACATCAGTGTGGATACTAAAGAATGGAGGAAAAAAACACTTCAGGCATGCAAAACAAAGCTTAAAATCCCGCAAGCATGTCCTAAAGCGGCTTATGCACGCGCCGCATTTATGCAACAGCACTTAACAAACTGCAAAACGCAGAAATAACTGACTTACTTACCAATAAAATGTGTATCTTAATTTCTCGCTTTTCAGTCATTCACATACAAACGCCACCACGAGGAAATGCGTCGTCAATTTCGCGCGAATTCTAAATAAAGGCATAAATAATCGAATTCCTATGGTAGAACGATGGAATCGGTTAATCAAAATGGTCTAGTTCAGCCTTTGCAAGGAAGAACAACAGAACATGCATCTCGATCGATTAGTCAGGACTGGCGACACATCAACGAGAAGGAAGAAATGACACCGATGTTCCTGGTAATGGTTATTACTTCCTAACGTGCACGATAAACGTTTTCTTTTATTGAACCCACACTTAAAGTTGTGAATTAAAGAAGCCGAGAGTTTTTAAAACTGGTGCAGGTGTTGCACTTGTAGCCCCGCCCACCCCGGAAGATCTCAAAAAGGGTGTTTTTATTTTTTAAGGTGACGTGGATTCGCTGTGCGCCGCTGCTGCTTTCGACCTTTCGGCTGTTTCATCGCGTAAAAACAAAGATTGGATATCTTCCATCACTAGCAATGGTCAGATATGACATTACACATACGCGTGTGCTGTTGACTGGATTTTGAAAAGTAAGAAGCGATTCTAAGGAATCCGAGGAAGCATCTGAAACAGGTTTGGTGCATTTCTCGGATGCGGAAGTATTCAAAGCATCTTAGTTGGCGAAAAGGATTTATAGTGCTCTTAAATCAAATAGCAGAGACTGGTCGACTTGTTTCTCATTTGTTATGTTTGAAGAATGCTAGCTACATCTGTTCATTTAACCTATCAAAGTTGATTTGAATTAATCTAGCGGAGGACGTCAATTTCTTCCATTAGGAGACTCTACAAGAAAAGATTTCGGTAACACTTTATTTTACAGTGTCGTTACACATGTTACATGTACTTACTATAGTAATAACAGTAAATTATGTATTATTACAAGCAACTGAACCAAACCATATAGTAAGTACATGTTAATTCATTTTACTCAGCACTTATTTGTGTTATTACACGGTAACAAAGACACCTCAAAATAAAGTGATTTCTCGACATATTTTACATTATTGTCCATTTATGTACCTATATTTGCTTCCATATTCATCAATTATGTAATTATGTCGTCGTTAGAGTGAAGTATTACATTTAGTAATATATCATTGAACTTTTTTAGCAGTATTCAAATGTATATGAATAATTCATTTTAATCGTTAAATTAATATGAATAAGAAAAAAATATATTGTAAGTGCTTACAATTTTTGATGTGACATTTCACCCAAAAATGAAATTATGATTTACTCACCCTCACCTTTTGCAACACGTTTGAATTTTTGCAAAGTCATACAAATTTTCAATAATAATAGTCTGTTTTACATGTATTAGTTTTACAAGTCTTACATGTAGTTGATTATATAGGTTAATGGACATATTTTGCATCAAGATTCAAATTTAAATGAATGATTAAAATATAAATAATTAAATTTATATGAATGATTAATTGAAAAGGTGTATTTTTCACCATTTCTCTTAAAGGGAGAGTTCACCCCAAAATGAAATCATGATTTCCAAATACAAACCAGTTTTCAATTTTTAGTACAATATTACATGTAGTCACAAAATTGTCTTAAAAATGTATAATAATTAAAATGGTTCTAGCATGTCAAACTGCAGGACCTGTCAACCATGAGCCATTTAAAATAAAAACGTAAATGTTTTTTGTTGTTTGCACAGTTGCTGACCCCTTTTACAGTCTTGATTTGCTCACTTACAGGTGTTGTCATGACAGCAAGACTGGAATGTTCAGGCCTGCGTGTCGCTGGTCGATCCATGAGGCTCTGTGTGCTGGTTCTGTGCCTGCTGCCTCACTTCGGCTGGGCAGTCAGTTACAAGCAAGGCGATCCGGTGATCCTGTACGTTAACAAAGTTGGTCCGTATCACAACCCCCAGGAAACCTATCACTATTACACTCTGCCAGTCTGCAGACCTAAAGAGGTGAGTGTGCACTATTCAGTATTATCTGGCTCTGTTAGTGTGCTTGTTTATGACCTTATGGTGCAATACAAGTCATTAAGATTTACTGTTGGGTAGTGTGGGTCTGTCACTTTGTGGATGATTGATGTGTTTGCAGGTCCATCATAAAGCCTTGAGTCTGGGAGAGGTGTTGGATGGAGACCGTATGGCTGAGTCTCTTTACAACATCCGCTTCAAGGAGAACACAGAGCGACAGACGCTATGCAAACTCACTCTCTCTGAGAAAGAGGTAGCAATGCCGTGATATTCAGAAAATTTGCAAAATGCAATCTTGTTTAGACCATAAGTTCCTTATTTTGCTCTTGGCACACTGAATGCATCATTTTGCAAAATTCTTAGCAAAACGAGCCGTTTTCCTGTATGGCAGGGATTCTCCATCCTGCTCATGCTCTAATCAAACACGGTTAAACCAGCTAGTCAGGGTTTTCAGGTTTATTTGAGAGTGATGGGTGTGTTACAAGGGTTGAAACTTAACTCCACAGGAAGCTAGATTTCCTGGAACAGGATTTAGCACATTTAAATGTCATAGAAGAGGAAATTGTATGGAAATTGCTACAGATGTCTTCTATTTTATGCATTTTTGAAACTACAGGTGGATCAGCTGCGAGAAGCGGTTGAGGAGCTGTATTACTTTGAATTTGTCCTTGATGACATTCCCATATGGGGTTTCGTGGGATATATGGAAGAGAGTGGATTCCTGCCTCACAGCCATAAGGTCTTTTTCTATGTCTCCATCACTCATTCACTGACTCACTCACTCACACACATTCAGTCACCCTAAAAAGAGTTTGGACACTTTGCTGCAAATGCATTTCTTTGCATTAGATAAGATGAGATTGTTTGACCAAAAATTTTGTTGGTTTTACAATATTCAGGGATGTAATTTTTATGTATTCATAAGCATTTCCATATTTTCCACCCTAAAATTAAAGTATAAAAAATAAAGAATGAGGAAAAAACGGTTTTGGGGTGTCAGTTGGGTACTGATGATTGAAATCATGAAATGGCCTTAAATAATTGCTAATTGCAGCTGCAATTTGTTACGTTTTCTAATACATTTATTTCATGCACAGTCTGCTTCTGAACATCCTTAACCTCTTAGCCAGGGTTCAAACCATCAGATGCGAATAAAAATCAGAAGGGCTTTTCACACTTGAAATAGTTAACCCTGGATCATTCTAAACCCCGGGTAAACGGAATCCTGGGTTATCTTGCTTCACATTTCACACTGCTTATAATTTAACTGGGGTTAACAATTAATCCTGGGTATTAAGCTGACGTTTCACATTGTACATTCCTAAACCCTGGGTTAACATTCTTATTTGCATATTTTCTGTGTCAGTGTCATTGATTGGATAAACGCAGCACGCGACCTGTTTACATAGCTCTAGCATTGCGCGTCCTCGTATTGCTGACTGTACTACAAGTTTATACTGAATGGACATTTCGGACTATACATTTTTAGAATGAAACGGTCTCTTCTTCACTCAAATTGTTGTGTTTTCTGTCAGCATTTGACATTTTTCCTCTCAAACACTGAATTTACTCTTTGTATACAATGCGCAGTTTTTCTGTGACTGTCTAAAGCACGTGAATATGATGCACGCTATTGGATAGCCGCTGCTAAGTATCTAGTCAAAACATTCTAACACCGTGTTGTGTCACACTGCACAAGATTGGCACTGCAATGCAGGGTTAACACCACAAAAGCGGAGCAGGGTTTCATAACCCCCGGTAAAAAGCAGTACTAACCCTACTCCGGAGCAGGGTTTCATAACCCCAGGTAACAAGCGGTGCTAACCCCGCTTCTAAATTACATGTGTGAAACGTTCCTTTACCCGGGGTTAAAAGTGGTGTTTAGAACGACGTTAACCCAGGGTTAAGCACAGTGTGAAAAGCCCTTGAGTTGAAAAGGTTTTACTCACCAGTTGCCTGATCGAAGCGAACAATCATGCTGAGGATGTGTAGTTTGAAAAGTGTGTCATTTATGTTGGTATGTGGCATCTCTTCTCTTCTACTTGTCAGAGCTGTTTCTAATGCAGAGTCTGTCAAACCATTTCTCCTCCTAATTTCCTCATCTCTTAAAAATATAGCATTCTGTGTAGAATTCAAATGGGTCCGATATGTTTTGCAGTCTGTGCCGACTCGCGCTATTGATCTGCTCTCTGCTATTGTATCTCTGGCCTGGAGCAGACTGTGTGCGCTGTGGCGGTTCGCGTGACACTAATGCAAACCAGACTTCATTCGCCACAACAGAAAGCATATTTACACTGTCTGAGTCATTCCCTATTCCCTATATAGTGCACTGTGCCATTCACGATATAGAATGGTAATTGTGTGAACTGCAGTTTCAGTGTCTATTTAAAATGTAGGGGGTGGGGCGCTTTCGATTTTAGAGAGCATTTGATTGGAAGTGCAGGGTAATGTCATCAAAATCATTCATCTGTATTGGTGGACGTGAGAGACTGTAAGTTTTGAATGCATATATATATATTTTGAATGCGAATTTTGTCTTTGTTTTGGAGTGCACTGGCATATAGATAATCTCAAGGCTAACATATTCATACTAAACGCCAAAAAACGTCGTTTTTGATTTCATGGGGACTTTAATGTCTCCGGCAAAATAAAAGCTTAATGCTTTAATGTTTGGAAGCAAAGATATTAAGACAACCATAAATGGTATAATTGTAATTTTACTTTTGTTGTGTAAAATAATTTTTAAAAATTATTATTATTATATTATTAGTACAATTGTATGTATTATTGAAACAGTAGGGTATTTCTTTATTAATAATAATTGCCTGAATTTTTGTCCAAATCCAAAGTGTCCAAATCTTTTTGAGGCTGCTGTGTACTATTTGACTATTTTGATATATGCTTATTCAGTGAATAAAGCATCATGTCTTTCTTCATTCACTTTTTTTTTGTACATCAGGTGGGGTTGTGGACGCACTTGGACTTCAATATAGAGTACAACGGCGACTCTGTGATCTTTGCCAATGTGTCTGTGAAGGATGTGAAGCCGGAGCCATTAGAGGAAGGAGGGGCAGGCCATGGCGCTGGTGTCGGCAGTGGTGGTCTGTCGATCACCCACACCTACAGCGTTCGCTGGTTTGAGAGCACGTTGCCCCATTCACGCAGAGCGGAGCGCCTAAGAGACTATTCCTTCTTTCCCAAGACTCTGGAAATCCATTGGCTGTCTATCATCAACTCACTAGTGCTGGTGGTGCTACTGCTGGGCTTCGTCATCATCATCCTCATGAGAGTGCTGAAGAATGACTTTGCCAGGTGAGGAGGGATTTTAAGTCTCATTCACATGTGCAAATTTGGTTGATTACATAATTGTATTTAATTAATAATGAACAGTTTTTCATGCTGAAAACGCACACCTGGGAGCTCATATTCTGATATGACAAATTGCTATGTTACTCGGCAACCATAAACAGCCTACAGTTAGGCTATATATACACTCACCGGCCACTTTATTAGGTAGACCTTGCTAATACCGGATTGGAACCCCTTTTGGACTTATTTGAGCTTTGTGATATGGTGTGTTATCTTGGTGAAAGTAACCATCAGAAGATGGGCATACTGTGGTCATAAAGGGATGGACATGGTCAGCAAGAATACTCCAGTAGGCTGTGGCTTTAACTATGCTTGATTGAAGGGGCTCAAAGTCAAGCCAAGAAAATATCCTCCACACCATTACACCACCACCACCAGTCTGAACCGTTGATACAAGGCAGGATGGATCCATGCTTTTATGTTGCTTATAACAAATTCTGACCCTACCATCTGAATGTCACATCAGAATTAGAGATTTCTCAGACCAGGCAATGTTTTTTTCCAATCTTCTATTGTCTAATTTTGGTGAGCCCATGTGAACTGTAGCCTCATGCTGTAGCCCATCTGCTTCAATGTTCAACATGTTGTGTGATCAGAGATGCTCTTCTGCAGACCTTGGTTGTAACTAGTGGTTACTTGAGATACTGTTGCCTTGAAAAGGCATTGAAATTTTTTTTTTTTCCCCATCTTGTATTTTTTCCCATCATAATGTCCCTTTAGGGGCTCCGTAGAATTTCCTTTCTGAATATATTATTCGGCTTCAGGCACATCCCCACTGGATATTTTGTCTTTTGCAGGCCATTCTCTATAAAACCTAGAGATGGTTGACTGTGTGTGAAAATCCCAGTAGATCAGCAGTCTCTGAAATACTCAGACCAGCCAGTCTGGCACCAACAACCATGGTGTCAAAGTCACTTAAATCACCTTTGTTCCCCATTCTGATGCTCAGTTTGAACTTCAGCAGATCGTCTTGACCATCTCTACATGCCTAGAGTTGCTGTCACACGATTGGCTGATTCAATATTTGCGTTAATGAGCAGTTGAACAGGTAATAAATACCTTATAGTACCCTAAAAAAGTGGTCATATATATAATTAATGTAACTATTTATTGAACATTGGTTTCTTTTATCATATTGCCGTCATCATGTTAAAAAGCTTCAATTAAATTGATTCAATGATTTAATCAATTTAAGGTGGAATTCATGGCTGATCATGTATTCTGTTTGTTTACACTCTGCATGCAAACTGTACTTAATTAAACTGTAGTTTAAGTTCATTCAGTTCATAAATAAATGTCATATGTTTATTACACATGCAATTAGCAGCACATTTGGTACTCCAGGGAGCTAATGTTTCCATTTGTCAACCATTAAATGTGCTTCTGTTGTTCCCTGTGCACAAACATGTTGCCAGGAGATCGTCACTTCACGGCTCACTAAGGTTGCATTTATTTGCAATATTGTGAAATATTATCACAGTTGAAAATATTTGTTTTCCATCGTAATTTAAATTTATTCATTTGATGGCAAAGCTGAATTTTCAGTATCTATTACTGCAGTTTTCATTGTCACGATCATTCAGAAATCATTCTAATATGCTGAATTGGTGCATTTAACATTTATTTGTTTTATTATTATTATTTTATCATCAAAAGTATGAATTAATTTTTAAAAATCTTACTGACCCCAAACTTTTAAATAGTAGTGTAAATTTTCTGTTGATTTTGTATAATGTATTTGCATTAAATTGTCTATATAGAGGAAAAAGAGGGATCAGCAGCCATTACTCTAGAGATCATTAATGAACAATGGACTGATCGAACGCTCTCACTGTGTCTACAGGTATAATGTGGAGGAAGATGGGGGTTGTGACGATCTGGATCAGGGGGATAACGGATGGAAAATCATCCACACAGATGTCTTTCGCTTCCCGCCATATAAGAGCCTCCTGTGTGCTGTATTAGGGGTCGGGGCGCAGTTTCTGACTTTGGCCACAGGTATCACATGCTGCATTATGGAAATATATCAAATGATAAAAAATGAATGCACATTTCAAATGAGGTAGTGTGAGCATGCCAAAATATTTGAGGACAGGGCCGTTACCACCGTAGACTTTGAGGAGGATAAGTCCACCCCAATAATTAGAAATAGCCAAATTATCCCACCAATATTTAACTGCTGTTTGCTGTTAGGATGACAAAAAGTCTTTTATATATTTATATATTCTGCGCGGTCTCAGCGGTCTAACATCACTTGTCAATACTTGATTTGATTGAATACTAAAACTGGAAAGTTGTTGAGCGAAAACGTTTTCCTCTACCAGCATCACATAGTGATCTGGCAACTGTTCTGCAAGAGGAATGGCTCAAAATCCCCCTGGCCAATGTGAAGGACTTGTATCTGTCATTCTCAAGACAAATTGATGCTGTATTGGCCACAAAAGGAGGCCCTACACCATACTAAAAAATTATTGTGGTCTAAAACCAGTGGTCCAACCCCTGTAAGCAGCTAAACATTAAATGTTTGACCACTTGTTAAATGTTAAACCACTTACAGTATATCCAGCTGCAAACCACTCAGCTTTTTTTCTACAATGTTTTTGACATATTAGACATAAGATTAAGAATAAATGTTATTTCAGATAGTTTAAATTGATCACTTCACACATTTTTTACTTTTTCTTTATGACATAGTTACAGCCTTGTTTGAGGATGGCATCTCCACTAGTTGACTAATAATTGTTCGATGACTAGTCGACTATCTTGTATGTGACACTTACTCTGGTCAGTTCCAGTAAGCCTCAGTCAGTTCAGTTCAACTAACCGGATAATGGTACATTTGTTTATGATATAAAAACAAAAAAAGTAACATGGTTAAACTTTTAATTTATCTCATGTTAATGCATTAACTTTGACAGCCCTATTTATTTTATGTTATTACCATTTCTGGCACCTCATTTTGTCTGTCACTAATTTGCATTGATGATTTGGCAATATTCTGTGTAAAACAGTTGTGTCAATTAGATACTTTGGATGAAATTGGGATTAATATGAGAAGAGAGTTGCAGATAGGAAGAACATGACCTTCAGATAATCCTCTTTCCCGGTTTCTTTAGGAATCATTGTCATGGCACTGCTGGGGATGTTTAATGTCCATCGTCATGGTGCCATAAACTCGGCAGCGATCGTATTGTACGCTCTGACCAGCTGTGTGTCAGGTTACTGTTCCTGCAGCTTCTACACACAGATCCAGGGCCAGCGCTGGGTCTGGAACATTATCCTCACCTCTGCGCTCTTCTCTGGTAAGACACAATGATCTTCTGTATTTATACATATAGATGGTATATACAACAGGAGCACACTGTGTGGGGTATTGTTTCCCATAATGCAATGTACTCAGCATGATTTTCCATTTCCAGTGCGTTTTAATTTTTTGATGTTAACCTCTTACCTTCATTCATCATATATTCATCATATATATGCTAGTTTTCCATTCCAAATATAGTCTGTCGCAATTACACTGTTTTCATAAGCAAATGTACCTGACATTTCGCCCACTCACCACCCGCCCACTCTTTGTTGTTCTCTTCATTTCACTCTCTCTGATTCGTTCAGCGCCCCTCTTCTTCACCTGGAGTGTGGTGAACTCTGTTCACTGGTGGAGCGGATCGACCCAGGCCCTGCCTGCCACCACCGTGCTTCTGCTGCTTGGTGCCTGGGTACTGGTGGGCTTCCCCCTCACAGTCATTGGTGGAATCGTTGGAAAGAACAGAGCAGGCAATTTCCAGGCCCCGTGTCGCACTCGTAACATACCTCGCCAAATCCCCCAACAGCCCTGGTACAAACACACAGCTGTGCACATGGCCATTGGCGGTTTCCTGCCTTTCAGGTAAGAGCAGTGAGTCTCGGCAGATGATTTCCAGACAGTGGAATCTTTTCTTTCCTGTAAAATAATGCATTCAAATAAATGTATCTTAAATTGTTTTCAAATAAAAAAATGAACATTTTAAGAAAACATTTTTAATTACATTACAAAAGTAATGTCTAGATTTTTAATAAGATTTGTTTTTGAATAGGTGAAGTCATTTTTGACCACTACTGAATATAAGATAACATTTTGAATATAGTTTAATATTTAAAATCGTTTTTTATATATTATATAAGAACATTTTAACATTTAAATTTTTTTATATATAATATTATTCAAGAAAACATTTTGAGATATATATATATATATATATATATATATATATATATCTCATATATAAAAGAAAACATGTTTACATATAATAAATCAAATTTTATTTATTTTTGTAAATATTAGAATGTAAATAATATAGAATATAAGAAACCATTTCAAAATATATCATGTAAGAAAATGTTAATATAATATAATTTATAATAATTAATTTTTATATATAATAGGATATTATGAGAAAACAGTTTTAAAAAAATGTTGTATTGTATTGTTCTATAAATAAGAAACCATTTAATATAATATTTGAAAATGTTTCTTATATAATAAAATATAATGTATGAACTTATAATATATTATTTAAAATGTTTTATATATTGAAGGGTTGGATTCTGGGTCTTTAACTGTAAAATTCCCCTACAATATGAAAAAAAAAACATTTATAAAAATATTATAAGAAAACATTTTAACATAAGAATATAATTAAATTACTTTCTGTATTTTATATACTTTTTAAAAATGTATTTTGTTATATTATATTATTATATTAAATCTTACTCACTCTTTATCTCTGTCCACATCTGTTTTTCTTCTCTTGAATTTACAGTGCCATCTCAGTAGAACTGTACTACATCTTTGCCACTGCGTGGGGTCGTGAACACTACACACTCTACGGCATCCTGTTGTGCGTTTTTGCCATTCTGCTCTCGGTGGGCGCCTGCATCTCTGTGGCCCTCACCTACTTCCTGCTCTCAGGCGAGGACTACCGCTGGTGGTGGAGAAGTGTTCTAAGCACCGGCTCCACTGGCATCTTTATATTTGTTTACTCTCTCTTCTACTACCACAATCGCTCCAACATGAGCGGCCTTGTACAGAGCGTCGAATTCTTCGGATATTCTTTGCTCACTGCGTTTGTTTTCTCGCTCATGCTGGGAACGGTCTCCTTTTGGGCTTCTCTGGCTTTTATTCGTTACATCTACCGTAGCCTTAAGATGGACTGAGGGGAGACCGTTTCCTCTCAACCTGCCCTCCTCAAATGGGGAAAGAGACTCATGGACCATGTCCTCATGGAACCCTGCATGAGCAGGTTTTGTGTTGCTGAAGTATATTAAACTATCAAAACTGTTTCTGATGCCAATCTAAAAAGGAATAGGGAGCAGACAAAGCAACTGACTAAAGACTAATTTAATATTTTATTTTGCTCACCAACACCCTGATACTTAAAATTCACAGATATATAGTTGCTAGATTATCTGCACATCAAATACAGAAGTATTTGAGAGTCAGCTGGATCGTTTGTGCTGAATGGGCCAGATTTTCATACTTCAAAATGTTGCTTACCATGTATCCAAGACTTGAAAGTTCTGTTTTGGGTTTTGTTAATGTAGTGAATATGACTACAATGATTAAATGTCAGTTTCAAAACATAAGGGGACAAGAATAAGAGGCCTTCATACTTTGTGTCATAAGACCATTGAGGAGATAAAGCACTTATATGTACTGTAGGTGAGTTTAATGATGATTAAAGGTGGATGTGTGATTATATGGAATGATATCATCTTTGAGGAAAAAGGACATGTGTCATATTGTGTACAAATTGTGCAATATACACATTTTGAGTTTTGGAGGGAAGGTTTAACACAAGCAAGCTGAAAAAATGAAGAATAGATTATGGAAGCAATACCATTGTCTGAAGTCGCCATCAACTGTGATCTGCTGAAATGTAAATATACTATGTTTTCAATAAAGTCACTTTTATTACAGTAAGAGAAATAAATATATGGGTGAAATGCAATGATGGTGGTGTCTATCATATAAATGTTTGTAAATTGAAAAGACAAAATGATTTAAAGCTCACTGTTATGGTTTGACCTTTTGATCTCTTAAACACTATCGTTGGAGTTGGTAGGATTTTTTTTAAAATGCTCACCAAGGCTGCATTTATTTGATCAAAAATATTTTAAAATGTAATTAATTTTCAGGAGCCATTACTTTAGTGTCATGATCCTTCAGAAATCATTCCCACATGCTGATTTGGCACTAAAACATTTATTAATGTTGAAAACAATACTGAAAACAAGTACTGTGTAACTTTTGGCCCTTTAGCAGTTAAAATGGCTTGTACATTGCCAAAAAACGTTTTGGTTGTGCTTCGGCTCTGCGTGACTGCGGATGAATATGGTTATCCTATGGCTCACAAAACATTCAAAAATGGAAAAAGTTATGCGTTTTGGCCTTTCATTTACATGACAACAGTGTTTTAGGGGGGCTGAAAATGCAAGCTTTTGAAAACAAGTTTCAAAGTGCACTTTTTTTGAAAACGATAATGACCCTATGTAAAAAAAAAATATATCTTTTGTGAAAATGGTGACATCATGCACATATGCATTATGTGTTCAGTTTATAGGCACTTCGTAACAACGGCAAGTCCGTGTGAACGGGGATCATTTTGACAATGTTGATGTTGGATGGTTGATTTAGATCCTTGAAGGTCAGCATCAAAGACACTGGTTGATAAAGTGAGATTAAATACATAAAGCGTGTGTAATTTAGTATAATTACTAAATGTGTGTCAAACTCTTGGATTGCATTTCTCCGTTTATTCATTTTGAAGAATACTGGATGTCTTCGTGCAAGTGAGGGGAGTGCATGTTCACATTTAGTCTAGAACTACAATAACCATGTTCACACCACACAAACACTTGCACTTTATTTCTCTCAACATGAAGACAGGAGAACT
This sequence comes from Hypophthalmichthys nobilis, assembly GCA_037950665.1. Lineage (NCBI taxonomy): Eukaryota > Metazoa > Chordata > Actinopteri > Cypriniformes > Xenocyprididae > Hypophthalmichthys > Hypophthalmichthys nobilis. The sequence goes on along the minus strand of CM075482.1, from coordinate 10,780,132 downwards.
GTCAAATGAAAACCTAACTTGCATTACTTATTTGCAGAAGTGACTCTTGCAGAAGATTTCGTAAAATGAAGTGCATTACTATTACTCAAAAGTAATCGGATATGAACTCAAGTTAATTGTAATGAGTTACCCAACATTGTCGGCAAATAACTTGTATACAGAACTACATGCTGGTGAAAGAAAAAAAAAAAAAAAAAAAAAAAAAAGCCACAACTCATGTATAAAATTTAGGAACAAACATTTATTGCTCAACCGGGTCAAAGAACGGTTTTTGTGTGGGCAGGAGTACTTTACAAGCACAAGCTTGTGTCAATCACAACAGACCGGATACAGGTGAGCAAGAATTTCATAAAATGCATAATGTAACAGATCACATACAGAAGCAGTGAAACGCAGGGAAGTTGATACACAGAACAAAATAGTGCAATACAGACAACCTATTCTTATACACATCAGATGTGGAGCAGTGCCTTGCATTCAAATTCATGGAACTCAATTAAGAAAACTGACTTGTCCGGACTAAATCAAAAAGAAAAGCACCTGGAAGAGCAGAGGGATCAAGATATTAAATACTCTGAAAGGTACAGTGAAGTTATAAAAATAGATCTCGGTATAAAAACACAGTGAGTGTTTAAAAAAAAAAAAAAAAAAAAAAAAAGACAAACTTTACAGAAAAAAAAAAAAAAAAAAAAAAATCTTGAGACATGTCTCACTTGGCCCCAACTGGCAACCCATGACATCAATGCATAATATTCAACAGTTTGTTGCCAAAAAAAAATAAAAAAATATTTACAAATACGGTGAACACCCAGGGCTGCAGGGCTGAAGGCGATGAATATATAAACAAGCAGCCAGACTCACAGCAAAGTCATTCCTTTTGTTGACCACTGGGCAGTATTAGGCATGGATGCCATTTGAGTAGGGCTGCTTCCTTTGTTCACTGCATTGCCTCCATCACGGGCTTGCATGTAGCTAGTAGGGTTGGGGAACTCGTAGTGCGTCACAGCTGGGGGCAGAGGCCAGGTTCCCGGGGGTCTCGCGGTGGCCTGGGTAGGAGAGCGTGGCTGTGGGTAGCTGGGGTAGAAGGGCGTTTGTGGAGGACTCCTCTTGAACAGAGACTCTCTCACCTGAGGGTTACTGTAGTGGTCTTGGTTTGCTCGAGGGGTTTCAGTCTGAAACTAAAAGTGATGGGAGTTAGAATGTGCCTTAATTTTAGTGAATTAAAACTTATGAGTCATTTGTATCATCGTGCCTTTAAGACATTATCCAAACTACTGAAATGCCTCCTTTGTAGATGATAACTTGCTCTACGTCCTCACTGATAAATTCTGCTACCAACAAGACAGAACAAGCAACAGTGTAGACACAGTCATTTCACTATTTGACTATTCTGTGGAACAAAGATTTAGAAAAAAAAAAAAAAAAATCCCCATACAATGAAAGTCAATGGGGTCCGGTGTTTTGGACCCCATTGACTTCCATAGCATTGATAAGCAGTTAGAACATTCTTCAAAACATCTGCTTTTGTGTTCCACAATTTATTTATTTTTTTTTTTTTTAAATTACAGCTTATGGTGGGCAAAGAAGGCATTCCAAACTACTGAAATGCCTTCTTTGAACACAATTTGCTCTACATCTACACTTGATCAGTTCTTTTAACAACAAGAACAAGCATCAGCACAGACACTTTAAGTGTCATTCCAAACCTCTATTACTTTCGTCTTTGGAAAGAAAAGATGACTTTGGAGGGAAAAAAAAAAAAAAAAAAAAAAAAAAAGAAGTTGGGTACTGTGTTGTTTTGGACCCCATTGACTAACTGCATGAACAAACTGTAAAACATTCAAAATATATTGTGTTCCTCAGAAGGAAGAAACACATACAGGTTTGGAATGACATTGTTTGGCACCACACTCACCTGTGAATGAGCAACTGGTGTGTTGGGTACGCCATTAACAACATATCTCTCGGTCATCCAACTACTATCTCTTTGATGCCTCTTGAGTTTCATCCTACGGTTTTGAAACCATGTTTTCACCTTTGGAAAGAAATGAAGAGTTATGCATCATGACACTGAATGCGATCCATTAAAGCTTTAGTACAACATTCTCTTTAGATCACTAACCTGTTTGTACGTTAGTCCAGTCGCTCCAGCAAGCGTCTTCATCTCTGCGGGTGTGAGGTATCTCTGGACATTAAACCGGTGGATGAGAGCGTTCATCTGCTCCTCAGAAAAGGCAGCCCGGGTTTTGCGAGGCTGGGTTGGAGGTCGGGCTGGAGATGGGGCTGGTGACAGGGTCAGATTGGGCAGAGGCGGCAAGGCATCCACCTCCAAATTCTGACTCACCGGCTCCTCTCCTGTGGTGGAGACAGAGTTTGAGATCTGTTCTCCGCTGTCAGGACTGCCACTGTCCGTTTCATAGTCACGATCTTTCCAGGATGGGAGATTGAGGTTGGTTAGAGCGGCCCCCTCATGACTGCTCCCTGAGCTCCAGGAATCTATACAAATGGGGGAAAATAAACATCATGGATTATAACAATTGGTACTTAAAATATTTGATAAACCTTTAAAACGCTTATAAATTTGCTTGCATTTCCTGCAGCCATGTTTATAAAGCAGAACACAAAGGCAGTGTTATTTTTAAAAAGAAATCTATCATCATCATCTACCTATTAATTTGTTTATGGAACTTAAAAGGATAGTTCACCTAAAAACGAAAGTTGTCATCATTTACTCACCCTCAAGTTGTTCCAAACCTGTATAAATTTTTCTGCTGAACACAAGAGATGATATTTTGAAGAATATGGTTAACAAGACAGTTGATGGATCCAATTACCTTCCATAGCATAGAGGAAAAAAAACAAATAAAAATATTATTTATATATATATATATATATATATATATATATATATATATATATATATATATATATATATATATATATATATATATATATATATATATATATATATATATATATACACACACTATGGAAGTCAACAGGGTCCAACAACTGTTTGTTTCTGAAGTTCTTCAAAATATCTTCGGTGTTCAGCAGAAAAAAAAAAAAAATTCATACAGGTTTGGAACATCTTGAGGGTGAGTAAATGACAGAATTCATTTTTAGGTGAACTACCACTTTAAGCTTAAAAAAAACGCTTCTTGGATGAAAAACCTTGAGAAAAAACGTTGCTTTTGCAAATAACTGAATTTAACTCAACATACTAAAATCGGAATAGGTATAGAATTAAAAAAAGTAAACTAAAAATTAAAACCTAAAATTAAAATGAAGCATACTCAAAATATTCATAATTATATATACACATACCAAGAAAATCACTGGATATTGATAAAAATCGCAAGGAACATTTATAAAATCACAACTACAGGGCATACAACATTTGATTAAACTTGAAATAGTAGCTCTATTTTCTGAAGTGTATTCCAATAACCCTTAAATTTACAATTTTTTTTTTTTTAAATAAATATTGAAATAGTACGTTGTTACTTCATTAACCGTGAGTTATTAGGGGTTAAATTGGCTTTGCAACTTTTTAGAGAGGCTTGATGATCAGAGGAAGGTTACCTGGCGTATGGGCCTCTGAGTCACTGGGTGTATCGCTGCCGGCCTGCTCTACCTCTGTGGCTTTTGGATCGGGCTCAGTCTTATTATAGGAGAGGAAGAGCCGTCCGTTCTGCGTGTGACTCGGGTAGTTGCCGTAACTGCTCGTACCGCCATTCTCCGGGCTCCAGGGTGGAGACTGCTGTGCGGTTTGAGCAGAGTAATAACTCGCAGTGACCCCGCCGGAGTGACTGTACGCGGCCTCGGCCCAGCTCAGATTCGGGTGGCCGTGCTCAGACACCTGCGGGTACATGAGCCCGTATGCATACGCATGATAAGACGGGTTGAAGTTGTAACTCACTGGTATCTTCCAATCCGCCATTCCTTCGTCGTATGAACGCAGAGCAAAAAGAAAAAGTGCGGAGATGAACCTACTAACAAAACTTCACTACAAAAACCCAAAGGGTTCGACTACCCTCGTAAACAGATGCTGGTAACAGCTTTCCTCCTCATAATCACGCTAAAGACCCCTTGACATGACCTGACAAAAACCCGTGGAGAAGCTGATTTATAAGGCCAGGTGAGTGGGTGTGGGAGGGGTGGCTCTGCGAAGAAAAGCGCGGACCAATCAGATGCAGATTCTGAGAGCTGGCAGCCACACCCTCATTCTACATTAGCTGAGCCAGGTACTCTCACATTTACATGATATTTGCATATTTTCAGTTAGCGTTTTAGGTTTTACTTTTTTAAATTACACAATTATTTATTGAAGTAAATGACATAAAACGAAATTAAAATACAATTTTTAGTCATTTAGTAATTGAATTTTGTTTATATAAAACGTTATAAAAACAGAGAACTATTCATCTAAAAAAATCATCAATAAGTAAAAACTTATTACATTAAAATAGCCTAGTGTATGAGATATATTTCATAATTAAAATGATTAATTGTGATTGTATTTATGCAATACAGTAGTCTATTTTATTTATCCCATGATTTTTTTCATGTAGACATGATTACAGAAGCGTTTAAAGTATTTTAAACCTAAAAATTGGGTAGATTTTCACACATTTAATTAATGCCGATCCTTCTTATCCCTCTAATCTATTGTCTGTTTGAACATGTTTACCACAGTTACTTTCAGGGTAAAGCTTACCGATCATTTCTTTAGATTAGCATGATTAATCCTATAAAACCATACAAAAGCATCATGAGTTATCCTAAAAGTGCACCAATCTGAAAATGTTTGTGGACTATGGAATGTAACACTAGGATTTTACTGGCTGGACTGTTTGAATGCCTTAAGCAGGTTTGCCTCAAAAATTACCACTTGAATAGGTGTGTTTGTAGTCCACCCATGTCTGCTGCATTAGAATGGAAATATTTCTGTATGAGGTGAAAATATGAGCTAATCATGGGGTGATTAGAGACCACAGATCTGTTTATAGGGGGAAAAGTGTGAAAGGGTAGGGAGGTGCTGGTGGCAGCAATGCATTTGCCTTTTGCAATTATTTACCAATTCAGCAAATCAGACCAAATAAGTGTATTTAGAAAATGTAAAGAAGTATGGCCAATGTTCCAGATGTGTAGATGTGTTTTAGTTACTTTAATGGCATTTAAAGTCATTATATATATATATATATATACATACATACTGATTTGAGTTTAATCTGTCTATCTATCTATGATTCATTTAATGCACACTTAAGTCCTCTTCACTGATTTTATTGTTTTCAAATTCTTTCGGCTTGTTTTTTCTGTAGTGCAGTTTTTTCAGTGATGATAATCGTTGTTTGCCATCTGTGCATTGCATCTCTTTCTAATGGAGATTCAAATGCAAATAGCCCATTAGCACTCCATCTTCTCTAGCAAGCATCCGCCTAAACATGATCCACTTCAAAACAAACAGAACACGAAGAACTTTAAAGACTTGCTTGAATGACACACAAACATATGGTTCATATGGTTTCATATGGTTCAACCACAGTTTATCTTTATAATTTGTGCACAGTGAATTTCGACCTCCATTACCACAGCAGGCGCTGTTGTTATAGTACCGCTCAAATGTCTCTCTGAATCACATGTTTTTCAGGGCTGTGGTCCCTTTAACGTCCAACTCATGCGGCGTTTTCTCTTTCCATCCAGCGGCGTGGTAACTTTGGGAACTCCGCACATAAGCGCTCGTGCAGTTAAATATTTCCCCATGACAGTTTATTTTTGTAAAACCAACATAGTTTTCTAATATTCTTATGAGTGCCATCTGACCTAAATCGTGTCTAAATACTGTCAGATTGTCAATTGCATGTCATTTGATTTGGTCTGGTGGTCGGTGTCGTTTATTTGATAATTTTGAATAAATAACGGTTGAACGTTAAACGGTGAAATGATGTCAGAAGAGCTCGAGCGCATCCTGGTGCGGCTGACAGAGCCGGACAACGCTGTTATTCAGCAGGTAGATACTTACATGAATACTGTCATCCTGCAAAACGGCCGTTATGGTATTTATGATTCATTTAATATTGATCATTTGAGTTAGCGGTCGTTTTCAGCTTGTATCTGTTATGGATAGTGTAACTTAATTGTCTGTTAATGTTCTTTCCAGCATAAGCGTTATTCCTTGTATATAGTCTTCCTAAGCCATTGATGATATTAAGGGAATGTAATTTTCTTTACCAGGCCACAGCTGAGTTGAAACAGGCATTTAAAGATCCAGCTATCATTCCTGCTTTGTGTGCAGTCATGACTGGATCTCAGAACCCACAGGTATACCTGCTGTTATTCATTTCAGTCTTTATGTCAAGTTTTCATAGTCCTATTCAAAGACTTGTTTTCATTCTTGCGTCAGGTCCGTCAGTCTGCTGCAGTGATGCTCAGGATGAGAGTCAGAAAACACTGGAAGAAAATCAGTCCAGACCACAGAGAAAGGTTTTGGACATATTTTTCACTTAATGTCATCTATTTTGATGTACATATGCTAATTTGTGATTCATATGTTTTCATCCTGCTCCCTCAGTCTGAAGGCAGTGGTGCTACAGGCTTTACAGCAAGAAACAGAGTAAGTCTGGTGGTGCCATTTTACAGTTAATGATGTAATAATGTAAACCATGATACTTTATGATAACTACTTTTATACTGTGTAATGTAGTATACTATGGTATTACCACAGTTAGCTCTAAGAAACAAAGATTACTAATAAATCATGGTGTATTTATTTTGCTTTAGTTTTTATGCAGGTTTTAAATTTTTTTCTTTTATGTCCATACCTTAGACACACAGTTCGTCACTCTCTCGCTCAGTTGAGTGCCGTCCTGGTGAAACACGAGACCCCGGACCGCTGGCCTGCTCTTCTCACCCTATTAAACCAGTCTACTAAAAGCAATAATCCACAGGATAGACAGGTAACCCCATTTAACTTGTTAAAAAAAGTACTGTGCCACTGCCATGGTGCTAGTGCTATGATATCAGATCATTATCATATTCATATACCATGGTATTTACATGCTATTTTTGAAGTACCATGTTCAAAAACTTGGTACTTTTTAGTAAATTATTTTTAGTGACTGTAAAGACTCTAATAATATTTATTAATGAATTATTTATTTATATAATTGTTTTAATTGTAAATCAAATCATATTTTTTTTATTAAAATTGAAAAAGAAATGCATATACAGTACCGGTCAAAAGTTTGGAAACATTACTAGTTTTAATGTTTTTGAAAGAAGTCTCTTATGCCCATCAAGCTTGCATTTGTTTGATCAAAAATACAGGGAAAAAAAAATGTAATATTGTGAAATATTATTACAATTTAAAATAATGTTTTTCTATTTTAAAATACTTTAAAATATAATTTTCAGCATCACTACTCCAGTCTTCAGTGTCACATGATCCTTCAGAAATCATTCTAATATGATGATTTATTATCAGTGTTGGAAATAGTTGTGCTGCTTAATATTTTTTTTTTATAACATGTGAAACTTTTTTTCAGGATTCTTTGAATAAAATTTATTTTACACAAAGAACAGCATTTATTTAAAATAGAAATCACTTGAATGATTTCTGAAGCATCGTGTGACACTGAAGACTGAAGTAATGGCTGATGAAAATTCAGTTTTGCATCACAGAAATAAATAATATTTTAATGTATAATAAAATAGAAAACCACTATTTTAAATTGTAATAATATTTCACAATATTACATTTTTTTTCTGTATTTTTGATCAAATAAATCCAGGCTTGATTAGCATAAGAGACTTCTTTCAAAAACATTAAAATAGTACTGTATATATAATTTTATATATTTATTCTGTTGTAATAAATGTCAAATTATATTATATTATTAATGTAATTATTAAAATAAAATTATCTATTCTTTTTAAATAAATAAAAATATTAACAATTTTAAAGTGTAAATAATAAACTAACTAACTAAATTATAAATGATTAAATGAAAACTTTAGTCATTTTGTTTTAAAGTATATCAGCATATGATGGAGATGAATTGAAATTGTGTTAAGCACTATTCTTCTCTGTTCTTTTATTTTAAATATATTTATTTATTTATTTAGCTTTTGTTTGCTTGATTCTCTGTCCAATTGTGTTAGTTGGAATGGGGGGGTCATGGACGGGGTTAATAATGGAAATTGTCTTTACTTTTTTCACTGATATACGATTCTTGTCACAGAAAACGCCCATAAAAAGATTTATTATAAATTCTTTGTTCTGTTCAGGTGGGTCTTTTATTGCTCAGCAAGGTGGTGGGATCAAACCCAGAGCCCTTTAAACCCCACTACAAGCAACTTCTCCAGCTGTTTGGGACTGTTCTTCAAGACCTGAACAATCCTACTGCTCTCTACTACTGCATTCTCACCCTTACCTCCATCACGACCTACACCGGCACAGAGGAGATGGTCTGTTCTGCTTCCTCTGACTGCTGTAATTTGCCCTGGGATAAAAGAATTAGTGTTTAATACTGCATTCAGCATGTTCAAAATGTTGTTTTTGTCTCTTACAGAACCTGATGCGATCTCTGATCCCCAAACTGCTCATTGCTCTTAAACACCTCATTCAGGCAGACCAGGTGAGGACACTTTGATACACTCTTGCTGTGTTCGTATGGTAATGCTCTAATCACTGTTTTCATTATGCTACTCAATAATGTGCTAAACACTGTGAGAGTTGTATTGCTTGATTGATCAGTTTGCCTTTATGAGCCTTTAAGTGGCTCAATGGCTTTGACCATCCCTCATTCTTTCATTTTTGTCTCATGATTATGTTTTTTGTTCTTTTAAGGAGAAGGCCAGTGAGGCAATGGAAGTTTTTGATGAGCTGATGGAAAGCGAGGTGTCCATCATTGTCCCACACATTGCTGAGATTGTCCAGTTTTGCCTTGAGGTTTGTCCACACATCTTCATAGTGATGATGTTGATTTTGAGTCATTGCATAATAAAGTTTATTTTTTTGTCTTCTAGATCAGTGCAGATGTCTCTCTTAGTGATTCTTTGCGTGTAAAAGCTCTGTCATGTATCGCTGTTCTCATCAGACTTAAAAACAAGGTAACTTCCACTTCTTGCCTTTGTTTTTCCTACTAATGATTTCCATATCAAGATGATTTAAATTATTCTATACTTCTAATAAACACTTATCATATTTTTTTCTGTTCTCTAGGCTGTATTAAAGCATAAACTCTTACAGCCGATCCTGAAAGTAGTGTTTCCAATCTTGAGTGCAGCTCCTCCTCCTGGAGAAGAAGACCCAGAGGATGAGGAAAATGATACTGAGGATGACAGTGAGAATCCTAAACACTTTGCTGTTCAGGTCGGTCTTTTTGCATGCTTCATCTCTCTTACTCATTCTCCCTATACCAGTGGTTTTCATCTGGTTTGGCCATGGGTCCCATATTTTCCCATCTTTATTTGCTTTGTTTCAATAAATTATGTTTTTGGAATCTCAAAAAATGCAAATTTGATTTTATTACTATGACTCCTTTAAAGGGTTAGTTCATCCAAAAATGAAAATTCTGTCATTAATTACTCACCCTCATGTCATTCCACACCGTAAGACCTTCGTTCATCTTTGGAACACAAATTAAGATATATTTGATGAAATCCGAGGGTTTCTGAACCACACATAGGCAGCAATGTCATTGTACCTTTTGTGGTCCAGAAAGTTAGTAAAGATGTCGTTAAAATAGTCCATGTGACTACATTGGTTTAACTGTAATGTTATGAAGTGACGAGAATACTTTTTGTGCACAAAAACCAAACAAAAATAACGACTTTGTTCAACAATTCCGTCTCTCCCCTGTCAGTCTCCAATGCTGTTGACATAGTGACATAGAGATGAAATTGTTGAATAAAGTCGTTATATTTTTATTTCTGTAGTCACGTTGACTATTGTCGATGTCTTTAAAACCGTTCTGGACCTCAAAAGGTGCAATGACTTTGCTGTCTGTGTGATTTGGAAACCCTCGGATTTCATCAAAAATATCTTAATTTGTGTTCCGAAGATGAACGAAGGTCTTACGGTTTAGGACGACATGAGGGTGAGTACTTAATGACAGAAGTGCTATTTTGAGTTAAGGTTATGGAAACTACAGTTGCCATGGTAAATACATAATTCTAATATAAACTGTTAATAAATCATGTACACTAATCCTAATGAGTATAATGATAGCTGCATGCAAATCCTTCTCAGTTAACACACAACATACCAGTTATGTAATTTGTTGGTAGTTTCATGACTTACAATTGACAGCATAACTACGACATTGCATGCTCGCAGTTTCTTTTGCTATTTATATATAAGCAAGTACAGTATAAAGTCTGACAGGACACATTAAAGTTTGTTTTTCTGAGGTGAGAGACTTTTTATTTCGTAACGCGTTACAAAAAAAACATTAGAATACATTGACACTGACAGCATCTGATCTCATCTGACAGCAGATACTGAATCAGGACAACTCTGTTTTTTTCAGGCACTCTTTACATAGACTGCATCTGACAGAAAAGTCAACAGCTTTCACATGTGTCTTCAAAATAAGTCTCCCATCAGTAAAACATTTAGAATTACATTTTTTTTGTTGTTGTTTGTTTTACTGCACACTCCTTGACCCACTTAAAACAGTCTTGCAACCCACCAGTTGAGAAACGCTGCCCTTTTCTGTGCCTGTGTCACTCTCTCTCATGTGTTCAAATGACATATCTAACATATGTGTTCCCCTGCAGGTCATTGACACAATGGCTCTTCACATGCCACCAGAAAAACTCTTCAACCAGCTGGTTAGTAAACAAAAACACTAATTCTAAAGACTGGCCATAGTAGGAAAAGTAGACTCAATATATTCCAGTGATTCTATTAAAGTGTATTTGTGATTTTTGTATCCTGCAGTTGCCTTTCACTCAGGCTTGCTTGTCAAGTGAGAACCCGTATGAGCGTAAGGGAGGTCTCATGTGTATGGCAGTGCTGGCCGAAGGCTGTGCTGATCACATCCGCACCAAGTAGGCTATACTTTTCAATTATATCTAGATTTCTACCCAAATTCATAGCACAGAATTTCCAAATGCACAAAAAAGCAGTCTGCTCAATGCTTTACCTTTGTTTATGTGTGCTAGGATGTTGTCATCCATGCTTCAAACGGTGTGTCGCAGCCTATCGGACAATAATGAGGTGGTCCGCAGTGCAGCGCTCTTTGCCCTTGGGCAGTTTTCTGAACACCTGCAGGTCAGACTGAAACGTTAAGACATTTTTTTTTTTCTCAATACTTTATGGCTTTTATGATCATTATTAGATTGATTTAAGTTAAAAATATAGTTGATTTGTCTTTCACAGCCGGATGTCAGTAAATTCCATGCTGAGCTGATGCCGTTGTTGCATGGATACTTGTCGGCGGTGAATCAGACCAAAATCGGACACATGACGAAGGCCTTCTATGCCTTGGAAAACTTCTTAGAGAACTTAGGTTAGAATGCAGACACAATTAAGTCAAAGTCTATTTAAAATGTTTAATAAATCTGAATGAATTGGTTTGAATGAATGATTCAATGACTCACTCATAAATAAATAATGTATTGTTTAATTACTGGATAAATCAGCGGTTTTTGAACAAATATCTTGAATTAATGATTCGATGACATGCATTTTTTTTAAGTCACTTGTCGCCACCTGGTGGCGTAACGATGTAATCATTACAATCGTTATTTGAAGCCCCATGTTACTTTCAAAAGGTGATTAAGGGGCTGTTTACACGACACCATTTTCAACTAAAAACGGAAAACTTTTTATGGGTTTTGACCATTCATTTACACAACAATAGCGTTTTGGTGGCCTGAAAACGTAAACTTTTGAAAACGGGTTTCAAAGTGCATGTTTTTGAAGATGCTACTGTTGTCATCTCTGTGTAAACTGCAAAAACGCGAATCTGTGAAAACGGTGACAACATGCACTTGCGAATTACATGTTTAGTCTATCCACCTTATTTTTCAACATGTTTTCTGTGAATGCGTGAGACTTCTGAATTATTAGCCAATATAGGGAAATAACGAGAAGAATATCGAAGTGCGGTAAACTAAAAATAAGGTGGATAGGCATGTGTGTTTGGCGCAAGTGCTCTGTAAAAGAATGCGTATGTGTGCAGGCACGTAGTCTTTCTTTACAAAGTGACATCTACTATCTACAACTACTTGTCTGGCATGCGTAATACAGCATTTTTAGTCATTTTCATTGGTCTGTGTGAACGGGGATAGTTTTGATGTTGTCATTTGTACTAAGAAAAAACTTTTCCTTTTTTAGTACATCGTTGTCATATAAACGTACCCTTAGTCTATTTTGGTCGCTTCCGTAGACATCAGTGTTTATATCCGAACTATAAACTTTTATCCCCATTCTTCTGTGATAATATGAATATTTGAAACACAGAAATAATGATACTGTGTGGTTGAAAAGACTGTTTTTGAAGCTGTTTTATACCCATACATGACAACCGCTGATTTGAATTTTCCTGTGTGATTTTGTCAAAGTTTTAATAGACAGAAGCGAATCGTTGTCATTTAGAAATGAGATTGCGTGGGTGTTTGAATCGAGATTGTGACCTTTTGGATTAATCGTGCAGCTCTAGAACCTTTTCAAGATTTTTTTGTTTTGTAGATTTGTACAATTATTAATGCTTTATCAATATAATATTCTTTATTTTTTATTTTATTAATTGATTTAATATTTATCTGTCTTTCCCTTCACCCTTTTTGCCCCTCTTCTCTCTTATTCCTTTTCATTCTTCTCATGATCAGGTCAAGAAATCGAGCCCTATCTGCCCACTCTAATGGAAACCATGTTGTCAGCCCTTAACAATGCAGAAAACTTTAAACTGAAAGAGCTAGCTGTCAGTGCAATCGGAGCAATTGGTAACTTCCTCCTTCCATTAACACAGCGTTTTATGCTGTTATAGTTATGCCCAGACTTATGAGATCTCTCACTTTCTCAGCTAACGCAGCAAAGGAGTTGCTAGTGCCTTACTTTCCTCCAATAATTGAGAGTCTGAAGGGATTCCTGACGGACACAAGAGAGGAGATGAGGGCTCTGCAGACACAGGCACTAGGTAAAAACAATGATCCAACATCTTCCACATTTTGTAAGCATCATGCATAAGGAGGCACGCAGCTTAACCTAATGTTTCATCACTCCTCTTTCTCTGTATCTCTCTCATAGACACACTTTCCGTGTTGGCCCGCACAGTTGGTAAAGATGTGTTTAGTCCATTGGCAGCGGAGTGTGTGCAGTTAGGTCTGAACCTCACAGACGCAGTGGATGATCCAGATCTGCGCCGTTGCACGTATGACCTCAAGAATCCTCTATGTCTGCTCTGAAAATGTTATAAAGACAGTATAAAGGGGAAGAGACAGACCATTCATAGAAAAAGTAATGGAAAAATTGTAACACTCAATTTGTCAGCTGTACAAATGGAATTTCCACATTTCAATTCTAGAATGGGCATCACCAGTTTGTTTACTCTATTCAAGGCAAATCACCTTTATATATATATATATATATATAGCGCTTTATACAATACAGATTGTTTTAAAGCAGCTTTACAGTGATAACAGGAAAATGATTAAATGATGCAAACAGAGTTCATTTCAGCTGTACAGCAGCTCTAAAAGAAAATAGTGTAATTGTTCAGTTGAAGTCAGATCAGTGTTGATTCCATTCTGTTGTCAAAATCAATTATTAATTTCATCTAAAGCAGTTCTGCAGAAAAACAGTGACATCATCGACCAGCTCAGTTCAGTTTTCATCCAGTAGTGTTCTTTCTGTCAAAAGTCTTTATTATTGAAGCATGTTTTATTAGATTGTTCTGCTTTTAACTCTGTTTAACAAAGTTAAACCAAATATAGTTTGAGTTTGAGCAAAATAAATTGTAAAAACCTGATAGTTTTACCATAATTTTTAAAAGTAGCCACAGAAGCTGGCATTTGTTTTATATATTTATATATTTGTTTTTTTTATAAGCTTCATTTGTTTAAATTATGATATTGTTTTTGTTAGATTTTTTTAAAAAAAAATGAGGCTGAGTTTTAAGCTGATTGCATTCAGAATCTCTCCCTGTGCCTCTCTCTCCAGGTATAGCTTATTCTCTGCTGTATCTGATGTGAGTCCTGACTGTCTAACCCCTCATCTAACTTCCATCACCACGGTGATGCTGCTGTCACTCAGATCCACAGAGGGCGTGACGGTCAGTGTAGGACTTCTCTCTCAGAACATCTTCTGTACACCATCAAACTAACATAAGATTCATAACATTCCTATCCAATTCACAGGCTCATTTAGATGAAGACAAACAGTTTGTGCTCCTGGACGACGATGATGCTGATGATGAAGGTGAAGAGGGTGATGCCATTTTAGATGAAGAGGAAGAAACTGCGGTTGATGACAGAGATGTTGCTGGGTATGTCTCTGTCTCTCTCATTCTGTCTCTTTAGTTTTCTTTTATGTAAGAACATTAATCAGGATTCCCTCCATTCTCTAGATTCAGTGTGGAAAATGCTTACATAGATGAGAAAGAAGATGCTTGTGATGCTTTGGGTGAAATCGCCTTCAACACAGGGTAATGAGGCATGTTTTACATAATGCACACAAACTCATGTGTTTGCCTTTAAAAACTATAGGCTTATATTAGGTGCACATACACTACCATTCAAAATGGGCTAAGTAAGATTTAATTTTTGTAACAAATTAATACTTTTGTTTAGCAAGGATGCTTTAAATTGATCAAAATTTACATTTTTAATGTTACAAAAGGTTTTTATTTAAAAAACAAAACAAAACACTGTTCTCCTATTAAAGGGAGTGTAAACAATACAAACGCTTTTGTTCCCTTTGTATTTATTTAATGATGTCGCAGCTAGCAGACATCTCTACGCAGAAGCTGCGTGCGCTCGTGACTCTTTAGCTCCACCCACGGCATAATATTACTGTTCTACTGTATTTTTAATCAAATAAATGCAGCCTTTGGTGAGCAGAAGAGAATTTTCAAAAACCCTGAATTTTTGAAAGGTAGTGTAATGCTCAATTTCTCTTGGCTTTGGCATTCATAACAAACTACACTTCGATAGTAGTGTATTTGTAAGCAGGATATGTTGGGCTGGACTTTGTGTGATGAAGATAGTTCTTAATATTATTCATTAATATTTTCCACCACATTTGTGGCTATTAGCCAGTTTCATAAAGAAATTGTGTCAGCAGAAAAGACAATTTCTTAAATTGTTAAACTGGCTAAAATGTGCAGTTAACTAAATGTTTAGTTTTGGTACAAAACACAGTTTTTAGAATCCAGCTGATTTTCACAAATTTTTCTGTCTCTCAGAGTGGCGTTCCAGCCCTTCCTGGAGTCCAGCTTCCAGCAGGTCTATGAGCTCCGTGATGTGAGTGACTGGTGCCATGTTTGTGGTTTCACGAGTGCTTGCACGTAATGCTGATTTGTTACTGATGTTTGTGTTCTTTTGTGCATGTGCATCCATCAGTTCCCACATGAGGACGTGAGGAGAGCTGCCTTTGGTGCCATGGGCCAATTCTGCAGAGCTCAGCACAAAGTGTGGAAGGAAAACCCAACGGAGGCCAACCACCAGGGTACATTCACACCAACTGTACACAATAGGTCTGGGGGTTTTATGACAGCATGTGGGATAGTAGCAGTGTGTCAACTGGTAGAAATTCTGCTGTGCTCTTTATGCCTCAGTATATCTGTGATGCTAAAACTATAGTCTACACTTCTAACTGCTCAAGTATTGATAGCTTAGTTGATTATAACAGGAGCTAGAAATGTCAATTTTTTTTTAGGAATTTTCTTAATTGTAATTCGAATTAACAATCGATTCATCAAATAATCATTAATACCACAAAATCTTTAAGTTTCTAAATATCATGTTCTTTTAATTATAACTGAAAACTACTTTTAAAAAGTTTGGAGTCTGTAAAAATGTTTTGAAAGAAAAATACTTTTATTCACTAAGGATGCATTAAATTTAATCAAAAGTGACATTAAAGAAATTTCTAATGTTACAAAATTTCTCTTTTAAATAAATACTGTTCTTTTGAACTTTTTCATCAAATAATCATTAGAAAATAATGCATCACTGTTTCCACAAAATATTAAGCAGCACAACTGTTTTGATAATAAAAAGAAATGTTTTTTGAGCAGCAAATCAGCATATTAGAATAATTTCTGAAGGATCATGTGACTGTGATTTAGGAAAGACTGCTGAAAATTCAGCTTTGCCATCACAGGAATAAATTACATTTGTATAATATATTCAAAGAGTAAACAGTGATTTTAAATTTTAATAATATTGTGCAGTGTTAGTGTTTAACATAATTTTGACCTTGGTGAGCAGTAGAGGCTTAAAAAAAAGAAGGTAACTTTTACAGACCCCAAACTTTTGCATAGTAATGGACGGTCTAATTTTTGTGATTTATATTAAAAATGTATAATAATGGTTTTATTATTTAAATAAATGTGATTACTAATATTTTACTCAATTTTCCACGTACTGTATTTTGATAAATTTAGGTTATCTAGTCAAATGTAATTTTACTAAAAAAAAATAGCATAGAGAGAATACAGATCTTACCATTTCTCCATTATTAGCAATTAATCTATTTTGAAGTATTTCAGACATTGTTTGACTCTCATTAGAATGAAATAATATCTTTTGGTTTCTGTCAATCAAGTGAAATAACATGAAATAATAAAATGAAATGGATTTACTAGATTATTTACAAACCTCCCACCTCTGGGACGCACATGTCTCTGATTTTTCATTTGCACTCTCCTTTATATTCACATCACTCTCTCTCTGCTTCCTTTCATCTGTTCTCTGTCTGTCTTATTATTGATGTCTCTCAGAAAGAATTAGGAGGAGCACGACTTGACGAGGATTAACTTTTAACTCTGTCTGCATTGATGTGAAGTGCCTCACGGCCCCTGTCAGTCAGCCATTCATTCATTCATGTTTCCTTTCCACCCACTTCTTTAGTTAAATGCGCTGCAGTCAATGTGAAGGTGAAAGAACATGTAGTTTTCAATTAATCTGAATCCTTTGATCAACTCCTGCATATCTCTCTTTATATCTCTCCAGCTCTGCATAAGCTGTTGCAGGTGGTTTTGCCTTGTTTTCTGGAGGCGGTGAGACAAGACAGAGAGAGACAGGTAGTGATGGCCATACTGGAGTCCATGAATGCTGTGATTAAATCCTGCCAGGGGGAGGCGCTGCAGGCTCCAGGGATACTGGCTGAAATAAGCAACGCCATCAAAGACGTACTGAAGAAAAAGGTCAGGATTTAATTTTAAGACCTCTTTAAGTATTAAGTGCTGAAATAAACACATGGTGCTCACTGCAGAGCCAAATGATGTCCATCTTCCCCTCTCTGGACATCATGGGTTGAGCTTGACCTAGTCCAACTCCACCTATGTGGGTCTAATGGGTGGAGAAATAGTATTATGGGTAGTGCTAGGGTGTGGTTGGACCTTCTAGCTCCACCCATTACACCCAAATTACATCTAGAGAGGGGGAGCTGGAATTCATGCAAGCTGGCTCTGCAGTGAGCAGCCTCTGGAAATAATGCCATCATCTGAACAGATATAATGTGATAAAAGCTGTAAATTCTTTGTAATGTTTTCATCTTGTTTTCGAGATGAATAACATAATTTCTAATAAATTTTTTTTTTAAAAAACACAAAAGCCTGCACACAATCCTCAGATCTTTAAATTCTACAAAGGTCTTTATTCAGAGGCCATAAAAATACAAAAGTGCTAAGTACAGACAAAATGTCTCCTCATCAGTGTGTACTTCTAGATCAATACACACTAATAATACATAAAAGGTGTCAATTTCAGACCAATTCAAGCCTGATTCAGACTTAAAGGGTTAGTCCACCCAAAAATGAAAATTCTGCCATTAATTACTCACCCTCATCTTGTTCCAAACCCATAAGATTTTAGTTCATCTTGGGAACACGCATTAAGAAATTTTTGATGAAATCTGACAGCTTTCTGTCAGTATTTTGGATACGTTCATTAGCTCTTAAAGTGACAGCAGCCTAATATACCTGCTGCAGTCTGTCATTAATGTTAATCAAAGAACAAAAGATAGCAAGAAGAATTTATCTGTATTTAATTTAAATAAGAGTCACCTAAGGGGAGAATTCTCGGCTCCTCCCATTTTCCAAAATGAAATTCAGGCCTCATTTTCTAAATGGCATCAGCTCATTTCTGGCATCAGCCCGAGAAGCTAAAATTTGATTAACCTACAAAGCAAAATATCATGATATCTTGATTTACAGTTTGAAAAGCTTTCTTAAAATCTATACAGCACCAACTACACCTCCTTTATTAATCTTTGATCTTATATTTTTCAGCATAAAACTATTTGCAGTTGCAGTATATTGAAATCAATAGAAAAAAATAAGTATACTACAGTCACATAGCTACACATATAAATATCAAAATAAAATATTTATAAATACAAAATATATTTAATATACAGGGGAAAAAAAATTTAAAATATACATTCCAAATATAATCCTCAAAATTATTACATGTGTAAGTACACACATTTACTAGACATTATTTAAGGAAAAATATTATAAAGTATGTATAAAAAAACATTTAAAAGTGTCCTTACACTTATAAAAGTACAACCACTTTATATATAATATACTGTCGTTAGATCAACAGGATCAAAAACATGTTTAGAAGTAACATGATCAACAGTTAACATTTCATCAAGTCATTTTGTGTTGAGAACCAAAAAATAATGTGTATAAGGCAGTAAAAAAAACCTGTATATAATTATCCTCCTGAAAATCCTTTTAAGCCAAGCAAAAGGCTTACACTGTCAGAAAAATTGGTTTCAAATAATCAAATGAATTATAGCACTGACACAGACTGGCTTCAAACAGCAGCTTATTCTCACTTCTTTAGTGTGTTACATAAGTCTGCAGTCATAAGGGGGTGGCTGGTTATTTCTTATGCTTGTGATCTTATTTTCTCTTTCTTTCTCACTCAGACCGTGTGTCAGGATGTAGGTGGGGATGAAGCAGACGATGACGAGCAGCAGGTGTTTAAGAGCATTTCAGTTTTTATAATTTAGTCACCGTTTACTGTCAGCAATGACACAATTAACCTAAAATGGCTGTGACAGAGTGGAATAATTGAGTGTTTGTGTCTCAGGCGGAGTATGATGCCATGCTGCAGGAGTTTGCCGGTGAAGGGATTCCCGTTTTAGCCTCGGCTGTTCCAGCTGAGACGTTCTACCCTCACCTTAATGACCTGCTGCCCCTCATCATGAGCAAAGCTGTGAGTCTCTTATTCTCTCATTCAGCGTTCACTGACTGAATTAAATTAATTTTTAATGTAATTTTATTTCTGTAATGGCAAAGCAGAGTTTTCAGCATCATTACTCTAGTCTTTAGTGTCACATGATCCTTCAGAAATCACTCTAATATGCTGATTTGCTGCTCAAGAAACATTTATTATTATCAATGTTAAAACCAGTTGTGCTGCTTAATATTTTTGTGGAAACTGAGATACATTTTTGCCATGATTCTTTGATTAATAGAAAGCTCAAAAGAGCAGCATTTGTTTGAAATAGAAATATCTAACATTATAAATGTGTTTGTCACTTTTAATCAATTTAATGCATCCTTGCTGTATGAAAGTGTTCATTTCTTTAAAACAGTTACTGACCCCAAACTTTTGAATGTTAGCGTATATAAATCATTAATTATCATATCTTCATTGGTAAAGTCATTTCTTAAACAAAATTAAATAGTTCATTACATTGAATGCATCAATTTCTTGAGCATTTCTAGCATCACCCTGTTATTTTTATTTTTAGAAATCCTCATGCACGGAGGCAGACCGCTCCTTCTCTGTTGGTACAATTGGAGAAACCCTGCACTCATTGGCGGGTGTAGCTGGAGGCAGGGCGGTTGCTGGCCGGCTGTCCAATCGGCTGCTGCCGGTGCTTGTGGCTGGAGTGAAGGACGGTGATGCAGAGGTGCGCAACAACAGTGTGTTTGCACTGGGATCTCTCGCACAAGCCGCCGGACCCATCGTTGCCTCGTATCCTTCACAGATCCCTGTGTGCATTTGTACCTGTTCTCTGATCTCCATGGCTCTGTGAACCTTAACCCCGGTGCTTCAGTGATTACCCCATGATGCTCTCTCTTTTCTCCAACCTACTCTCTAAAGAGTCTGACCTAAGAGTGATTGACAACCTATGTGCTGCCCTGTGCAGGATGATCATGAGCCACGTGGAGGGGGTCCCACTCGAGCAGGTCATTTCTGTCTTCATTTTAGTATCTTTACTATTAAAGTGATAGTTCACACAAACATGAAAATTCTGTCATCACTTACTCACTTCCATGTTGTTCCTTTATACCAATCAAAGTGCCCCTATTATGCTTTTTTTAGATATTACCTTTCATTAAATGTGTTATATAGTGGTTTGTGAATCTAAAAGGTCTACAAAGTTTCAAAGATTAAAGTTTACAACAGATGGAGTTATTGTCTCCCAAAAGAACTGATTCTGTACTGCCTGAAACGAGTCATCAGTAATTCCAGTCTTACTTCCGGTGAAATTCAGGTATGGTAATGGGTGTTTCGTTTTTGAAGCGCACTAAACATTAGACCAATCATAGCACACTGGGCCATCTGACCAATCAGAGCCGAGTAGGCTCTCAGAAAGGAGGAGTTTAGAGAGACTGAATCCTTTATCAAACTGTTTCAAACACTGTGAGAAAAGTATTGAAGCTGCAATGTATATTATGAAAAAGTTAAAGTGTTGGATGCATGTAAACCTTTTGTAGGAGACCTCCAAAATAAAATTAGGAATTTTTAAAATAGCATAATGGGGGCACTTTAATTATGGCTGATACAACTAAAATATATGAGATTATAATACCCATTTTTACCCTATTCTCGCAGGTCTTTCCTGCTCTAGTGGCTTGTCTCCCTCTGAAAGAGGACATGGAGGAGAACAAGACCATCTACAGCTGCCTGACCTTCCTTTACTCACACAACCCTGTCCTGGTAAAAGCTCATTTTCACTCCCAGCATGCTCCGCTCACAGCTCCTTATTGAATTTTGTCCTATCAATGGACTGATTGTGTTTTATTTCTCACTCCAGTTTGTTAGTCAGCTCAGGCCAATAATATCTGCTGCCGCTCATCTGTTGGGCATGAAGGATGTTGATAATGGTAAGACAGTGTTTATATGATTAGAATGATTTATTTTTATATTACAAATGACATTCAGATTTCATAATTTTTATATTCACGCATATTTGTTCTTTTTAGAAACACAGAACAGCCTGCTCATGCTGCTCAGAGCTCTAGCCCAGCAACACACTCAGGAATTTGAAAATGCGGTAATGTCACTTCCTGATGAACAGAAAAACAAAATGACCATGGCTATCACTCAATCATAGCACCCGCCCCTTATTCTAAGTATCCAGGCCCTCCCCTTTCAGAAGGTCTTCCACTCTTGTGAAAGCCAGCCACATTGATATTAGGTTTTTTTATTATGCTAGAAATGAACTGATTCAGTTAGCAGAACATGCGCTCAGTACTCAGTACATGTACTCGGCTTTCTGTATTTCAGCAGAGACATTGAGACTTATTTTCTCTTAATTTATTGCTAAGTTCACTTATGTTTCTTGTCACTTTTATTTTGTTTTACCAAGAGTTTTTTTTTTTTTTTTTTTTTTCATTTATTATTTTTCTGTATGTCTCAATGAATCTTCTGCTTTCCCATCTATATTGAATATTGCATGAAATTCTGGCTTAATATTTGAGTGTGAAGGCTTTGAATTGCCCTTGCAGTGAAAGAAATATATTTCTATAAATTGTTCACTGTTTCTTTATTTCTGGTATGTGTGTCCTGGCAATATTCCATGAATATGCTGAACTTATTATCCAGAATTAGTTTAAGAATCCACCATGTTTCTTACAAAGCACATTTTTATTATTATAGAAAAATGCAGTTTATAAGTACAGGGTTTTATGTTGCAGAATAACCTCATTCCTGGATCATTTTAACTCTATTGCATCAGTCATGCCCTTTTATCACAAATTAAACCAAAACAGCATTCAAAGGTTTAGGGTTGGTAAGATTTTTAAAATGGTTTTAAAGGCTGCATTTATTTGATAAAAAATACAGTAAAAACATTAATATTGTGAAAAATTATTAGAATTTTAAATCACTGTTTTCTATTTGAATATATTTTAAAATGTAATTTATTCTTGTGATGCAAAGCTGATTTTTCAGCATCTTTTGCTGCATTCACGCCACCTCGTATTTACCAGAATCTTGAGATGACAACATGTGACGTTATATTCGGAGGTGTTCACGTCCTCGGACTGGGAATTATGCGTTTCTATGGCACCACTATCAAAGCCTAAATGAATATACAGCAGACAGGTGGTACAGCGGCCACGTGGTACACATGAGAGCTTTCCTAAAACTCCCATCCTACAAGCTGTAATTACGAGCTCTACGAGGACGTGAACACTTTTTACAAGCTAGAATCTCGTAATTACAGGAATTACGAGGTGGCGTGAATGCACCTATAATTCCAGTCTTCAGTGTCACATGATCCTTCAGAAATCATTCTAATATGCTGATTTGGTGCTCAAAAAACATTTCTTATTATAATCAATGTTGAAAACAGATGTGCTGCTTAATATTTTTATAAAAACCATGATACATTTTTTCCTGGATTCTTTGATGAATAGAAAGTTACATTATAAATGTCTTTACTGTCAATTCTGATCAATTTAATTCATCCTTGCTTATTAAAAGTATTTATTTCTTTTTTTTTGTTTTTAAATATAGATCCCAAACTTTTTAATAGTAGTGTAATAAAGATAGATTTTATATAGGTAATAGTTTCTGTAGGTAAAATTGCAAGAGATTGAAACCTCTTTTTGTAGAATATTACCCATAAAACTTCAGTTATACTGCCACCTAAAATAATTAAAAAAAAGAAGAATCCTTCACTTGCAGCATAGCACATAAAATTTAGACTGTTGTGCACAAGTTTAAAACATCCAGAACCTGAAATGGGAATAGTCTTCTGTATCATCTGAGGTGTTAGATTGCTTTAGCCTAGCTGTCAAACGTCTTCCACTCACTCCTCCTTTGGCAAGTCTCGTTTTTCTTCTGTCTTCTGCCATTTGGACTTGGACTCTGACACTGTGTCCAAGGCCAGAGTCATTTCCACCGGCTGGAGTTCATTTTCAGCTGGGAAGGAGGGGGGAACACAAGAATATTCTTTGCCATTTTTATATAGTAGGTTATTTTTCAGGCAAATTCCACACACAAACACAGAAGACTTTGAGGTTTGCAAAGAGGTATGTTGAGGGAGAAAGCGAACATCAAACGCTCAACAAACACGCAGGAGAGAGTGCTGAGCGTGCGAATACCAGACACACTTACTCAGCAGCCACGGGTGTTATGTTAGCTCACCTCACTGATCTGCAGATATCATCTGTTAGCTAACTGTCAGGAATTGAGAGTTATATTACTGCAAGCCCTGACACTGTGGCCTAATGGAAACCGACAGACTGAAAAACATGCTGATAAAATTTGCTTAGTATTACCAGTTGTAATTAAGTGTGGAGATGAAGCATTTGTGCAATAGAAGTCCACGACAACAATATGCAGTGGAATCTGTTTGGATACATTTAATTTTTGTGTGTGTGTGTGTGTGTATTTTGCAGATTTCATGTGCCAGAAGCCTATTACTTAAAGTAATTTCGCAGAAAGATTTATATAATGAAACTGTTACCCACATGCCAGAACAAATCAGTATGAGCAGCCAAAAGCCATTGGAAAAACCATCGTCTTAATGAGGTTTCAACTGAAACACTGCCTTAAAATCCAGCAAACATCACAGTCCAGTATAAGGCTATATAGAGCTTTATAGGGCTGCATATGCAGATTGAGAACTTTTATGAAGTTTTTTTTTTTTTCTTTTTTTAGTATTATTTTTATACTGTTATAGTATTTTTAAAAAATATATTTTTAATTTTAGTTTAATTTTTTAGTAATTTTATTATGTGCTTTTGTCATTTTTATTAGTTTTTGTTTTTTGAAAAAGTCTTTCTACTTATCTTTGAAATTCACAGTCGCTAAGGGGCACCAAAATGTTCGAATTGGGCGGGTCCACTTTTACTAAAATGGCTATAAATGAGATATTTTCACCAAACTCGATATACTTGTGTATGGGCTCAATCTGTGGTCACAGTAAAAAAAAATTGCGATTGAACACTTGGTGGTGCTAAAAAACATGAAAACAGCTGTAACTACGCAACCGTTAATCCGATTAACTTGAAAATTGGTATGCAGTGTCTTGGTCCAAGGGGCCATGATTGTCTTTGGCGTATCTCAAAAAACATGGCTGCCATCGGCCAATGAATTTTGAGCACCTATTAGACAAAGTTAACTGAGGCCGATCAGAACGAAACTCAGTGTGAATGTACAGATCATGGTCCTAAAGGTCTGTAAGAATTTTGAAAGAAATCGGCCACACGAGTTTTTACGTCTCTGTAATCACATGGTGTTTCACACATACACAATATTCATATCATTTGATAGATCTCGTCATGCTGAACAACTTTGCTTCAAAAACCACTGCTGTCAATCAAATCGTTCATTAAATATTCACAATTATGTAAAAAACCTACTTTTGCAAACTAGTCCTAGGTTTTTCACCCGAACGGAACCAAACTATTGCAGTACAATTTGGACTCTCTGGATCAGGGGTGCTCAAACCTGTTTCTGCAGATCTACCTACCTGTAAAGTTTAGCTCCAACCCTGATAAAACACTCAAGAGCACTTGATAATTACAGACAGGTGTGTTGAGCAGGGCTGGAGATGAACTCTGCAGGAAGGTAGATCTCCAGGAACAGGGTTGGGCACCTCTGGTCTAGATCAATAATTATCAAAAAAAAAAAAAAAAAAAAAAAGTTGAACTTTACCCTTTGGGTAGCTATAAGAGAGTCTTTCTAAACAAGCATGCATGCATGATTATGGAGATCGGACCATAGGTGGCGCTATAACTGTTGAAAAGTTTTAAAAGCCATATATTTCCCATGGTAAATTGGCTGTAAATGGTCTTTTCCATCTATGATCTAAGTGGTTACATGCTTGCTAAATAAAACAATACCTTTTTACGTATATGCTTAAAGGCATTAAAGCACTTGAACCCTGATAATTTGCTGCTCGCAGTTATATTTATTTAAATTTTAGTAATTTTAGTACTTATTTTAGTTAGTTACCAATGTGACATTTCAATTTTTTTTTTTCAAGTTCATTTAATATGCATTTTGTATTTTATTTCAGCTTTACTTCAATTAATGAAAACAAAAATTGTTTGTTATTCAGGTGCAATATGTGTATAGTTTTTATTTCAGTTTATTTTGGTACATCAAGTTAAACTAAATGCGAAAGAAGTGTTGCTTTGGCAACTTGCTGAAATTTTTTTCAGATTTTATTTCAAGTAACAAATGTTTATGGTTTTATGGACCGTTTACACAATACCATTTTCTTCTAAAAATGGAAAACTTTTTTGTATGTGCTTTGGCTGTTCATTTACACAACAGCGGCGTTTTGGGAGCCTGAAAATGCAAACTGGTTTCAAAGTGCAAGTTATAAAAAAATGTTAGCATTATTGTCTCCGTGTAAACTACAAAAATGCAAATTTGTGAAAACGGTGACGTCATGTGCATGCATATTACGTGTTCAGTCTATAGGCGCGTAGTGTTTCTTTACAAAGTGACATCGCCTACTACTGGCCTGGCAGCATAATACAGCATTTTTAGACGTTTTTGCGAATCCATGTGAACGGGGATCGTTTTGACAACGCTGTCACATGGATGCGAAAAAAGCAAAGGAAAAACGTTTCCATTTTTAGTACATTGTCGTGTAAATGTACCCTTAGTTTTAGTTAACTATGATTACCCTCCCTGGGAGCATTATTCTCTCATTTAATCCAACAAAAGTGTAAAATTGAATGTTGTTTTCCAGTTAAAACTGGTTTAGCTCATCCATGTCCCTACCTGGTTGTGTGTGTCTCCACGGGAGGATGTCCACCCCGCTTCTGCAGAAGGATCGATCGGTGTGGGACTCGGTGCTGTAGAGAATCTCCTGACTCTGACGCTCTCCAGGGTGCTGTGCTTTCACACGCACCTCCAGAACGGTCACCTCCTTCTCCTTCTTCAGCTTCCCAGACTTCCCCTTCACCCGTGTGCGCTTAGTGTCCACCCACACCACACGCTCCTTCACTGCTGATCTGGGTACACATGGAGATAAGATATTAATAGAATATGTCAACCAAAATTGAATACATACCAATGCGTCTGTAAGTTTGAACTCACTCTTCGATGCCCAGGTCAGCAAGTGTAGTGTTCAGAAATGGAAATGCCTGGTCAGGGCTCAGAATTTCAATGGGCAGATGCACACACATGGGCACCGTCCAGTCCAGCTCAGCACGCACCATTTTGTTATTGGTTGGGGAGTCTAAGGGGCCATCACCATTCACCTGCTTTTCCCGGGGCTGGGCCCCATGCTGAACCTTTGGATTCTTTTCTTGGCCTGCCAGCTTGACACTGGTGTCTTTAACTGGCAGCTGTTTGTTTTCTTTCCTTTCGTCTATGATCATTGCGTTGATTCCTTTGATTCCTTTCTGGTTGAAATGATAACCCTGATCTCCTCGAATCAGTTGATGTTCTCCAAATTTGAGATCTAATCAAACCAGATGCAGACAAGTCTTCCCAGGTGCTTCTCTCTTGCTGTTGGGTTTAGGCTCTGTGACGCTCTGAGAATATTCAGAAGTCCAGTGGAGATTTAAATGGTCTGTGTGAATGTGTGTAATGTGGCGCTGACGTGTGAGCTTTATTAGTCTGTCAGAGGCTGACGAATTACAGTATGGAGAGTTGTTTATATTATTAAATCATATTTCCCCTTCCTAATGTGTGTGTGTGTGCTACTTAAGTTTAGTCTGTGAACCAACTAGCATCTAACTAGCTCTGTGGGGCTTGCTTAATGCCTTTATGAAAAATTTGCACCAGTAAATAAAAATAACTCCTCAACAGCTAGCTAAATGTTGTTCCTGTTTTTTTATTTATAAAAAACAATATTGGTATTAGTGATATTATTTAACTAAGTGGGGTTTCACTTTATTAAAAGTTTGTAGGGGTTTTACTTTTTTGCACCAAATATTAAAAAATAAATAAATAAATCTGTGAGGGTTTCCCCACACCCAACTTTAATGTAAAAACAAGATTGATATTAATGATATTATTTAAGTAACTAACTATCTGACTAAAACTAGCTTGATAACACATTGGGGGTTCATTTTGTTATATTTGAACAAACCAACCAACTAAATTTGTGGGGTTTCCCATTCAATTTTGCACTAATTTTGCACTTACACAGGTCATATCACATATGAATATAACTACACTATATTGCCAGTATTGGGACACCCCTCCAAATCATTGAATTCAGGTGTTCCAACCACTTCCATGGCCACAGGTGTATAAAATCAAGCACCTAGGCATGCAGACTGCTTCTACAAATATTTGTGAAAGAATGGGTCGCTCTCAGGAGCTCAGTGAATTCAAGCGTGAAACCATGATAGGTTGCCACCTGTGCAATAATGGACAAGTCTGGGTTTGGCGGTTGCCAGGAGAACAGTACTTGCCTGACTGCATTGTGCCGAGTGTAAAGTTTGGTGGAGAGGGGATTATAGTGTGGGGTTGTTTTTCAGGGGTTGGGCCCCTTAGTCCCAGTGAAAGGAACTCTTAATGCTTCAGCATACCAAGACCTTTTGGACAATTTCATGCTCCCAACTTTGTGGGAACAGTTTGGGGATGGCCCCTTCCTGTTCCAACATGACTGCGCACCAGTGCACAAAGTAAGGTCCATAAAGACATGGATGAGCGAGTTTGGTGTGGAGGAACATGACTGGGCCTGCACAGAGTCCTGACCTCAACCCTATAGAACACCTTTGGGATGAATTAGAGCGGTGACTGCGAGCCAGGCCTTCTCGTCCAACATCTGTGCCTGACATCACGAATGCACAAATGCAATACACTTAATGAGACATTTCAGTCTGTCTTACGGGCAAACCACAGCACAGAAACAGCCTTGATTAGGGTTTTAAATGATCTGCAAGTTATTCGGGAGTCAGGAAACTTAGCAATCCTTGTTCTTTTAGATCTGAGTGCTGCTTTTGACACCGTTGATCATGAGATTCTACTCAACCTACTTCAGACCTTGGACTGTCTATCAGGTCCTGTCTTAGACTGGTTCAGATCCTATTTTTGCAACAGGGAATACTTTGTTACACTGAGTACTGACACCTCCAGGCATTACATCATTTTACATTTACATTTTCATTTATGCATTTGGCAGACACTTTTATCCAAAGCGACTTACATTGCTTTATACTATACATTTGTATCTGAGTATGTGCAATCCCTGGGATCGACCCCAAGACCTTGGCATTGCTAGTGCCATGCTCTAACCACTGAGCTACAGGAAAAAAAACATTTTGTTTTTTGTGGTGTTCCTCAAGGCTCAATTTTGGGTCCTCTATTATTTAACCTATACATGCTTCCTTTAGCTGCTGTAATGAATCAGTAAAATATTTCATTTCACCAGTATGCAGATGACATGCAACTCTATCTTTCACTTGCCCACAATTCAATTTCCACCTTATTAGGCTGCATAGAGAGCATAAAATTGTGGAATTGTGGAAATCACAGAACTTTCTACAGCTAAACAAAGACACACGGTACTTGTTATCGGTAATAACATGTGGAGAACATATATTGCTCCACATCTTGACTCTTTTGACTCTTGACTTAGGAATCATGTTTTACAGTGACCTTCCTGATCATTCAGAATTGAATTCAAGATCCTCTTATTAGTTTTTAAATGTCTTCATGGGACTGCCCCTATATACCTTTCTAATTTGTTGAATAAATATACTACAGCAAAATTGCTCTGAACATCTAATAGTCATCCATCTATCCATCCATCCATCCATCCATCTTCTCTATATTAAAATTTGCATTGAATACGACAACTAACCAACCAACCGACTCACACAATCAAGTAAATCAGTGGGGGTTTCTCTTCTTCATGAAATTTTTCATCAAATATTAATGGTTGGTTGATTGGTTGGTTGGTTGGTTGATTAGATAACTAACTTATTGGGGATTACCTTTATTCTTAACTCACAAACTAACCAACTACTTAACTTAGTGGAGCCTTTGCCCTATGACAATTTAGACTTAACACTAAAACTAACCAATCAAACTCCCTGCATTATATTTTGCACCAGATATTATAGATT
The DNA here is from genome assembly GCA_037950665.1 of Hypophthalmichthys nobilis. Classification (NCBI taxonomy): domain Eukaryota; kingdom Metazoa; phylum Chordata; class Actinopteri; order Cypriniformes; family Xenocyprididae; genus Hypophthalmichthys; species Hypophthalmichthys nobilis. The sequence goes on along the minus strand of CM075482.1, from coordinate 10,750,649 downwards.
AACTAAATTAAGTCTCAGATATTTTAAGAAGCTTGTTAAATGGCACAGCAATTTATAGATGTCAATGTTTTCAGAATTCTTTTAACAACAAACGGGTACTAAGTGCTGGAGAATCATTCTTTTAAGTTGGTCTTATATGGTGGGGTCAAAAGTACTTTTCAGTTTGTTAGTTGCTCTGTTTGGAAAAAAATTAACTAAAGTGATCCTAACACAACTACATTCTAAGCATGCAGTGCAGTTTTGTTTTCCTGTCTGACAGGTGATTACTAGAACTGAGTGATTTACTGTGTCCTTACAGCAAAGTGCCACATTTTAATGCCTTTGGAAAACATGTCACCCTCATAACTCTGTATGTTCATGATCGTATGGCATGCATTACAGTAATGCAGGATCCCGCTCCTTCAGCTTGGCCTATGAACTTCTGTCCTCTTTTGTCCAGTAATACAAGCTGATTAGGATACTTAACATTCCAGTATGCTGTGCTCACCAAGTGCTACAACAGTAAATACTGCCCTAAATTTAAACTTCTCTGTCCTGTCAATGAGTATTTTACACCATTTTACATAAATTATGATCACACTCTTAATTGTAATATCATATTCTTGAAAGTCAATATGTTGCCACTTAAGACGGGTAATGTAAACATCTGATTGGGGTTCCCTTGACCATGAGCAGGCCAGATATTGAATATTCCTCACAGCCCTTTTGAAATTCACAGCATCTGTGCTATGGGGTGGGATAGCGGTTGTCTGAGGACGGTGTGAAGCCGTTGTTGATCGTTCATAGTTTTACCGTGACTCTTCATCTATATGCTAACTATTGCTTAACCATATATGTTTGTTTTGCATACTTCACATTTCGTAATCAGTGCAACAGAAAGGTTGGCATGGGTTTTATTGTGCCCAGTGCGCTGCTGGTTGTCTGTCGTTGTTTCTGGCTTCTGTTACATTTGTGAGAACTGCTTCATGACTCTAGTTTAACAGCGTGAGGTAAGTCAGGCATGAGATCATGAACTGTATGAGATCACTGTCAACAAGGCACAACAAAGGGATTTCTGCTGAGAGGGTTAATTGACACACTGGTCCTACACTGCCCCCTATGGTCTAAAACTGATAGGGGTAATTGAATGGGCTATATGCACAGAGCGTTCTTTAGAACTTCCGCAATAATATAAGCCAGCTCGAAAACTTCTGGTGAGATGTCATTTGCTGGTGTGTTGAGCATCAGTAGTGTAATACTTCGTTTATAATCAGAATATAGTCACTTAAATAGTCAGGCATAGCATTATTTTAGTTATTCAAACGTAAGACAGCATAAAAAATAAATAAATAAAGACGTACCTCATTGTTCCTCCTCGGCTAAATTCAATTCGACCATCAGTTTTCACACTTTTATGTGGAAAAAAGCTTCAAAAAAAAAGGAACAGCGCTGTGCTCGCTTTCTGTGTCGTTCATTCACAAGAAAAGTTATTGTTTTTCTTAAGATTTTTTGAGTATTTCATACTTCACATTGACAAAATGTATTTTTAAACCTAGTTATTTTATAATGTTTAATATTTAGTCAAAAACGAAGTGAAAAACGATTAGAGGAAATGGCTGATATATGCGCAAATAAATGCTACTTTGCCGCCACCTGCTGGTTAAAGTGGTAATTATTGTCTTTTTTATTTTTAAATAAGTGTTTTCTATCAAAATGTTGAATTTCCTACATTTTTAAATGTTCGGTTTTACAATGGGGACAATCTCAGAAGGATGAACAAATAATGTTTGTGGTCATCACAATAAAAATAACATTTGAAGTGCTGGGGGGAAAAAAAATGCGTGTGCGTGTCTAATTACAGACACTGCGTTTTTAAATGGTCCCAATAGCTTCGTCTTTATTGCAATCAATAAAACTGGTTTATTGGCAAATTAGGTAAATGTGATAATTGCATTAAAATATGAATACAACATTAAAAAGTCAACCATTGATGGTTTTGTGTCGATATACAGACTACACAGACTATACGACTACAGAATGAACAGCTAACAGTTCACCGGAAATGCCCAAGCTGGCTTAACTACAACCAGGAAGTAACCGTGCATATAGCCTATTTCACTTCCCCTACCATTTAAAGGCCCACTGAAGTGCCTTGAAACGCGCAGCATTATTCAATGCGTTGACGTAATTGTCACTGAAACAGGAAGATAGGGCGGGACATATCGAACTGCTCCTCTCCTTTTTTTAAAATAGCCAATAGTGTTTCGTTTATATCACAGTTTAGCCAGAGGCGTTAAGTTCGGAAAAAAGCTGCAGCCAGTTTCCTCCTAATCTTTAACCGTTTCTCCTCCCAATCTCCTCCATATCATTCTTTTTTTTTATCTCTGTAGAATTGAAATGGGTCCAATATCGTTTCTCTGGACTCTGCATTTAAACGGTGCATCGGCGTTAACGCTTCTCATTTACATTGAATGGGTGATGTCATGCGTTGCTGAATTGAATTGTGGGTTCCATTGCGACGCTTCACTCACGTTGCTCGCAGCAGAAGTTGGTCAATTTCACAACTTTTCAAGCGTCAAAGCAGGCGTAAAACAGGCCAATCAGATTGCCTTAGCACAGACGCTAGCCAATTGGATTCATGCAACACTGGAAAGTAATGTGATTGGCTGTTGTCACTATGATGGTTGTGTCAGCACCAAGCTCAAGACACGACCTCCGTCAAGCCTTGACGCCGACGCCCTGTGTAAATGCAGTGTAACGAGAAACCAGACTTCATTCACCTCAATGGAAATCATATGGAAATCAATGGAAATCATATGGAAATCAATGGAAATCATATTTACAACTCAGTTGTTCCCTGTCCCCTGTATAGTGCACTATGTGCCATTCACCATGTAGAAAATAGTAAATGTGTGAACAAATGACCAATTTTAGCCGCAGCTTCAGCATCTATTTGGGGGCGGGATGCTGTAGATTATAGAGAGCATTTGATTGGACAGAAAATCTGATGAGAAGCTGAAGTGCAGGTGATGTCATCAATTGTTGATCCATATTGGCGGAAGTAAGAAACTGTACGTTTTGAATGCTTATATCTTCTAAATGCAAATTTTGTCATTGTTTTGGAGCACACTAGCTTATAGATAACAGCAAAACTAACATATTCATACTAAAAGCCAAAAAACTTTAATTTTGATTTCATGGGGACTTTAAAGTCATCAGGAAATGGAAATTTGCCTTATATATTTTGTAAATGCATGTTTTTCAACCATATGTATCTTAAATTTTTTTGTTTTACCTAATTTTTAATTTTCCAGACCTTTCACATTCGAATCTGGCTTCATCCAAAGTTGGATAGAATTAAAGGTGGGATAAGTAGATTTTCAAAAACGCTGTTGGACATTGTTGATATTTGAAATCAACCTAAACAAACACACCCCTCTCTTAATTGCTCCACCTCCAAAACTCACCCTCCAATCCTAACCACTCTGCCCTGAGTCAGTCTTGAACCCCGGCCCGTTCGCTGCTGGCAGGCGAGGCGAGTGCACTAACAAGTCAAGTCAAGTCACCTTTATTTATATAGCGCTTTTTACAATGCAGATTGTGTCAAACAGCTTTACAGTGATAACTGGTGAATAATTTTGTCTGGCTTAAGTAAATTCAGTATTGATTCATTTGGTTGTAAAAATCAATAATTAGTTCATTTATCTATATATCAGCACTGGAGAAAACTGATGTCATCGTCCAGCTCAGTTCTGTTCGCATACAATGGTGTTAATGCAGGCAGATCAAAAACATTGTTGAATATCAAGTGTCCCCAACTAAGCAAGCCAGAGGCGACAGTGGCAGGGAACCCAAACTCCATCAGGTGACATCAGATGACAAAACAGTGATAAGAATGGAGAAAAAAAAACCTTGGGAGAAACCAGGCTCAGTCGGGGGGGTCAGTTCTCCTCTGGCCAACAGTAAACAGTGCACGATTATGATTCAGGCAACGTTACAGGTCATAAGTCTGATTTGGATTGCAACAGTCAAAATATTTGGTCCAGTTCCATCTAGTTGAAGATCGTAATCATCACGCCGGTATGGGACGGTTTGGTGGGTATCTAACAATGACACTAAACGCCGCATTCTCTAGAGTTCGTCAGTGTGCAGTGGTTTAAGAGCAAAACTCTCACTATCTGGCCACTGTTACACACGCAATGCGAGTGGATTTCTGTTTATCACAGCTGACGTGCAACAAAGTGCTTCATGAAAAATAGGGATGCACCGATACCATTTTTTAAGGACCGAGTACGAGTACCGATACTTTTTTTCTAGTACTCGCCGATACCGATACCGATGCCTATACATTTAAAGAACAAAAATTTCACAGTGTCCAATAACCTTCAAAGGGCATAATTACCAATATATATAATTGTTGTTTTATAAAAAGAAATTTACAAACAAATTACAAACAATACAACAAATACTATAGAGATACAAATTAAATAAACTTGTTTTTCAGATACAGTAGGTTTATTTACCATGTATACAATTATTTAACATATTTTGTTGTTTTATTAACATTAATGACAAATATAGGCTACGGTCTCTTTAAGACTGAATCAATGGATACTTATATACACATATCCTGTTTTCACCCAAATTTTTACGTCCACTTAAGCCATAACCGACTGTATTTACGTGAGAGACTCCACACGATGGACATTTTGACAACTATGTGTGCATTTGACCATTCAGGCGCGAGGAGAACCGATCGCGCGCAGTCTGAGAGAACTGGGATCGCACAAGAAAGAGAGAGAGCGCGCTTCTGGTCTGTGTCATTCAGCGCAATTCCGCCTATCCCGCCTTCACTAATCGATAAAGAATTGTGATTGAAAGTATGCAGTTCGCAATGTGTGTGTTGTCATCATTAATTCTGAAGTATTTCCTCACCTCTGAGGCTGACATTGTTTCTGCTGCTGCCGCCGGTGTCTCTGTGCACGGAAAATTCTGTCAGTTAGGTGAGGTATCGTCTTTGGTATCGGGGTAATTTAACGAGTACGAGTATAAGTACATGAGCTTGGTATCGGCCGATTCCGATGCTGGTATCGGTATCGGTGCATCCCTAATGAAAAATAAAGCACAGATGATAAACGAATGACAAGGAAGCACAAAAAATGAACGCACAGTAGACAAGAGTAAATACAAAGTGTTGTTAATCACCAACAGCACAGCAGCCCCAGACAATCATGACACTCAAACCCAGTGTTACTCACATGTGAAGCGGAAGCAGCCTCCGCGTCTGTTTTCAGGTTTTCCCGCTTAGCTCTCTCCAATGCTGGAAAGCTTTTCTAATATTAACGTGGGTCCTAAAGCGCTTGCCCAGTCATAAACCTTCATTCCAGTGATATTCTTTTAAGCTTTTTGTATTGTCTCATCTCTTTCTGCAGTTTTTTTTTTCTTTTCAAATCTCCCTCTTGCTTGTTCTGTCTCCTCGACCGTCGTACGCCCCCTAATGTTGATTGGTTACACGTTTGTTGTTGGTGTCCGCCCAACTAACTTCCAGTGTTTTTGAATAAATACTTACTCCACCTTTAAGTATGTTGAAATACGAAAGAATAGATCTGTCGCTACTTCCTATACTATAATGATTTCCATTCACCTCCGATGTGGTAAAGTTGTTCAAATCAAATGGGCATTAAAACTAAGTACACTAAGTGCACACTAGGTAGGCCTGGACTGTGTATTATTATTATATTATTGACTTGACTGCACTGACAGTATTGGATGAGAACTAAACTGGATAATCACATCACGGTTTTCTTTAGAGCTGCTTTATGGATGAATTGAACTCATTCCATATTTGATAAACTTTACAGTTATTGAACCAAACTAAATCAACACTGAACTCATTTCAACTGAATGACAAACAAACTGTATTGTATAAAGAACTATAAATAAAGGTGACTTGACTACAGTAATAGGTCTGCAAGAACAGTAATTTGTATGTGACAGATGAATCAATGTAGAACATAATTTGACAGCAGACAACAAATGCTTATTTTTTTTCACAGCAAATATACACAAACAATAATTTTATTAACTTTTTAATGCATTTATTATATTGAAATTTGCATTGAGACAAATTCTGTATAAATCATTCAACAAGTTTCTTCCATAACTTGAGAACAGCTAAAAACTTCACAAGGCCCATTGCAAACAATATCTTGAGTGATTAAAAAGATTCAAGTTATATATTAAAACATGAAACATTAAACTTCATAAAAACACAAAAAAAACATCATAAAAATTCACAGAAAAATGTTATAATAAAAACTTCATTTAAAAAGAAAACTATTGCTGACCATGCAACTGCTATGTGAGATCATTTACATTAAAATAATAGTAACCAATTATTCATAATCATCAAATATTATGTAGAGTATTTCTACATTTCTCGTTATGAATAGAAGACAACAATCTTAGCATTTAAACTAGCCTCTAAACTGGCTTAATATATTTCAGCATAAAATTGTCTGTGCTCAGCAAAAGTGTAAAACAACTCGCTGTTTGCACTTGGGTGTGTGTGTTCAGCGGTTCATGGTGATGGTAATGACTCCAAACGGTTCAGTCTGATATACACTTAACTTCAGACCACAGAGCAGCTCTGTAAAACAAACAGATCACATGTCATATACATACTTAGACAGTAAAAAGCAAACACCTACAGTATCTTCATGTCTTACCCATTATTTTGTAGAACAGATGAGCTGTAGTGCTGCGCTCGGCCTCTGGAGGCAGCAGTGAGTGAAAGGAGACCTTTCCAAAGCGCTTGATGAAGCCAATGATCAGTCTGTATGACAGAAAGAATGACTGAAAAACATCTGATGGAGTTCTGGATGACACCAGATAATATATATGCACACAAAGACATGTTCAGCTACTAAGTGAACCTGAGCAAGTCAGCGGTGGAGATGTCACTCATCTCAGGCTCGGTCTCTCCCTGTGGCAGTTCAACATGCTCCTCTAATATCACCTCCATAGAAACAGGAGCCTCTTCTATAGGAGACCTATGTACATAATGTTTATTTCACTGGATTTCAGGCTGACAATATGTGCGTGTGCCAGTAAGATTGCATGACGTGAAACTGCAGTCTTCAATATGACACATCTGACATTTAGTGTTTAGTAACTATCTCTATTTTTATGCATTTTGTTTTTTCCTTTTGTAATTTCTTACCATCTGCGGGTGGGAGTGATGATGTCACTCTGAGACTTGTCTCCTTTAGACAGATCCAGCGGCACATCTGAACCAACTGGGCAAATACACAGACACATGCTGGATTTTCAATTTTTTTTTTTTATACATAATTATTTTTATACTGTACAAACTGTATATTCTATCCCCTAAACCTAACTCTACCCCTAAACGGGCCTCACAGAAAACTTTTTCATTTTTACATTAAAAAAACCCCAAAACATTTAGTATGATTTATAGGCTATTCATGGGAGCCAAAAAGAAAGGTCAAAAAAGTAAAAAAATAAAAAAAAATCAGATTTTACTATCCTTGTTGGGATATTTGGTAACTGATGGGACTATATACTTTAGATTTAAAGTAAAAGTAAATCAAAAAGTAATTGGACACTGTCTTAAACATCACAAAAAACAGACTTCACACTGAAACCTCATTGATTTTATTATGAAAAAGTGGAGCATTTGGTTGTCACCTGAGAGCTCAGACAGAAGCAGAGCAGCCTCGCCAGACTCCCTGACCACCTATACATTCATAAAACACACAGAAAGGGGAGTGAGTTAAAGACAATTTTGTGAAAAAGTACACTTTAGCATACTTTTAAATACAGTACTTATTACGGAAATAAGTGCGAACTTAATGTAATGTTTTCTGACACTTTATTACGGTAATTCGCAATTAAGCGAAAATGTATTTTATTAAATGTAGTTAGCTGAACTTCAGAGTATTTTTTTACCCACATAAGTAGAACTTAATTATGTAATATTATTTTATGTAATTTTATAAATGCGTCTACTTTGAAATATGGTTAAAGTGTACTGCCGAATGAACTGCGAAGCATTTATGGTAAACTATGGAAACTTGTTTGTCATGTATTTAAAGGGTTAGTTCACCCAAAAATGAAAATTCTGTCATTAATTACTCACCCTCATGTTGTTGCACACTTTTTTTTTTTATTTTTGATGAAATTCGAGAGGTATAGGACTCGTCCATAGACAGCAATATAATCACCACTTTCAAGGTCCAGAAAGGTACTAAAGACATCGTTAAAACAGTCGACGTGACTGCAGTGGTTCAACCTTCATTTTATGAAGCGACGAGAATACTTTTGTGCGCAAAAACAAAACAAAAATAACGACTTTATTCAACAATATCTTCTATTCTGTGTCATTCTCATAAGTTGTTTATGTCCAGCACCTCCAGGTTCTACGTCAGAACGGAGACTCATTAAAAGTTTTCTTGTTGCTTCATAAAATTAAGGTTGAACCACTGCAGTCACGTCGACTGCTTTAACGATGTCTTTAGTACCTTTCTGGACCTTGAAAGTGGTGGTTAAATTGCTGTCTATGGAGGAGTCATATACCGCTCGGATTTCATCAAAAATATCTTAATTTGTGTTCCAAAGATGAACAGTCTTATGGGTGTGGAACGACATGAGGGTGAGTTATAAATGACAATTTTCATTTTTGGGTGAACTTAAATATATTTAACATTTGTTATGATGAAGTTGCAGTTTAGTACGTTTAGGCCTGGTTTCACAGACAGGGCTTAGATTAAGCCAGGATTAAGCATTAGTTCAATTAGGACATTTAAGCAGCTTTTATAAACGTGCCTTAGAAAAAAACATTACTCATTACATCTTGAGACAAAACAATGGCTCTGACATATTTTTAGATATGTCATTACAAGTTGCTTTCAGTTAAAACAGCTTAAACATGCATTTTAGTCTGAGACTAGCTTAAGCCTTGTCTGTGAAACCAGGGGATAAAACATACTAACTTTAAATGTAATACTGAATAACACAACAGTTAATGTTATAACAAATCAAGTCCTTTACATGTTCTTTAAGTGTACTTCATTGAAGTATGACAAAAGATTATTAAAACAATGTTTTAAAATGTACTTTAAAGTAAAACTTTTAATTAAACATTATTACAAAGCGCACTTCAGTATGTTAAACAGTCATGAAAGTGTTCTGTCTTTAAGTACACTTAAGTGGTATTTTTCATGAATATTATAATTTCTGTACTGTTTTTTAAAAAATATACTTGAAATACACTTCAAGTGCACATTCAATACAACTAATGCCGCTTTTTCACTACGTGGAACGGCTCGGTTCGCTTCGGCTCGGCTCGCTTTACTTTCTGTTTACTTTTCCATTTAAGTTTAGTACCGCTTCAAAGTGGGTGGGATTATAAACTGATCGTTATAGTTGCACCACCTTTACTGCCGTGGATTCGCTCCTCGGCTACTAACGAGTTTGCACCTCGTCTAATGACCACGATGCAGCCATTTCTTTTTTCAAGTTGCGTGCATCAGTCCTTTAAAGCAAGTCGTTTAAACTGCAGTGGCTGTTACTGACTATTTAAATCTAGCAGGTTTGGTGTCTCGTGTTTCAAATCCAATGATGCTGGTAATGATGATTCTCTCTGACCAATCAGTAATCTGCAGTGTTTACACGTCACACGTCACATTTAGTATCGGTACGTACCGAGCCGTCCCATGCAGTGGAAAAGTGCCATAAGTGCACTCCTTTTTTAAAAGGGCTTTAAAGTCAGCATGAAATCAAATTGGACCCTATTTACTTTGTTAGCGCACATTACTAGTCTTGTGGTAAACAATTTATCCGTGCAAGTTAATAAAAAAAATGTCTTCGTAATCTTTAATCAAAATCTAAAAATGTACTTCCCCTCTGGAATGGCCTTACTTCTCTGATGAGGTCAGTTTGCAGGAACGCCTGCTTTTCTAGATCCGATCAATTCTCAGCAGGAAGCAAGCCATGCCTTTTATTTTTCTCATTCAATATTCCGTTCCACAATACTGAAGTCGGCCGCAACTTCCAGTTTACATGGACTTTAAAAGGATAGTTCACCCAAAAATGAAGAATCTGTCATTATTTACCCACCCTCATGTCACTCCAAATCTGTGCTCATGTGTATGAGTACATTATCATTTATCACAAGTAAAAGATAAAGAGAATTTCATTTTTGTTTGATCTAACCCTTTAAACGTCAATAGTGTGCATGCTTATAAAATGCGTGCGCCTGATAATAACCTTGATAATAATCAAGTCTCTGACATGACCAGATAAGCAATCTAAGACTTTTTCACCTCTCTGCTAGACTCCCGACTCCTCTCTTTTCCTCTTTCTTTCTCCATCTCCAACAGCTCACCCTCCTCCTGCGCCTGCCGTTTCCTGGAGGGACGGGGGAGGGTGGAAGAAACGCTGCAGCATTTCCATAGGTCCTGGAGGTCAGGGTGGATGAGCACTGCAATGCAAGGACCGGAGGCATGTCAATCATTATAAGAGTGGAGTGTAGAAGGCTAAAGGCCTGATCACACCAAGAACAATAACTATAAAGATAACTATAACTATATTAGTGTCCACACCAAACCACAACATCGTTCTGTTTATTCTAAGTGTGCACTGCGGTTATGTCGCTTGCCTATGCTCAAGCTCTTTAAAGCAGGATGAATTCTGATTGGCTGTCAATGTTTTTGTCATTCATCAGCTGGAAAAAAAATTGTTCTGAAAGTGATTCCAACAATATTGTTTCTCTGTGCCGTTATCGTTGTTGTGGTGTGGACTCTGCTATTCTTTTATATTTTTTAGAACTATATCTTCATAGTTACTGTCCTTGGTGTGATCGGCCTTAAGGGTGCTTCCTGACTCCTGCTGAAACTGCTGAGCCGTTTGATGGTCCAATGGTTTCATTAAGATCTGTTAAACTGTTCAGTGTGAGTTAAAGGAGCTGATGCAGTAGTTTCCCTGTTTAGTTGATAAATATTTGTGCTGTATAAGTGTTGGAATGAAAAAAATGTGTTTTCTAGAGCTGTTGATGACTTTATGCCCAATATTAAAACAAGTTTATATATGAACAAGCATTTAATTTATGAAAGGTGCTGGGCCACTGTGTGTTACAACGTACTGTTACACGGTGTGCTGAGCAGAACTGCTGCTGATGTCTTCCGAGAGGCAGGAATACTTAGGAGTACATCAGACTAAGGAAAAATGAGAAAGAAAGATGGAGAGAGATGGACAGAAAGAGAATCATATAAGCAAACCATTTCTGATTAACAGGGTTGGAAAAAAAATAGATTCATTGTAGATGCATTGTAAACACAGATGCATTGCAATTTTTTTCAAAAGATGTATCAAAATTGTAAAATACACTATACTGCCAAAAGTTTTGGGACGCCTGCCTTTACGTGCACATGAACTTTAATGACTTCCCATTCTTAATCCGTAGGGTTTAATATGTAGTTGGTCCACCCTTTGCAGCTATAACAGCTTCATCTCTTCTGGGAAGGCTTTCCACAAGGTTTAGGAGTGTGTTTATGGGAATTTTTGACCATTCTTCTAAAAGCGCATTTGTGAGGTCAGGCAGTTATGTTGGACGAGAAGGCCTGGCTCGCAGTCTCCGCTCTAATTCATCCCAAAGGTGTTCTATAGAGTTGAGGTCAGGACTCTGTGCAGGCCAGTCATGTTCCTCCACACCAAACTCGCTCATCCATGTCTTTATGGACCTTGTTTTGTGCACTGGTGCGCAGTCATGTTGGAACAGGAAGGGGCCATCCCCAAACTGTTCCCACAAAGTTGGGAGCATGAAATTGTCCAAAATGTCTTGGTATGCTGAAGCATTAAGAGTTCCTTTCACTGGAACTAAGGGTCCAAGCCCAACCCCTGAAAAACAACCCCACACCATAATCCCCCCTTCACCAAACTTTACACTCGGCACAATGCAGTCAGGCAAGTACCGTTCTCCTGGCAACCGCCAAACCCAGACTCATCCATCGGATTGCCAGACAGAGAAGCGTGATTCGTCACTCCAGAGTGCTTTACACCACTGCATCCGACGCTTTGCATTGCACTTGGTGATATAAGGCTCAGATGCAGCTGCTCGGCCATGGAAACCCATTCCATGAAGCTCTTTACGCACTGTTCTTGAGCTAATCTAAAGGCCACATGAAGTTTGGAGGTCTGTAGCTATTGACTCTGCAGAAAGTTGGCAACTTCTGCGTACTGTGTGCCTCAGCATGCACTGACCCCGCTCTGATTTTATGTGGCCTACCATTTCGTGGCTGAGTTGCTGTTGTTCCCAATTGGTTCCACTTTGTTATGATACCACTAACAGTTGACCGTGGAATATTTAGTAGTGAGGAAATTTCACAAATGGACTTATTGCACAGGTGGCAACCTATCACGGTACCACGCTTGAATTCACTGAGCTCCTGAGAGCGACCCATTCTTTCACAAATGTTTGTAGAAACAGTCTGCATGCCTAGGTGCTTGATTTTATACACCTGTGGCCATGGAAGTGATTGGAAAACCTGAATTCAATGATTTGGAGGGGTGTCCCAATACCTTTGACAATATAGTGTATTTAATATGGTTAAAAATATTACATTACTACGGTTTAAAAGTTTGGGGTCAGTAAGAGTTTTTAAAAAGAAGTTAAAGGCATTAATTACTCCTTAATTACCCCTCATGTCGTTTCACACCCGTAAAGCCCGGAACACACCAAGCCGACAGTCGGCCGACTAAGTTTTCTCAGTATGTTCTGCACCGTCGGCTGAAGTTGGTCCTCGTCTGCTTTTTTTTTCGGCTGATTCGACATGTTGAATCAGCGTCGGAGCTCGTCGGTTAGTCGGGCCATCTGATTATTCTGATTGGCTGTTAAGCTACTGCCACCTACTGCTGGTACGGAAAGGCATTTCTTCTTACGCAGGCACAGAACAGACATGCTACTTGGCCGTCGGTGTTGAGCGTCGGTTTGGTGTGTCAGGGCAACTTTGGACCCAGACGCTGGCAACGTGAGCCAACACCGCAGTCTGCTTTCGTCGCCACCATTTAGGCTTTTATTCACATATAAACATTGATCAGCGAACATAAACAGAAGCTCGACTGAACCTGTTTGACTCGCAAGAACAAACCTCTTCCGGAAGCTCAAACGTGCTGTTTAACACAAGCATGAACCCTCATTGGTTCTCACACATCAAGCAAACATGCTTGAGCTTCTGTTTACCACAACTGATGTGTGAGTTGATGAATGTTTAACTGTGAATAAAAGCCTAAATTAAAACTGTTCATCATATAAAATGATCGTGTCTCTTCAGAAAATTTGGACTAAACCGCTCAATTCATATGGATTAGTTTTACGATCTGTTTATGAACTTTTTTGAAAAGTGTCAGTTGTGTAGCTGTCTATATAGGGACAAAAAGCTCTCAGATTTCATCAAAAACATCTTAATTTGTGTTCCGAAGATGAACATGAGGGTGAGTAATTAATGACAGAATTTTTTAATTTTGGGTGAACAAACCCTTTAATAATTTTATACAGCCGGGATACATTACAAATATTAAGCAGCACAACTGTTTTCAACATTGATAATAATAAGAATTCAGCATATGATTCCTGAAGGATCATGTGACACTGAAGACTGGAGTAAATAATGCTGAAAATTGCCAAAATTTAATCTCTATTGGCAGTTAGAGCATGTAGTATGGCTTTTATGAGAAATCCAGAGAGCCACTTTAACTCCTTAAAGATTTGCACCCATATGCTGTTAATGAAAAATTGAGATGCATCAATAATTGTTTTTGTAATTACATCACGGCTCCCTCAAACTACATCAAGTTAAATCATGAGGTGCATAAAGATTTACAGCACTACTGATTAGATTAGTTATCTAATACAGAGCTCCCACCAGAGATTGGGTTTCAATCAGAGGGTTGTTGATTTGTTGTCGCATTGCATCCTGGGAAATCTGTGTGTTTTGGTCGGCGAAGATCAGTTGCCGTTTGCGACCTTGCCTCTTTGGAGGCACAGATTTCTTTGCTAAGAGTGTCTGAGAAAGAGGGACAAAACCAGAGGAAAAATGAAAGTGAGAGGTTATTAAACACATAGTTGTGGACTCAGGCCAATGTAATTGCCTTTGCTACAAAGGCGTTCACGCTTCAGAACACATATGGATTATGTAACACTAGAGCATAATGGACAAGGTAATGTGGACATGGCTACACACACAAACCTCACTGGAGCGCTCCATCTCTACGTCTTTGTCACTGGCCTCTGTGGTTGGTGGCAAGGTAATGGGGGGCGGGGTCATCTCCATAGCGACCCGATCTAAGGTGACCTCTGTAAGACGCCCATTCCCCTCATCCACGATACACTCACTATTCTTCAGTCTGCAAACGTGCATTCGGTGATTCAGCATTCACCACTCAACACTAGCGGCCATTTCGGTACATATTATGGGCTCCATTAAACTGTGCAGTCAAGGAATTCTATTTTTTATCTAGGGCAAGGACATTTGGCCCAACATCTGTCATTGTCTGTCTAAACTGATGTTTTGTTGGGTCTCAACCAAACCAAGAGTCTGTTTGACCGCTCTATTTTGTCCCACATGCCACATCACAACTATACAGAAAAAACCCAACAGCTTTGTTCAGACAGGCAGCGGACAATTGATTTTTGGTTCAAGAAAAACATGAAAAATCCATGAAACACATGAAAGCACAACCAAAACCACACCACATGTGGTTTAAAATCTAATTTTTGGAAATGTTCTTCAGCCTTAAATGATTGGATCTAAAGTAGTTTTAGTCATTTAGGGTGCAATGTGTATGTAATGTCATACAAAATGCTCAGTAAATGTCCGAATTCACTCATGTTTGCTCACTCTTTTTGTATAGTGAACTATGTGAATAAGTGCATGGTTTTAGACACAACTTATCCATTCATCTGTAAACTACAGTAATGCCTCCAAGCTTATGTAGCACCTCCTGAGTTCAGGACAGACATGAAGAGAAGCATATTTTCCACAATGACACTCTCATTTGTTGTAGAAACTGTTGTCATTGTGCTGAAGCTTAAGTCATTACCATTACGTAGATATACAAGATATTGGCTACATTTTCTGATCAAGCAGGTCTTGCAACATTACAGTGCAGACAGTCAGAACTAAAGATCAGATATGACAAACAAATCAGAACTGGGTGCAGTGCGACTAACCAAATTTGAATCAACAGAAGTATTTCCTTCTTAATTTTCGTCTTTTTGTCCCTCATCTCATCTTTATGTTACTCACTGTTCTATAGAGACCATAGCAGGATCCATATATCCTGATTTCTCCCCTTCTGTTGCCCTCTCTCTCTCCTTATCTTCCTCATCTAAAGGACAATAGAAAAAACATCTGACTTTTAGACTCATATTTTTATAAAACCGTGTTTGTAGCTGACAGTTATAGTCAACTATGTAATCAGAATAAGAATTGGGCCCAGACAGTATCATTTTGGCATTTTCTGTGCTAAGTTTTAAGGGAAATCTGCAGAACCATTATATTTCTGATAAACTACTAGGGCTGACATTAACAATTATTTTTTGTAATCAAGTAATCGGTCGATTATTTTGACGATTAATCAAGTAATCTGACTTTTTGTGTAGTAATAAAAAACAGACCTAAGCAAAGACCTAAGCTTTTAAAATGACTTAAAATACATATATAATAACAATGAATATTTGATCAAATAAACTATCAAAAGCAAGTAAACAATGGTTTTATAGAACAACACTGTTAAAATACATAATATAAACCATCATGTACATTATGTATTATAACAAATGCCTGCAGAGGGCACCAATGGCCTGGTGTTGTTACACTTTACAGCAGATCAAATCCTTTATAAATATTGGCTGTCATTTAATTAAGGACCCCCTGTAGTGAAAATCAAGTTTATAATGTTGTTTATATGTCTATGTGGTGTTTTTCATATGCTTTAAGACAACCATGTGCAAACTGCTGAGTATTTAGTGGTCATTATATAAAGGAAACAGGAAAAAAGATATTGCTTAATAACTTAACAGCTTTAACTAAAAATATACACACGCTTAACATAAAATATTCTGAATAGAGTGTTTTCCAACATAACAATGGAAATATTAATGTGTTAAAAGCTTAATTTTTTTTGTCAGGCACTAATTTGCAGACTCTCATTAAACTATGTAGTTGCAGGGTCCAGCAATTTAAGCAAAACAAATCTGTGTAGGAGCATTTTACTGAAATAGTTAACCAGGACGAATCAAGTGCTGGGTATGAGATAACAGCTGTGAAGCGCTGTTGTGTATATGACAATAAACTAATAAAGCCTACATTCAGTCTTTGCTTGGGATAAACATATTAAATTTCTTGTGTATGTGCGTTCAGGGAGTTGCAGTGACGGAAACAGTGCCAATTTAAGTTTGAAGGGAGTAAAGCCTGTGTTTATGCTATTAAGGAAATGTAATTTTGCTAAAGAAGAACTTTTACTTTAAACAAATGTTCATTTAAAAGCAGCCTACTTCAGTCTAATATGTTACCATATCATCACTCTTAAAGGGTTAATTCACTCTCATGTCATTCCACACCCATAAAACCTTCGTTCATCTTCCGAACACAAGTTAAGATATTTTTGATCAAATCCGAGAGGTTTTTTATTCTCCATTGAAAGTAACGAAATTACCACATTCAAGGTTCAGAAAAGTTGTAAAAACATGGTTAAAATAGTCAATGTGACTACAGTGGTTCAACCTTAATTTTATGATGCGACGAGAATACATTTTGGTTGCAAAAACAAAACAAAAATAACAACTTCATTCAACAAATTCGTCGCCTGTCATTCTGCTACGCTATTTACGTTGCAGCGCTTCCAGGTTCTACATCAGAACGCCGACTCAGTATTGGCCAATGACGTAGAACCACTGTAGTCACGTTGACTATTTTAACAATGTTTTTACTACTTTTCTGAACCTTGAATGTGGTTATTTCGTTGCTTAAAAAACCTGTTGGATTTCATCAAAATATCTTAATTTGTGTTCCCGAAGTTCACAAATCGTCATGAAGGTGAGTAATTAATGATAGAATTTCATTTTTGGGTGAACTAACCCTTTAACACTGAGAATTTGAGTAATTGTAATGTGACAATCAGGTGCAGATATCTAAATCAGAGAAAATCATAGTTCGGGTAGGTTGCGGGTGGATGATAAATTTTTAACAGCAGATTCCTGTGACGTCAGAGCTGATCTGTGCATCTGTAGTGGGCAAAGATTCTGTGTGGGCCTGTGAATGGCTAATAATGACATATTAAATGTTAAATGAGATCAATATGTATGTATGTATCTATCAGTCCATCCATTTATCTATCGATCTCACCACCAAGATGAAACTGATCTTGTTGTTCCATGAGCATGTCAATCTCATGAGCCGTCGCTTCAGGTAACTCTGCCCCACCAAACTAGAATATGATCAGAAACATGAGATTAGGAAACAGAATATGAAGAGTGTGGTACAGTAAACACAGATAAAAAGGAATGAATAATATCATCTGGTGTTATTCGTGACTAAGCTTCATGTGGGTAGATGATCTGTTTTCAACTAAAACTTCACAAAGAGCTGTATGAATTTTGTGGGGGCAAATGGTACAGAAGTGCCGTCATGCGTTTGGTGTGAGCAACTGTGGACACAGACTCAAAAATAGATCTCTGTGTGTTTTCTATTGCCAGTATGGAGGAGTGATATGCATGTAGAGTGAAAATCACCTCTGCTGCGAGCACAGGCACCAGCTCTGCATCTTTGATGGTGATTGATTCAGGAGAAGCAATGAGGTCTTGAAAAGGAAAGAGAAGGAGAGATTAGCTGAAAACCATAAAGATCAACTCTTTGACCTACATCAGATGTTGCGATATTTCAAAATCTCACCTTTAGGTAATGTAATTTCCTTTCTGACCATCAGAGAAGGTGAGGCCTCCATAAATTGCTGTGACAATAAACAATAAATCCATGGTTGAACTGCTTAGAAAAGGTCGAGATGAGATTAATGTGATGTGTTTGTGTTAAATTCACTTTTATGAACTCTCCAGTATTAGATCAATAGTGTTGAGGTTGAAGTTTTTTTTTTTTTGCATATATGCTGTTGCTAATGGATCTAAGCCTCTGTGACAGTGGTCGGGAACCTATGGCTCGTGAGCCACACCTGGCTCTTTGACAAAAATCATGTGCCAGGTGAGGTCTCTCACCCTTTCTCAACAAATGATCGATAACAAATTCGACATCACTAGAGATCAGCAATTCCTGTGTAGTAGAGCCTACTGAAGTTTATTAAAAGTTTATAATAATAATATATTTAAAGTTTTACCGGCCAAAGTGCGTGTTCAGTGATGTTCGCGACATTGCGAGTGTCACAACAGCAATTGACAACAAACCACTTATAACCTAGAGCTCCTGCTCTCAGATTCAAGTGGCTATGCAGCTTTTTCGTGGTAACCACAAAAAGAAAACATTTTTTAACAGCAGCGAAAATCGAAAAGTATGTAAAATAGTGACTGGACTGAAAAATAACCTTTTATTGAAACTGGTGCTCTGCTGTGCCAAGAGACATTTCGAAACATTTCACCGGTTACTTTCGCTTTTGCCGCATAGACCTTTATGTCCTATAAATGTGTCGTATTTATATCTATGATAATCCGCGCAGCTTTCAGTGGGCGTGACTGTTGGCGTTATTAATAAAGAAACATGAATGAATGAGAAAGTAAAGAGCGGGACGTGCTTGATATTAAAAAGGAAACGCAATGCTGCGAAAGAGAACTGAATCCGCTACTGACAGGATGTTTCTGTGCGCTCGCTCCGAGTGGAACATGGACAAGCATAGCCTTGGTCTTCGGTTGCGCATCTAAACGGTCAAATACACACACTGTCAAAATGCCCGCATTGGTAAGTATTCACATAAATGCAGTCGATGTAATCACTGTGCGTGGGCGTTGTTCTTCACTTGTTTCTCCTCTCTCTCTCTCTCTCTCACACGCACACACAGAGAGAGAGAGAGAGAGAGCGAGAGAACTGTGAAGAGAATTTATGCTCCTCAGGTGGTAAATCAACCTCATATGAAAGCCCAGCACAATTAATTGTATATTGCAACTTATTTATTGTTTTTAGTTGTATATAGACTTAATAAAGTTACTATTATTAAAACGTTATTGAAAAAAAAAAAACCTTAAAAAAAAATTATATTACACAACATTATTTTCCTATTTTGGCTCTTTTAGAAAAATTTATTAACAAAAAATGAAAAATTGGCTCTTTGGTCAAAAAAGGTTCCCGACCCCTGCTCTATGATATTCTGGTCTCTAGATATGGCTCTAATGCATAATTCATGCAAACCGTATGTATATGCTTCAGGTCATCACCTGAGATGGCGAATAAAGGCTAGGCAGCTCACAATCAACCCCCATCACTCCAAAAAATGGTTCCAGTGCCCATTCCGCCTCCTCCAGCTGGAACAGTGAGTCAGGGACATTCAGCACCAACCTAGAAAGGAAACACAATCCCAGAACAGCAACAGTAGTGATATCAACAGCAGTCACGGGTATATAAAGAACAATATGAATGTCTGTGTCAGAATGAATAACTTTAGTGACACAACATGACAGTGACAACCCTGAATCTGACCTATCAGTGTCCGGCATGTCAATGTTCAAGTGTCTCTTTGAGCGAAGCAAGCGCTCGATGGTTTGCTGAACCTCCTCTGTGGGGAAATCAATCAGAAAACAATTCACTCCATTTCAGTATAATAAAAACACATTTGTGGACAATGTAATGGAAAACTATGCCTGCATTTATTTGTTAGAAAAGGAAAATGCATTCACTATATTCTCCACTTTCGTGGCATTTAATGTTTCAATTTAAATGTCTGTTTATAATGTAAGTCAAGGTTGCTTGCACCAAAATTTTTATTTAGTTTCAATTTCATTTTATAGGAGACCTATTATGCCTTTTTTTCAAGATGTAATATAAGTTTCAGGTGTCCCCAGAATGCATCTGTGAAGTTTCAGCTCAAAATACCCCATAGATCATTTATTATACCATGTTGTAAAACATGAAAAACATGCTGTTTTCATACATGTATTTTTAAATGCAAATGAGCTGCTGCTCCCCACCCCGCTTTCCAGAAGAAGGCAGAGCCTTTACAGCTCATGCCTTGGATACTCTGCCAAAAACTAAACAGCAAGTAAAGAAATCACATGTGTATATTAGATTTGTGTATTAAAGTGAAAGTAGCGTAATATACAGTACCTACAGCTATATATGCTGTTCAAGGATTAGTTCAAATGAAAATTACCCCAAGCTTTACTCACCCTCAAGCCATATGTATGTGACCATGTATATGACTTTCTTCTTTCTGATGAACACAATCGGAGATATATTAAAAAATATCCTGATGCATCCAAGCTTTAATGGCAGTGAGCGGGATCAACAAGTATGAAGCTGAAGAAAGTGCCTCCATCCACATCCATCCATCATAAACGTACTCCACACGGCTCCGGGGGGTTAATAAAGACCTTCTGAAGCAAAGTGATGCGTTTGTGTAAAAAAATATCCATATTTAACAAGTTATGAAGTAAAATATCTAGCTTCAGCCAGACCACCTTCCATATTCAATTTACGAAGAAAGCATAATGTCTCTCGCAGTTCAAAACGCTTACACTACGTCCTACGTCTTCCCTATTCAATTTACGGAAAAAGCTTAACTGACGTGACGCCAGTTCCATTTTTTTAAGCTTCGGAGCGTTATGAATCAGCGTATCGAATTATGATTCGCATCGCGTGTCAAACCGCCAAACTGCTGAAATCACGTGACTTTGGCGCTCCGAACCACTGATTCGACACGCTGATTCATAACGCTCCGAAGCTTCCTGAAGCAGTGTTTTGAAATCGGCCATCACTATATATCACAAAAATATTTTCGTCGCTTTATAATATTAATATTGAACCACTGTACTCACATGAACTGATTTAAATATGTTTTTAGTACATTAATGGATCTTGAGAGAGGAAATGTCATTGCTGGCTATGGAGGCCTCACTGAGCCATCGGATTTCAACAAAAATATCTTAATTTGTGTTCCGAAGATTAACGAAGGACTTACGGGTGTGGAACGGCATGAGGCTGAGTAATTAATGACATAATTTTCATTTTTGGGTGAACTAACCCTTTAAATATGGATTTTTTTTTTTTTTTACACAATCGTATCGCTTCGCTTCAGAAAGCCTTTATTAACCCCCTGGAGCCGTGTGAAGTACGTTTATGATGGATGGATGTGGTTGGAGGCACTTTCTTCAGCTCATACTCACTCTCACTCACATTATAAAGCTCGGATGCGTCAGGAATCTCAGGATTTTTATTAATATATCTCCGATTGTGTTCATCAGAAAGAAGAAAGTCATATACACCTAGGTAATTTTCATTTGAAAGTGAACTAATCCTTTAATATGAATCAAACAACAACAGAAAATCATTCACTGCTCTTGACTAAATAACTTTAGCAGCTTTAATAAGAATTTATTTCTTACTTGAACGCTGCTGTTAAATGCTCTGGCGAGGAGATAAACATGGCGGACTGTGTACAGCTCACTCAGGGCGGGGTCTATGCTAATATGACAGAGTCCGGGGCCGGGGAAACTGCAAACGGTTTATTCTGAGACACTGCTTATGATTTATGGGGATTAAAAAAGGGAATGGGTGGATTTTTACCATTGTAGGGTGGTTGTGTACACATACTGCCGACACACATTTATGTTCAAACACCATGTAAAAGTGAATTTTGCATAATAGGCCTCCTTTAAATCTCTCTGATCCTTAAATAAAATTTAAAAAAATTAAAATAAAAAACTACTATAAATTAACAACAAATACAAATAAATGAAAAATAAAACAAGCTGTTTTTGCTACTGTACCTTTAAGACTTTTATATCTAGATGTCCTCTGTAATGTTTAGGTAACCTCTGTGTACTGGCATATTTATCGTTTATCAGGGTGGGATACATAACTGAATATTAAATAAGCATTGATTTGTAAATGCGCTTGTTTTGATATCATAACCCTAATGATTTTTTGAATGTTTTTGGAGCTTAGTTTTTATAAATGTCTTGGGTTTGATTGGTAAGGGAGCTAAGGTTTGTCTACATAGTGAAAAACATTGTCTTTCATACATCACTTTAAGGTAATTTGATATTCAAATTAATTCTGTTTAATTTTCTCCTGCTCATAAATTAAATACCTCCATAGATTAAGCTGTTTGTTCAGATTGTCCACCTTGAGACACCTCCATATTTAAGCGAGTGCATCTGTTTGCACATCTGTACGTCTGCTATTCTCTGAAATCTGTGTCATTTTGATGAATGCATTCAATCTCAGCTTACCTGCTTATCGGTTCCATGCTAATCTCTAAACGCTTTCAGTCATAACAATGTGTTTTATAGTTAGACTACAGAGAGAAGATCTCACAACAGCATTAATCTGTTCCTGAGTGCAAACAGTGTTGGCAGCTGTTTTAAACTTTAATAACTGAAGCAGCCAAATCTCTATTCTGATGAGAAATAACAGGTTTCTCTGAGATAAGCAGCTGATCAATACAAGATAATTTTGTGTGCTATTTGACCATATGGGCTTCCCTCATATGGTCACGTAAAGACAGATAGACTCATTTGGACCAGCTGAGAACACAAGTGTTACATCAAGTACTATTAGAGCATGATTGCTGTATGTTTTGTATTGCTTTGTTGGTCCTGTATTGCACACATCCTCTGTGAAAAAGAAGTGTATTGAATGTGCACTTGTAGCGTACTTCAAATCTTAAAAGTATAATTTTAAAAAAATGAAGTAAAATAAATATGAAATAAAAGGCCATAAGTGTACTTAAAGACAGTACACTTTCATGACTTTGTTTCTTATCACGGCGTGACGCTGAAGTAAACTTTTAAAAAGTGCATTTTTTAATGTCAAATTAATAGTTTCACTGTAAAGTACATTTTAGTACACCATTGTTTTAATATTTTTTGTCATTTTTTTTTTAAAGAAGTACACTTATTTTGATATGTTGACTAACATACTAAGCACATTCGTATAATTTAAACTGAAGTGTGTTATGCATCTGTAAAAAAAAATTAAAACTATAGGCCTTTATAACATGCAATTAAATGTGATGAACTGAGTACATTCAGTTCAGACTTAAGTATATTCTTTTAAAGTATATTATTTCCGTAATAAGTACTCTTTTTAAAACTATGCTAATGTGTACTTCTTTTTCAGAAGGGATAGTAAGGCCTAAACTGTTTGCTTTGATCAGTTTTGTTTGCCGTCTTAAAATGGTGTGCTGTAGAATAAATGTCAAGCAAAACTACATATATCTATAATCTACACAAGTAGTCAATGCTTATAGTCATGTCGACTATCTCACCCAGCAGAAGAGCACACTGGCGATGGTAGACGATGACTACGCCATACTGAAGCTGAGAGGACAGGTAAAGAGAGAAACGGGGCCGGGGAAGACTGGGATGGACTGGAGGAACCTGGACCATCACATAATCCACAATGTCCTCACTATAATATACACAAACACAACTTACTTATTAACATTTTAAAATTTTGACAAAATAACCTGAAAGAAAGAGTATCATACATTATAACCCACATTTATATGGTGATATTTTGAATGAGAAACAAAGATTTCTCTAACCAAGTGCGCATGACGTTGACCTTGAGGTACTCTCTTCTGGAAATCCTGATGCCTTTAGTGGCTGCCAGCCTGAAAACAAAACAAACAAACAACCAAACTTAAACAAACAAAACTTCATTCAATGTTTTGACATATTCCACTGCTCTTCAACGTCCTGCTGACTTAAATTATAGTGTCTCTGTCTAAATGTAGATACAACTGTACATATTTTATTGAGTTTATTTTAGCTTTACACATTTTATAGAGTTAACGTTAAGTCTGACTGCATATTTTGTGAAGTTAGCGAGTTTCTAAAAACTTTCTAAAAGCTACCTCAGCGATACGTACTTGTTTTTTTCCGAACAAACGGCCAAAAATTAAATTAATATTGTTATTATTGCTATTAGTTATTAAATTCGTAATCATGTTTATAATGAAATACATACCAGATAGTAGAGAAGCAGCCAGTGTGACGCTGAAGCACGTTTGGATAATAAAACATTTTACCTCAGAGTTGTTCAGTTCACAAACCCGAACACAATCGATATCTAATTTAAAATCTAATCTTATAACCTTTGGTCACACTTTACTTCTGCCAAAACACCCGTAGATAATGTGAATTTCCTCAGATACGCGCTAAATCAATGCAGTGATGTTTTTTCTTCAGTTCAGTTAGTTCTGTGAGGATTGATTGACAGATGCGACGAAGGCTGCGTCTCAAAGCCTAGTGGGCTGCCTAGATAGACAGCATCCTCGCGCTGTTCGAGACTCAAAATGCTGTCTAGGTAGGCAGCTGACTAGGTTTTGACACACATGCGATGGTCTGAGTGACTGTTAATGATTTTTTTTTTATATATTAATATTTGTGCTGCATGTAATGACATAAAAATGACTATAACACTCAGATCAAAAACACATTTTTACATTTTTAAACGTACAGTTTAACAAAGGTGACACAATGACAAATTATTTATTTCTGTGACAATTTATTCACTGTAAGACTGTCTAATAAATTATTCTACCCTACAAACGCCATCACATTTATCACTTTGGCCTTGAATACCCTTGGATTTTGTGGAAAAATAAATTTATCCTGTCGAAATCTGTCAATCCGAAGCAAACAGAAATATTTCATTTAGGAACAGTTCACATTTTCCATTAGTCAGACTGTTTGTCCCGCCCATTTAGCGCAAACACTCCGCGCTGACATGAGACGAGCCAATCAAAACAGCAGAAAGCCCCGGCAGAATTTGAAAGGGGCGGTCCCGTGTGACGTCCGCTAATTTTTAATGGGAAGTGGGGAGTTTCACGCCACGCCTCTGCGTGAAGAATTTTTTAGTCAGATTTAAGCAAGTTGGATCTAGCTGCTCATAGAGCACAGTTGATCGTTTAGCGTGGCAAGCCGTGGACATGGCCTACCATAACCAGTATAGACCACCTCATTATAACAGCGCGCCGCCGGATCAAGGCTTTTTATGGAATATATTTCAGAGGTGAGTGAAAACACGACCACCGATTCCGCATTTGAACGCCTGTCGATTTGACAAGCGCAGCAGGAAAGAGCATGTTCTTGCAAGTCACGTACAAGAAGATACGAAATGCGCTAGGAAACTTAAGTAGAGGGTTGTATAGCTCGCAAAAGCAAATGTCTGTAATGTTTTGTAGTTAGTCCCGCCGCATTTCTATTGCTTTTCAGCGGATATCAGACTCTTCTCGTCTGACTTTCATTATCAAGCCATTCAACACAATTACTCTACTGCAACCGAGAATAACTCGAATACGCCTTTGCGTAGCTTTTAACATAATTTCTAATTTGTGCATATATATATATATATATATACATACATACATGCACAGAAATGCCATCTTATGGTATTCGAAACTGTTATATATGCACACACAAACACGCGCGCGCATATAAGTGAGCGGAGAGTGAGTTGTTTTGGTTTAACAAAGTTGCTCGTCTCTATAGTAATAAATTATGTAATACTGCAGAGGATTGAGTCTTAAGGGCCGTTCACACAGGACGCGTTCTTCTATCGTTCCTTGAGCTTTTTTTTTTTTTGTTTTAATTGTTGGTTTATGTACACATACTGACGTATCTGGCATTTCGCGTCACTATGTTGTCACAACCGCTGGGATTTTGAGATGCCGTGGCAAGTTACAAGTAGTTAAACTTCCGTTTTGAACTCTAGAACGAGTACAAACGCCTCTTAAAACATTACACTGCCTTCCAAACGCTGAAACAGACGCAACTCAGTCAACGTAACCTAGCAACATTCATGTTGAAGTAATATCAAAATAAAATGATTGTTCCTTGGTCATGTGACTCGGGAATGTCTAAAGATGTTAATGAGTCACTAGTGTTTATCTGTACATTAGTCATATGTGAGCGTGTGTGTTACTTAAGAGTTTCCGTGACAACTTTGAACTGCAAGGTGAATAGTTTCATATTATGGCTGGATTATGATTGCTTTTGGTGTATATGACCTAGTTGTGTATTATTATTACTAAGCGGTTGCAAGGGTTTTCAGTCTTTTAGAAGCCACACACCCCCAATTATTATCATCCTCGTGTGAGGGAAAGTATGTAAAAGACAGCTAAAGACTGTGAGAAATGTATATTATAAATATGTATAAAATATTATTTGCTATTATGTTACATTATTACACGTTTTACTCTTCTATTCTACGATAGTACTGTACTATTAGATGGACTGTTTATTTGTTTAGTAAAATCTTTTTTATCACATTTTTATTTTAATTGATTTATTTAGTTTAATCTTATTTTTTATTATTTATTTATACATTTTTCACAGAATTTTTATCAGAAATTCTTTGTTGCTCCCTGAACCCCAGTTTAAAAGCCGCTGGACTCATAGCGATGATGGTCGCTGTGATGTTATTGGGAATGGGAAGTGAATGGAAAAAGCTCAGTTGGAAAGCCTACTGAAACTCTGGGAAAAACACTGAAACACTCACTCTCTAAGCTGTAGACATTTGTGTTTTTTCCACTTTCCATGAAGGTAAAAGTGAGTAATGATCCAGATGTTCCTGTTCATTCTTTCCTTGAATGGTCAGTCTTTCGTTTAGTCAGTCCAGCTAGAAAATGAAATGTAATGATTCTCAAACAACTTCTTATCAGAATTCACTCGTACATAAAGAGTGACTGAAGTTGACAGTTGTTTCTGAATTCCTTGTGTGAATAAGAGTCACGAGTTCAAATATTGCCTGGTTGGGCAGGGTCTTGTTGGATAAACAAGCCAACAAGACATTCCTTTCACAGTTTACTGTGGTTATGGCCCAGACTAAACTCTCTTTCAAAGTTTTAGCTGTCCAAATTATTGAGGAGGCCTCTCTCTAGCCCGTCACTTCTGTTTTTCTATGTTTTTTTCCCTCAGCTGCCTAGAAATACTGGGGTTTTGTTGGTGTGCTAGGCATATTGCTTTGTGCTTATTTCATAATAGTGTGGCACAGGATTTTGTGAAAGCCAATCCTTTTCTACCATAACCTTTTTATTACAAAATAGACCAAATAATACATGTAATTTCCACATGGAATAACATTCACTTAAATTCAGCTCAGAAGGCTTGTAATGGAAATGTGTCCTTTTTACATATGGCATATGTGTAATGGAAAAGACACTCCCAACAGCAGAAATAGTCAACAAGCTCTGTGTGAGACAAACTTTCCCTCCTTTAAAGTCTCTGACATGCCTTGACTGAAATGAATCATAAAAATATCAGCATGGGGCCGCG
This sequence comes from Hypophthalmichthys nobilis, assembly GCA_037950665.1. Classification (NCBI taxonomy): domain Eukaryota; kingdom Metazoa; phylum Chordata; class Actinopteri; order Cypriniformes; family Xenocyprididae; genus Hypophthalmichthys; species Hypophthalmichthys nobilis. Next base: position 10,723,150 of record CM075482.1, on the reverse strand, counting down.
CCTTCACAACCTCAATGAACGAATGAATGAATATGTGAGCAAATCAACTAGAACAAATCAATTAGCTTCACAAGACAAACTTTTCTAAAATGTGCCATATGTAAACTCAAAGGAGAAGGAAATGTTTTTAGATGGATATGAATGGACAAAAAAACTGATTTCACTTTTTCAGAAACATGTAGTTTCTGAATCGTTTTCCATATAAGCTTTTACTTTCAGTTTCATTTGAACAGGCCCACATCCTGAGATTGTTTCCTATTTGTCCCATTACAGTTTTAGAACTCATTATTGTATTACAGCCATTCACTAAAACAAAGGTTTTTAACATGAATTACATTATTTTGGCTAGCAAATGATCAAAAATGTTTCTGTTTCCTCCAGGGTAGATAAAGACAGGAGCGGGGCAATATCAGACACAGAGCTTCAGCAGGCATTATCAAATGGTATGTTTATTTTTCCCCATTTTTTTCCTTTTTTCTTACTTTGCAGTCAAAAGATTGAAAGGTAAATATTCAGCAAAGGCCCTCAGGTATAAACATGGTGTGAGTTTTCCATTCTAGCTTTTATTTCAGAGAATAATATCAGACTATTTAAGGAACCAGATTTCTTTTACAGCAGAAAAACATGTTTCTTGTACACACAGTAAATGTTTTACGTCAACAGTCAACTGATGGTTTTGTCAACACTAATACTTTTGGTGGTATGATTTTGCACAATTTACATGTGCCACGCTGATATTTCTATGTGGAAATATTCTTTATTTTGTTGCACTACAAATGAGTCTTTCATTTTTTTTTTTATTTCAGTGATCACATTCTGTATGATGATCTTTAAACATTGTTCCCCACTCTGGGGAAGATGTTAACAGTACTGTTGCTTAATAAAGATGTCCAAAGTGACTTTGGTTGCTAAATTAAGTTCTTGTTCATGCAATAACCATAATACCATTCGATTTTGAGGGTAACTTTGGAGATTCCAGATACTTTCAGTGCACTTTTTATGAATAGGGTGCACAGTGGGTCCTTTTCTCAACAAATGATCAGTGAAAGGAAGTGTTCAGAAAATGTTGATTGAGCTCAGGAGGTCAAATTTAATACTATGATCAAAGGTATTATGACTTCAGGAGGTCAAATAAATACTAAATACTTGTTGTTTTATTTCCCAGAAATCAAAGAATTTGTTAAATTTTTTTCTTATAACAACTTGCATAATAGGGTTGAAGATTTAAAGGGATAGTTCACCCAGAAATGAAAATTCTGTCATCATTTACTCACCCTCAAGTTGTTCCAAACCTGTATGATTTTTCTTCTGCTGAGCACAACAAAATATATTTTGAAGAATATGGGTAACCGAACAGTTGTTGGACCCCACTGACTTCCATAGTATGGGGAAAAAATACTATGGAAGTCAATGGGGTCCATCAACTGTTTGGTTACTGACATTCTTCAAAATGTTTTCTTTTGTATTCAGCAGAAGAAAAAAATTCATATAGGTTTGAATCAACTTGAGGGTGAGTAAATGATGATAGAATTTTCATTTTCGAGTGAACTATCCTTTTAACTTGGTGAGTGCAGTTAATGAATTTGTGAAAAAATTGAGAAAATGGAATTAAATTATTAACTGTTATGTCTTCCCGACATGATATTATTTTTGAGTGTTAAGGAATGTTCCTTTTTTGTAATGGGGAAAATGTAAAATGCAAAATGTGGGACAGATGGTCGAGACCTCTCAACAGGCCTAAATCACCAGCTAAAGGAAGGATACAGACATTTAATGCGTTTAAAAACTAGCTACTTTTCACGCAAGGCTAATTTTATTCTATTTAATACTTTATCAAACATATCTATGGAAGCTTGTTTCTGCCACAGAATAAAAAAAAAGTAATTGCAACTTTTTGTCTTACAATTCTGATGTTAATTGCAAATTTATATCTTGCAATTCTAACAGAAAGGAAAAAAGTTAGATAAAAAGTAGGGCTGAATTAACGATTAGTCGACATTATCAACAATGTCGGCAATAAGGGCCTGCAATAACACGGTTTGACCAGTGGGGCGCTGTAGTGCAATACTGTAATGCAGCCCTCCTGGATGAAATCCAATAGAAGACGACACAGCATTTCGGAGTGCGAAGGAAGACGAACCACAGTAGAGCGTGGGAAAGTTTAATATAACTACAAACAAAATAAAAAATAAAAAATGCTGTCATATGCAGGGCTGTCAACTCTCACGCATTCAGACTCACGCAGTTGACGTCCATTTTCTCACGCAGTGAAAAATGCATCACAGAGCAAAGAGAACACTGACAATGCTCCAACAGACAAGACAGAGCAGGTTACTTATGATATAAAACAAAGTTTCAATTTTTAAATTGTCAATTTTAATATGAAATTCAAGCAATAAATGTGTTTTTGTAGCTCTTTAATGTGTCATGACAGATTGCTGTAGCACCTCGGTTCAAAGCTGTTGTTAAAATCTAAATAATTCCAAATGAACTCTATTATTTTGACAGGAAAATACAACAAAGAATGTTGTTTACATGTGGCGCGTCGATCCTGTGCGGTATGCAAGACTCTCGCTCTCTCTCTCTTTGTGTGTGTGAGAGAAACAACGAAGCAACAGCGAGTCGTGTGCCTTCATACTAATGTTTGCAGTAGGTCAAATACAGGTGTGCTGCGCATCCATTGAGTTGAATTGAAATATTACAGATTGCTTGATGGAGAGTGAAACTCTCAAGTGCTCAGTTAGCGAGTGAAAATATATCTATGCTAAACTTATACTTAGCCTCTAACACGCACACTGGCGAGTAAAATCTAAGAATTTATTAGCCAATGGCTAATGATAGACATTATTTAGTCGCCCAGAGTGAAGATTTAGTCGCATATGCGAGTGTTTTACTCGCATTGTAGAGGGTTGTATCATCTCTTCCTTTTTACTACTAGTTATAGCACAAAATAAACATGAATGAACATCAGAAGGTATGTTGAAAGAACCAGTACAACTTTCAACTGGGGAAAGACATCAATAAAACAGCTTGTAAACAGCATTACATTTACCCAGTGGCGTCTCTACATTGAATTACACACTGGGCAAGACCTTGAGCACACCCCCCCCCCAAAAAAAAATCTAATTTGCATATTAATGTGTTCTTGGAGCAACATTTAATGAAAAATTCTAATATTATCTAATCTAATTATAAAATCTAATATTTCATAGGAATATTGATGTTTAATTTATTTCCATATTCACTTGTTGTGTCTCCAAAAATGCCTGATAAACATGCTTTAAGTCCTGATGTCCTCTACAGTGGACATGTATGAAATCAATGCCCTGTTCTGTAACAGAAAGTCATTTTTTGATTTGAAACCCCATAACGTTTTGACATAACATCTAAGATGTTGGTTTATGAAATACAATTTGAAAAGTAGTCCGATTTAAATTATAATTACACAGATTTGAAAATTCCATTGGCTAATTACAAGGCCTAACGTTAACCCAACTGATGGAAAAAAGTAAAAACTGAACTTGTAACAGTTTTGTTGCAAAGCACAATATTATGGTGAAATTAGATCTTGTGTTTGTTGAGTTAAAACCGAATTATTGTTGTATAAGCATAGCAAGCATCATAGCAAAAAGGCTAACAAACTTAAGAGTTATACCCACCGATTAACATTAGCCCTTCATTCATGACATGGATACCGTAATAATCATACAGAGAGTTGCATACCTTTATCTTTTGCTCGTTTCTCCTCTTCTTCTTTTCTTTTTTTTCTAAATTGGGCACCTGATGGCTTTGACCTTTTCCTGTCCATCTCTGTGTTTATTTGGCACTCGACATTCAACAGATTTCCCATCCCCCAACACTGTCACTCACGACCAGAAGTCAAGACTAAACCAATTCACCTTGGTGACCACATAATCGTTTTGTATTACCTATTTTTATTAGCTATTTCACACAATTCAGAAAAACAAAAAATGTGCAGGAACTATAGGCCTGTATTTATAATATTATGAATGAAATGTGCGTTATTTGGAAGAAAGTCGAGGTGTGACTGACTTTAGCCCACTAATTCCATTAGAGTATTGCTCTATACAGTGGATCCCCCTGTTTCCTCCCCCCCCTGTCCTTTCCATTTGGGAGAGACCCAGAGGTGAACTGTGCCCCGCGCCACGCCCCGCTCCCCTTTCCCCTTCTCACACAGCTTCTGTGCACGGCACCTTCTCAGCAAGCAGGGGCGCCAATTTGCCAATTCCCCAATTCCCCAATTCCCCACACAGTGAAATGATAGATAATAGAAAACCACTTCGCGGTGGCGGCGCAGAGGATTTTTTTTTTTTTTCTTTTTTTTTAACTGCTCGTGCCGACACCCCATGTATCATGGAAAAAAATGCCGCCCCGGGCGGCTGCCCGGTTCGCCCGTGCCAAAAACCGCTACTGCATTTACCTCAGAAAAGCCATTCAGTGACCATAAACTTGGTAGTTAGCTAGAATTTATTTATTTTATTATTTTTTTTTTTTCAAAAAATAAAATAAAAAGTGCAGTATATTACATATTCCAGTTGATGATAGATTATCAAAATAATCATTTGTTGCAGCCCTAATAAAAAAGTCACAATTACCTTTTTTATTTTTTGTTCCATGGTGGAAACAAGGCTTCCATATTTCTCACTAAAAAAATATTTTTTATGCCACCAATGTTTAAAAAAGGTAACAGAACACCAAAGTCTTACTCATTAAATGTGCCTAATATCTCAAATATCTCCTTACCCTATTCTGCTTCATGAGCATATGGCTTTGTAGGTCAGCGTTCTTTCACTCCTGCCAGAAGCTGTTATCTGCTCTGAGCAGAAAGGTTGATGTAGTGCTTGTCTCAGTGAGGTGCAGAATTAGCAGGAAACTCTGTTATCATTCTTGAGAGTTGGCTATGTGTGTTTAAGCTGAACGGTTCAATGATCCCAGCACATGTTCCTGTCAGCACTGCTGCAGTGCGATGCTGTGTTATAGCACATACGCCACTGTCGCACTCTATACATTTCAGCGGCACGGCATTATGATGTATAGAACTGTGTAACATTGCAGTAACCCTGTGATATTGTGAAGTAATATGCCAATTGTGTACTTTTGCAAACAGACACACATGTTTGAGTATGTAGTGTATGGCTGGTGCCTTCCTGTCCTTAGATTATTGGTTCTGTGGTCAGGTCAAGCCTTTCAGCACTGCAAATGTCCATTACTCTGTTCTCTGAGTCTCTGAATGCACTTCAGGGACATGGCAGTCATGCTAGGGGTCTGACCTTAAATGCTTATATGATGAATATGTCTATATATGTCTGCACTCTGCAGTATACACTCTTAAAAATAAAGGTTCTTTATTGATATCAATGGTTCCATGAAAAACTTTTAACGTCCATGGAAATTTTCCATTGCACAAAAGGTTCTTTATAGTTTTTCACACTAAGAAAAAATGGTTCTTTTAAGAACTGTTTACTGAAAGATTCTCTGGGAAACCTAAAATGTTCAGGGTTCAAAAAACCTCCTTTTGGAACCTTTATTTTTAAGAGTGTATGCATCTCTCAATATTTAACAGCTTTGTATCTTGATATTAATGAAATTCCTATGAAATAGCTTTTTTTTTTTTTTTTCAGAGCAAGCATCATTTTGACCAAACAGATTCAAGTATTAGTTTTAAATTGCTAGCAAATTATATTATTGAACAGGATGACTTATACAATGCTGATACATAAACAATTCAGTAATGGCAAATGACATTTACATTTTTTGCACAATATTTACTAAAAACTCAAACTACTTACTCACTAAAATACAGAAAATGTTTATTATCCATTGACAAGACTGTTCATAGACTAGGAAAAATACACAATCATTATCATAATGTTGAACTAACACTTCTCTTAAAGGTGGGGTAAGCCATATTTCAAAAACACTGTTGGACATTGTTGATATTTGAAATCAACCCAAATAAACACACCCCTTCACAACTCTTCATTGCTCCGCCTCCAAAACTCACCCTCCAATCCTAACCACCCTGCTCCGAGTCGGTCTCGAACTCCAATCGTTGCTTGCCCAAGCATAAACCTTCATTCCAGTGATATTCTTTTGAGCTCTTTTGTATTGTGTCTCATCTCTCTTTCTGCAGTCTTTCTTCAAATCTCCCTCTTGCTCGTTCTCTCTCCTCGACCATCATACACCCCCAATGCTGATTCATTACACGTTTGTTGTTGGTGTCTGTCCGACTAACTTCTAAACAGTGTTTTTGAAATATGGCTGACCCCACCTTTAATTGTCCAAGCCGTCACTGTTATTCAAAAAATAATTCCTGTTGTTACCTACCCCTCTTTTGTCTCTAAATGTACTTTTTCAGGCTGTCTGATTTATTTGATTATCTTACAGTAAAAGTGGTCGCCTCTCAGCTCTGTCGTTTAGCTGGCTCAACATATTTATGCACTCTTGATTTTCTCTGATGCTGCTCTATGTGTTTGCTGGAGTGCTGCTGTTCACATAGATTTATCAGAGGTCATTGCTGTAAGGAAGTGAAGCAGTGGCAGTGGGCAGCTGTGATTTACCATGTCATAACCGTTTAATTCACTGACTCCAGCCGAGTTGCATTATAATTTCACTCCTGTGACCAGAGCATAATGAATTTTACTCAAAAAGCATAACATTTAAACTTGCTGTTAGGACTGTTTAGCCATGTTTGACTTTTTATAGGACTACAGTGCCTGGCTTACTTCTCTCAGATGTGGTTTGGTGTCTGAAAGCAGAGTTTTTAGGGTTGTTTGCTTGTTGGATTCAGAGATGTATAATCAGACATTTACATATCAATACCAGTCCTAATTTAATTAACACAATGTACAGTCAAAATGCTATACAAGTCTGATTACACAGTTGAACAAACTTTGATGTGAACTTCAACTGCAACATTACATGGTTAAAATCAGATCTGACCTTCACTGATGAAAGATAGTAGATTCAAATATATAGAAAAGTGTCTGTTACAAACAACTTTGACCTCAGAGGACAATTTACTGTATCACTAGACATTTATCTGAAGTTCTTTTTTTCATCTCCATGTGGTGACACAGTGACATTTATGAGGAAAATTCCTCCCTGTAGATCAACAAAACAGAAATATGAGAAACTAAAAATAAAAATCTCTGTAAGATTTATTAATGTTTGTGAAAGAAGTCTCTTATGCTCACCAAGGCTCTATTTATTTGATCAAAAATACAGTAAAAACTGTAATATTGTAAAATATTAATATTCCAATTTAAAACGTTTTCTATTTTAACATATTTTAAAATGTAATTTATTCCTGTGATGGCAAAGCTAAATTTTGTTTAGCAGCCATTACTCCAGGCTTCAGTGTCACATGATCCTTCAGAAATCATTCTAACATGATGATTTGGTGCTCAAGAAACATTTCTTATTATTAACAATGTTAAGAACAGTTGTGCTGCTTAATATTTTTTTGTGAAAACTGTGATACATTTTTGAGAAGAAAGTTCAAAAGAACAATATTTGTTAGAAATAGAAGTCTGTAATCATGAAAAAGTCTTTACTGTCGCGTTTGGTCAATTCAATTGCATAGTTGCTGAATAAAATTATTAATTTCTGTAAAGAACAGTTTATGTTTCTTGAATATTCAGTTTCACAAAAAAATGGAGACTGGTTTGTATGCCTGCGCTGTTTCACAAATACTCACGAAAAAAAGCCATAATTATATTGTCATAAGGACAAAAATATATTTTATGTATTTTTTTTAATAATAAAAAAGTTCTATAAAAATAAATTTGTACATCCAGTAAATTTCACTCACCTCTGAAAGCTGTAGTAAAAAGCTAATTTTTGACCCTCTATGCTATTATAGCATCTTTTTCTAAGCCTAGTCTCTTAACATGAAATTATGTTTTATCAGCTATGTTTGTCTCTTGAATATGATATAAAAAGAAGTCCTTGTGTTAACATGCAGTGTTGTTGTATGCGGCAGACGGCATACTTGTCTAGTGAATTGATGTGAATGTTGCTGTTTTTCCATGATTCCTCTGGAGTGGGCAGTGCTGTGACTGGAGCCAGTGTGCAGCACATAGGGGCGTCTTTGTGCCTGAATTCAGACCCACCTCCTCTCCAGTCCTTGCTACTAGCAGCCATTCTCCCTCTGAGATGGCACCACGCTATTCACACTATTTCCAATAGCCTACCTAATATGGTCAGGGTGACCTTGGTGGCTCAAATATGTTTTTTTTTTTTGTTTTGTTTTGTTTTTTTGCAGGAACACACTTCCTTTCATTACAAAGGTTATTTTTTTCCCTTTTGTTTTTCCTGCTTCCCTGGGCTATTCACATCTATCCTCTTCCCACTAACTAGAGGAGCATCCTGATTATTCAACAGTGCAAGTCCTTCCTCTCTCTCATAGCGTCTCTGTCAGTGTGTGTGAGGCCATGACTCAGCATTGCGAAGAAGAATGGCTTTATTTTACAGCTGTACGTTTCATTCCTGTGTCTTCTGGTGTTGTTACGCAGAGTATGCCCACTGTGTGTTGTAGGTGTGCTAAGATAAGCACGCTCAAACAAATGATAGTGTTATTTCAGCCAGAGCAGAAAGGGAGGGTTCACTGTGCTGGGATCAGAGACTGACCCATATAGACTATAAAGTGCGTTCCTCAAGGTCAGTAAAGGGTGTCTACTGAAGCGTACCTGAAATGTCTTTCTTACTACCTTCATGTTATGACCATATTGCCACTCCCTAGTGATCTCACCATAGGCATTACAAATCAAGCCCAAAGGAGAACGTAAATGAATAGAGGAACATGATTAAAATAGAAACATACAGCTGTGTTGTGACCGCTGGCTGTCTTAAAAATGACATTAAATCTGACTCTATTGAATAAGTGTTTACTATCTATGATTACCCAGTGTGGATTATTCTAATGTAGAAAAAGAGTTGGTTTTCATAATCTTTTTAAAATGTCATTCCCTTTTTAAAAGGTGCATAAAGGTTTGGTAACTCTTTTGGTAACACTTGCTATTTGAATGTGTTCGTTACTCTTGGTACATGTACACCAATCAGGAATAACATTATGACCACTGACAGGTGAAGTGAATAACACTGATTATCTCTTCATCACGGCACCTGTTAGTGGGTGGGATATATTAGGCAGCAAGTGAACATTTTGTCCTTAAGTTGATGTGTTAGAAGCAGGAAAAAAGGGCAAGCGTAGGGATTTGAGCGAGTTTGACAAGGGCCAAATTGTGATGGCTAGACGACTGAGCATCTCTAAAACTGCAGCTCTTGTGGGATGTTCCCGGTCTGCAGTGGTCAGTATCTATCAAAAGTGGTCCAAGGAAGGAACAGTGGTGAATTGGCGACAGGGTTATAGGCAGCCAAGGCTCACTGAAGCACGTGGGGAGCGAATGCTGGCCCGTGTGGTCCGATCCAACAGACGAGCTACTGGAGCTCAAATTGCTCAAGAAGTTAATGCTGGTTCTGATAGAAAGGTGTCAGAATACACAGTGCATCACAGTTTGTTGCGTAGACTGCCGCAGACCAGTCAGGGTGCCCGTGCTGACCCCTGTTCACCGCCGAAAGCGCCAACAGTGGGCACGTGAGCATCAGAACTGGACCACGGAGCAATGGAAGAAGGTGTCCTGGTCTGATGAATCACGTTTTCTTTTACATCACGTGGATGGCCGGGTGCGTTTGCGCCGCTTACCTGGGGAACACATGGCACCAGGATGCAGTATGGGAAGAAGGCAAGCCGGCGGAGGCAGTGTGATGCTTTGGGCAATGTTCTGCTGGGAAACCTTGGGTCCTGCCATCCATGTGGATGTTACTTTGACACATACCAACTTCCTAAGCATTGTTGCAGACCATGTACACCCTTTCATAGAAATGGTATTGCCTGGTGGTTGTGGCCTCTTTCAGCAGGATAATGTGCCCCACCACAAAGCAAAAATGGTTCAGGAATGGTTTGAGGAGCACAACAACGAGTTTGAGGTGTTGACTTGGCCTCCAAATTCCCCAGATCTCAATCCAATCGAGTCAAGTCAAGTCACCTTTATTTATATAGCGCTTTTAACAATGCAGATTGTGTCAAAGTAGCTTTACAGTGATAAATGGTATATAGTTTTGGCTGCACAGCAGCTCTTAAAGAAAATGGTGTCATTATCCATCTTAAGTAAATTCAGTATCGATTCATTCTGATGTAAGAATCAATAGTTATTAATTTAGTTAATTTATCTATATCAGCACTGGAGTAAACAGTGACGTCATCATCCAGCTCAGTTCAGTTCGCATACAATGGTGTCAATGCAGGCAGATCAAAACACTGTTGAATATCAAATGTCAAGCGAGCATCTGTGGGATGTGCTGTACAAACAAGTCTGATTCATGGAGGCTCCACCTCACACCTTACAGGACTTAAATGATCTGCTGCTAACATCTTGGTGACAGATACCACAGCACATCTTCAGGGGTCTAGTGGAGTCCATGCCTCAACGGGTCAGGGCTGTTTTGGCAGCAAAAGGGGGACCAACACAATATTAGGAAGGTGGTCATAATGTTATGCCTGATCTGTGTATTTACTATAGTAATAAATGTAAATGATGCATAATTACAAGTAACTAACGCTAAACCAAACGCTAAACTTATAGTAAGTACATGTTGTTAATTAATATTCTTCAGAACTTAATTGTGCAGTCATACTGCAACAAGGACACATTGAAAGTAAATATTTTCTGCTAATGTAATCTCTGTAATATGACACTATATCATTAATTCATTCATATAGAATATAGGAATATATTATATTTGTAAGGGAATATTGATGATGGGACTCTGAATTATTATAAAAATAACGCACACCCAAGGTGGTAATGCGGCCACAACTTGAAGCGGAGTTACACCTCAGGTGTGCATCATTTTTCTAATAATTCAACAGCTGTCAACCAATCAGAACTTTCACCAGAATCAAGCATTCGGCAGTTCTGTAGTATAAATATAAATTATATTATAGAATATATTAAAAACTAATAATAAAGTTTGTAATGCATAAAAATAAGCTAGTTAAGCGAATAAGCAAAATATACCCCTGGTTTCACAGACAAGGCTTAAGCTAGTCCTAGACTAAAATGCAGGTTTGAGCTGTTTTAACTGAAAACAACTTTCACTGACACATCTTAAAATACATCACTGCCATTGTTTTGTCTTAAGATGCACACCAGTAATGTTTTTTTTCTAGGGTATGTTTATAAAAGCTACTTAAATATCCTAATCGAAATGAAGCCTAATCCTGGCTTAGCCTAAGCCCTGTCTGTGAAACCAGGCCATTAACTTTTAATTATACAAACATGAAAAATAAATATTTATTTCCCTGTATATTACTATATATATACTTAAATACGTCCCAATGCATGACGTATAAATTTATCAACATTTTGCTTACAGGAATGATTGGCATATTGATTCAAGCTTCTGTTTGTTGTTTTAATAATTTAGTTTTAAATGGAAACTGATTGTTATCTGTTTTGTTTCATCTCCAGGTACATGGACACCTTTCAACCCTGTGACCGTCAGATCAATTATATGTAAGTATTATTATTGTCTTGTATTCACAAAACCATATTCATTGGCTGTTTCTCGATGTGCGTTCTTTAGCGATCTACTGTTCTCATACTACGTAATAATCAACCGTCAAAGTTCAGTTTCAATACTCAAGAATGCAAGTACAGAGAATGCATGAAAGTACCCGAATGTGTACAGGGATGTGCAGACTCAATAGAAACGTTAAAAAACCCAAATGTCATCGTGAGCAGACGGCGTAAGCCTGTAAGCTTTAAAATTCTTCTCTGTTCGCATTCAAGAGATTCCTGCTGAAAGTTCGCAAATATTAGCTTGTGAAAGTAAACATTTGCTGTTTTGTTTGGCATAATTTAAATGAATCTTGACGTTGACAGAGCGAACGTTAAATATATACTCTCGTAAAATAAAAAGATATCAAATAATATCAATAATACAAGTAAATATTTTAATAGGTTATGTTTTATTTATTATGCATTGTCGAGCAACAAGATCTCAATTCTCACAAGGATGCTTTCTCTGTCCTTGTGTCCTTCCCAGTTCGTTCTTTTAAGGTAGCCTGGCAAGACCGGTCTCCACGAGTCCATTCTTTGCATTCTTAAAATTGAGAAACAGCCATTAGCTTTTTCTCTTTTGTCTCCTAATCCTCTGTTTGTTTGTGAGCTCCATGACAACCTAGATTGTTTCCTATTACCACATTTAGCTTAGAAAGGTTTAATTGTTTCAGCTCAAGCTGGAAACATGTAGCTGTCATCTGCTTTAAAGTTGCTCAGAAAATAGAAGTTTTTTCTCTTAAGCAACAGAAATCATTAGAGCTTTTCTTGAGAACATTAGTCAATAATAATTGACTGTGTATAATGATTCTTCACTCCAGAATAAGTCGATCGCTTTCAGCACAGCAAGTTAATACACTTGGGCATTCTAACAGCTCAATCATGATCTTTCTAGGATACATTTCCATCTGTTTTTGTCGATCTCAGACCGTTTTTAAGCTTCTTATCTTTTCAAATCCAGGGCAAAATGTTATGAACCGTACTTTGTAAACATAGTAAATGGTTTTGACAGAAAATCACCAGTCACTTTACCACAAAAGCAAAGTAATGCAATAAACCATAAAATTTGAGGATTAAATGTGACCAAACATTCCCTAAATGCTTTCTTTTCTTTTCAGCTATGTTTGATCGGGAGAACAAAGGCGGGGTCAACTTCAACGAGTTTGCTGGCGTTTGGAAGTACATCACAGACTGGCAGAACATCTTCCGCACCTACGACAGGGACAACTCAGGGTTTATCGACAAGAACGAGCTCAAACAGGCTCTCACCGGCTTTGGTGAGTTCGTAATGCTTACTTATTGACTGCTATTAATGGAAAGCCGGAGGTGATATAGATGCATTCAGTAAGGTGTTTAGAAGAAAATCCTGTAGGAATGAGAGGCAGGGACGCTGATGCACAAAACCAATAAGAGGAAGGACAAATAAACCGATGGAACCACTGATGGAAAATTATTAATGTCACCCTTGAGGAAAATATTGAATTAACTTCAAACGCTTCTCTCTCTGCACAGGTTATCGTCTTTCAGATCAGTTCTACAACACACTGATAGAGAAATTTGACCGTCAGAAGAGGGGCCAAGTGGCTTTTGATGATTTCATTCAGTGCTGTATTGTACTACAGGTAATGATCTGTGTGTGTTATATGCAACAGTTGCAGTTTCTTTATAAGGATAGTTCATCCAGAAATGAAAATGCTGTCAGTTTTTCCACACCCTCCAAACACATGATTTTCTTTCTTCTGTGGAATACAAAAGGAGAATTTTTTGAAGAATATCCTTTCCATTCTTTTTTTTTAAATAATGAAAGTAAATGGGTACTTGGACTGTCAAGCTCCAAAATAACAAAAATAACCTTAAACATATTATAAAATTGGTCAATGCAAGTTGTGCGCTATATTCGTAATTTTAAGATATCATTCGATAGCTTTGTGTTAGCAAAAAACAGAATTTTTGTTGTTATTTGTGGACACTCTTGACATTCGCCATCGCTCTCAATGAAGAGTTCTTGATAGATTAATGTACTGTATGTTTCATGAATTAATAGTTCTTAAGAATCAAGATCTTTTCAATGAATTGACTTACCAGTCTGCATGATTTGTAACCTGCTTCATCATTTTGAGTCACTTTTACCCAGAAACACATTTTGAGTTTTATACACTGAAAATGTATTAAAGGGATAGTTCACCCAAAAATGAAAATTATCCCATGATTTACTCACCCTCAAGCCATCCTAGGTGTATATGACTATCTTCTTTCAGACGAACACAATTGGAGATATATTTAAAAATATCCTTAGTCCTCCAAGGTTTATAATGGTTGTGAATGGGGGGCCGCGTTTGGAAGCCAAAAATAATGCATCCATCCATTAAAAAAGTAATCCATATGACTCCAGTTAGTTAAAAAAAAAGGCCTTCTGAAGCGAAGGTATGCGTTTTTGTCAGAAAAATATTCATATTTAAAACTTTATAAATTCAAATAACTACCTTCCGGTGGATGACCGTACACAGAATGCGCAAGTCGATTTGCGGCGGAAGAGTAACCCCTAACCCGATGAATGATGCAATGACGAACGTGGAAGCTCAGAGGATAGAGCAAAACAAAACCCGGGTCACGAATTAGAAGTCTAAAACAAGAAATTTTAAAGAGAAATGTCGGAGGATTTTGATATAAGAGAAGAGGAGCTTGAATTTGTTGCACAGCCCTATTTGTTTGAACCGTGAGAGGCGTCTAAGCTTACAGTACTCCTACATCCTGCGTCATACGTTTTGTCAGAGGATTACTCATTTGGCGCAAGTCGACATGAGCATTCTGCGTACGGTCGTCTGCTGGAAGCTAGTTATTTGAATTTATAAAGTTTTAAATATGGATATTTTTCTTACAAAAACGCATCGCTTCGCTTCAGAAGGCTTTTATTAACCCTCTGGAGTCATATGGATTACTTTTTTTTTTTTTTTTTTTTTTTTTATGAATGGATGCATTATTTTTGGCTTCAAAACGCAGCCCCCATTCACAACCATTATAAACCTTGGAGGACTAAGGATATTTTTAGATACATCTCTGATTGTGTTTGTCTGAAAGAAGATAGTCATATACACCTAGGATGGCTTGAGGGTGAGTAAATCATGGGATAATTTTATTTTTGGGTGAACTATCCCTTTAAAGTGCCCTTATTATGCTATTTTAAAGGTTCCTGATTTTGTTTTAGAGGTCTCCTACAATAGGTTTACATGCTTCCAAGGTCAAAAAACAATTTTTTCATAATGTACATTGCACATCACCTAATTGAAACTAAAGAGTCTGAAAATGGTTCTTTTGAAGAATCAGTCTTTCTAAACCCCTCCTGGCCGTGACCTATTCTGCTCTGATTGGCCCAGCCTGTTGTGATTGGTCTACTGCTGACCGCTCATGTCAGGAACGACACGTACATTACCATATTCAACAATATTATTGATTTGACTGCACTGACACTATTGGATGAGAACCGAACTGAGTTGGACGATGATATCACTGTTTTCTGCAGAACTGCTTTATAGATGAAATGAACTAATTTAATAATTGATGATCTTTACAATGGAACTGAATCAACACACTGAACTGAATTCAGCTGAACAATTACTCTATTTTCTTTTAGAGCTGCTGTACTGCTGAAATAAACTGTTTGTATCATTGAATAATTTTCCTGTTATCACCATAAAGCTGCTTTGAAACTATATTGTCTAAAGCGCTATATAAATAAAGGTGGCTTGACTTGACCATATCTGAATTTCAGAAGACTTGGAATACATTGCTCTTGACTCATAGACCACTTTTGTGATACTTTCATGGTGCTTTTGTGTCCTTTTTGAAGCTTGACACTTGTGTCCTCATTCATTGTAATTACATAGAAGACCACAGAACGAAAGATAAATGGGTTTGGAACAGTTCATCATAATGCAGTGAAGTATACCTAAGACTGATTGTGTATATTTTTATTTAAACAGAGGTTAACTGACGTTTTCCGGCGATATGACACAGATCAGGACGGCTGGATCCAGGTGTCGTACGAGCAGTATCTGTCAATGGTCTTCAACGTGGTATAGCACAGCACAAGCACACCTGCACTCTCCTGTGCCAAACGCCAAATGTCCCTCCCCATACGGTCTTCAGCAGAGACTAGTCACTACTACCCTCTACAGGACGACACAGGGACGGGATCTTTATGACTCTTTATTCCGTCTGTCTGTCTGTTTGTTCGTCTGTTAGTAGCCATATCATATTTCTTAACCATTATTATTGAAAGAATTATGGAATATCACTCTTTCTCTGTGTTTAATGAATGTTGACATTGTGAAAATCATATAAAGACTCAGTTGCATGCTTTCTGATAAACCTCCTTAATGTCAAAGCATGAACTAATGTTTCTTTCTTTGGCTGAATTCATGTTTACAATGAAATACTGTGAGTGCAGGTTGTGTTCACCATGATAAGATCCTTTTATTTGGATTGACTGTCAGCTCTTCCATATATTTGTAAAGAATTATATTTTTAATCTGCACAATAATGTAATTCAACCTTTTATTTTGGGAAGGAGGTACATATGCTTTTGTATGCCTTTTTCATGCATGATGCCTTACAACTGTTAAAATAACAAAACAAAAAAACTGTTTTATTAAAAACTGGAACATGTTTAAAAATGAGTCTTTCATTTGTATGCGCATCTTTTCATGAATGAAGCTATTTGAGCAATTTTTGATTTTAGATTAAGGACACGGACACCTACCATAAATCTGACAGCATACAAAAGATAAATGAGTGTCATTACTGTCAAACGTGATTAGATTAGATAGGTTAGATTTCATGTTTTCTTTATATATAACACAATTCTACCCCCTAGTGTATAGTTTTGTGTAATACATGCTTGGGCATGCTAAATATATTTCTTCTTTAGCAATTCATTAAAACGTTAAAATAATGGCCCACCCCTAAATAACAACGAACACTGATTTACTGAGGATTTCTTTCTCCGCCTCCATTTTACTTGTGTATGCGCGCTTTAGTAGGGGAGACTAGGGAGTGTAACACGGGGTTAGTTGTTATGCTAACTTCATACCCACAAGCTATGGCTGTTCAGTGTGGGGAATGACCGCATTTCTTTATATTTGAGTCCAACAAGTTCAAACTCTATGAGCCGCGCATTATTTGTGTTTATTATTAACGTACAGAGCTGACTGAAACACTACCAGCCAGTGGGACATTAAACAGGTTGGGCTCCGTAAAGGTTGAACCACTGTACTCGTATGAACTGTTTTAATATGTCTCAGCAATCAGCAATCAATTTATCTATTCAATCAGCATGTTTCTCGACAGTTTTCAGCATCCCTCCACCACCCCATCTCCTCACACTGGCCTGGTTCAGGCCAAAATACAGAGCTTGCATACTACTTTATCTGATTATTTGTAAGTGTGAACTCATGAAACACACTTAAGAGTGCATGATTTTTGCATACAAATCAAACCAATGACAAATACTCAAAAATAGCCTGCTGGATCTGGTCCGACACTGTTGATATCTGGGGTCAGCTCAGAAGCACATGCAGCGCAAGAATTATTCCATTTTTTTTTTTTTTTTTTTTTTTGCCCATCTTAAGTTATATGACAGTTTGGTATGTGTAGTCTTTCTGCTTTCCGGTATAATTTCTGTTAAAATATTGATTAAATAAACATGATTTATTTATTAAAGTGTTTACGTGGTCAGGGGCCATTGGTACTTGGACCTCGATGGGGTCCATATGTGACCCTGGACCACAAAACCAGTAATAAGTCGCATGGGTATATTTGTAGCAATAGCCAACAATACATTGTATAGGTCAAAATGATCGATTTTTCTTTTATGCCAAAAATTATTAGGATATTAAGTAAAGATCATGTTCCATGAAGATATTTTGTAAATTTCCCTCTGTAAATACACTACCAGTCAAAAGTTTGGAATCGGTAAGATTTTTTATGTTTTTAAAAGAAGTTTCGTCTGCTCACCAAGGCTGCATTTATTTAATTAAAAATACAGTAAAAACAGTAATATTGTGAAATATTATTACAATTTAAAATAACTGTTTTCTGTTTGAATATATTTTATAAAGTAATTTATTCCTGTGATGGCAAAGCTGAATTTTCAGCATCATTACTCTAGTCTTCAGTGTCACATGATCCTTCAGAAATCATTCTAATATGCTGATTTGCTGCTTAAGAAACATTTATGATTATTATCAATGTTGAAAACAGTTGTGGACTTTTTTTCAGGATTCCTTGATGAATAGAAAGTTCAAAAGAACAGCATTTATCTGAAATACAAAGCTTTTGTAACATTATACACTACCGTTCAAAAGTTTGGGGTCAGTAAGAATTTTTTTTTTTTTTTAAAGAAATTAATACTTTTATTCAGCAAGGATGCATTAAATCGATCAAAAGTGACAGTAAAGACATTTATAATGTTACAAAAGATTATATTTCAAATAAATGCTGTTCTTTTTAACTTTCTATTTATCAAAGAATTCTGAAAAAAAATATTGTACACAAATATTTTGTACAATTGTACACAATAAAAGTTTCTTAAGCAGCAGATCAGCATATTAGAATGATTTCTGAAGGATCATGTGACACTGAAGACTGGAGTAATGATGCTGAAAATTCAGCTTTGATCACAGGAATAAATTACTTTATAAAATATATTCAAACAGAAAACAGTTATTTTAAATTGTAATAATATTTCACAATATTACTGTTTTTACTGTATTTTTAATTAAATAAATGCAGCCTTGGTGAGCAGATGAAACTTCTTTTAAAAACATTAAAAATCTTACCGATTCCAAACTTTTGATTGGTAGTGTATATAAAAAATTTATTTTTGTGAGTGGATATGCATGGCTAAGGACTTAATTTGGCCATTTTAAAGGCGATCAATATTTAGATTTTTTTGCACCCTCAGATTCCAGATTTTCAAATAGTTGTATCTCTGCCAAATATTGCCCTATAACAAACTATACATCAATCGAAGCTTATTAAATTATAAATCTCAATTTTAAAAAAATATGACCCTTACGACTGGTTTTGTGGTCCAGGGTCACATACTGTAGGCAAATATATGAACATATACTGTATGTGCATGATCTAAACAAGATACAGCATGAACTGCCAGTATTTTGTGATTACACATATCGTTTAATATTCTAGAAAAGGATCAAATGTCTAATGAATGTCCAACAGGAAACCGTTGGTTTATATTGTTAAGTTGAGGTCATGAGAAAATCACAGGAAAACAAGAAAGAAAGAAATAATGCATGCATGGTCTCTAAGGGCAGAGCACAATACAACAGCTTAAACAATTAATCAAATGTCAGAAAATAATGTCTTTATTCAGATTCACTTTGATGTAAACTCGTTCTCATCCTTTGACTACCAGCTCATAATTAATGTTTCTAAACATAAAGAACTGTTTTAATCAAGTATTTGATATTAATGGTGTAAATTCATTTATTGTAATTGACAGGTGTGATGATCAGTGGAGTTGAGTTTTTACCTCCATTGTTTGGATGTGGGCTAAAATAAGGATAGAGTTTGTCAATGAAAGACTGAGCAGTGAAAGAGTAGATAGGAAAGCTGGACTCCACATCATTAAAGGAGACCAGACCCCTCTTATAATCAACAAACACCCCAACCCGCTGCGGCTTCACTCTCAGACGCAGACGGTCAGGAGTATCAGCATTGGCACTATATTCATTCCCATTCCTCAGAATCACAGTCCAGAATCCATTACTGGGACACAGAGGGATCAATGCCTTCCTGTTAATGGATTCTCTGGCCACTCCTAATTCCCAGTCTGTCTTTCCCTTCACCTGCACCTCAAAATAAAATCTCCCTGAGGAGAATCCCTCCTTTCCTAGGATATTTACATATGGATCAAATCTCTTTGGGTTGTCTGGGAGTTTCTGTCTAATGTCTCCATGTCTCACTTGTTTTCCATCATCAGACAGGATGAGGTTTGGATTAGCTGTATCAGGATCCAGAGTCACATCCACTGAGAAAACAGAGAATATGAAACACAAATTCACAATATTGGGTAATCCAGTTTTTAATCAGATGCAGTAATGAAGCTGTGTGTAGACTATATGAATGTAAACTAGTGCACACTGTACCTGCATACTGCTGCATCCACTTCAACACCAAAGAGACACCTGACAATAAAACATCATCTGATCTTTGAGATATGTTTATATGTTAAATTATAGTCAAATTTTAAGGTAATATTTAAATAATACAACGAGAAAGAAAAAGATCTTGAAGCTGAGCGTTGCTACACTGTTTAAGCTACGGGCCTGAAATTTCACACACACATCAATCTTCTCATGAACAACATTTCTTCTCCTTTTCAGTCAGTTTGACTGTCTGCTTTTGAGGTTTTTCATAAAATGTTTAAAATTTGTCTCTTAAGCTGCTACTGATTTGTACCAAACTGTTTACCCTTAGAAAATCATTCACAAAATACTGATGGAACAACTGAAAGGGAAAACAATCACAGAGTTATTAGATAAATGTTACTTCTTGTCATTTCTCTTCTATACATGTTTTCTGAAATTTGAGATGGAAATGTGCTTTCTTCAAGAACTATGAGGTGATAATAATGAGCCACAGACCTGATCATATATTTCTCTAATTTCAGACTAATTCTACATTACTGAAATTAATAGAGGATGAATATATGTATCTGTATGGTGTATTTGATATTGATATACCAGTTTGCATGAGCTTCTGTAAAGCATTCTTCAGTTGAGTCAGAGGTCTCAGAGTCTCCAGACTCTTATCAGTCTTCATACTGATCTCAGGCCAGTTCCTGTTTTTTCTAGGGTTGCACTGGGATGAGTAAATCTACAGCAGGAGAGAGGAGAAATCCTTCAGCATGAGGAGTGTTCTGGTGTCATATACTGCATTATCATTGACAGGAGAGATGTTGACTGACCTGTAGGAGGTGGAGGTGATCTTCAGTGTGTGAGAGCTGCTCCAGCTCAGTGTTTCTCATCTGTAGCTCAGTGATCTCCTTCTCCAGCTCTTTAATCAGCTCTTCCTCCTGTTTCTTTGCTGCTTTCTGCTGTTTCTCCATCATCTCCAGCAGTTCAGTCTGAAATCTCTCAATGGAGCGCTTGAGATCAGTGAAGAGCTCAACACGGGTTGCTTTCTCCTTCTCTGTGTTTCTCTGGGGTCCATGGTAATCAACAAATTATTAGTTATTAAATATAGATTATCTATGTCCAAGCACCAATGGCTTATGTAGATGAAACGGTAATACACTTGTCATGTCTCTTTTCAAATATCTATAAGTAGCCCATATCTTTACATAAGTTTTGTATTATGTATTATATTAAAGGAGAAGTGTAATATTGCCACTTCATTTTTAAACAAATATGTTTTCAAAATCAGTATAAAATAGTACATATGAATTTTGTAGCGCTTGCCTCAAGAATTTAGAGGGGAAATTTTTTTTTGACTGTAGTCAACCCTTTATGGTTGTAGAGTTCTGAACTAAAATGCATAAGTACTAATTATAGTGACAATTAGTGTCCACTGAATGTGTGTGGACATCCCTGACCCCTGGATCATCTGCTGCATGTTTTATGTGTCCACTAAGAAACCATCTAACAATAACCCAGAACCTCCCATAACCACTTACTTTTCTGACTTCTGCTGAGTGTTTGATCTCTTCAATTTTCTTGACTCTGTCCTGGATCATCTGCTGCGTGTCTTGAACCATCAACTGAATCTATAAACAAAGAACAGCAATGACATTGTCACAACGACGAACTCCGTGGTTCCCTCCTCTGGCCATCGGAGGGAGCCATCACCGGAATACTAACACTCACGCATTCCATTTCACTACATTTCCCATGAGCCCGTACATTGGTCTGATTACACCGCCAGCTGCTACTCATTACCCGGACTATAAAAGACTGCCATTCACTCCATTTCATTGTGAAGTCTTGTTTTGCCAAGGTGAACAATTCTGAACGTTTATACCCTTTACTGATGGCCTGTTTACGACTACGTTTGTCCCTGTTTTCTCGACCCTTGCTGCTTGCCCTTTTATCCTTGCCTGTGTTTTGGACTGTGATTGATATCTGCCTGCCCCGACTTCTTGCCTGCTTACTGACCACGATTTTGTCTGTCTCTGCTGTTATTGTTCGCTCCTGTTTGACCCTGCCTGTACGACTACTCTCTTTAATAAAGCATGCAAATGGATCCCAGCCTTAGTGACGATTCGTTACAGAAGACCAAGATCCAGCTGCTTTCTCTCACCTGTGTGCCACCATGTCTGCCCAAGCCAGCCAGCTGGCTGCACACCAGCACCAGCTCAATCGTCTCACGAATCTCACGGAAGAACTGGTAAAAGCTCTCCAGGGCCTGCAGCTCAACGCCCTCGCAGCGTCTTCTCCTCCCGCCGCGGCCGCCATTACATACGCGGTTGGAACGCCGCCATCGGTTAATCCACGCCTCTCCCTGCCAGAGAAGTTTGACGGCGATCCAGCGAAGTGCAAGGGATTCATCCTCCAGTGCTCTCTCTTCATCAACCAACAGCCAGCCATGTTTAGCACTGATGCTGGTAAGATCGCTCTAGTTTGCTCATTGTTTATTGTTTAGCGCTGGACTGGAATACTGCGGTGTGGGGAGACAATGGATCAGCTTTTCCCTCTTATGAGTACTTTTTACAGAGGTTCAGAGAAGTGTTCGATCACCCCGGCGATGGCCTCATTGAACTCACTCAAGGACGAGGAACGGCAGCTGAGTATGCGCTGGCATTCCGTACGCTTGCTGCACAGACCAACTGGGTGAGTGACACGCTCAAGGTTTGTTTCAGAAGAGGTCTGTCGCAAGAATTACAAACTGAGCTCGCTTGCCGCGATGAAGGGAAGAGTTTGGATCAGTTTATTGAACTTGCTATTCACGTTGATAACCTCATTCGTGCCCAAAAAGCAGGCGCCAGACGCAATACCCGCACGCTTTCATCGGCTAACACTGAGCTCAACGAACCCATGCAAATCAATGCATATCGCTTGTCCGAGGAGGAGAGAGGACGCCGCATAGCTCATCGCCTGTGTCTGTACTGTGGCGGCCCGGGTCACGTGAGGAACAACTGTCCGGTGCGCTCTCGTCCTGAAACCCCGCGTTCGGTGAGTGATTCCAATTCCCATTACTCTTCATCCATGAGTGTATCTGTTCCCATCAAACTGACATTAAACGGCATCTCCATGGAAACCACTGCATTACTGGACTCCGGGGCAGCGGGAAACTTCATATCCCAGAGCTATATTGATCAGCAAGAAATCCCTTTAATTGAATGTCTCTCTTTTCTCACAGTGGAGCCCGCTGGGCTCTCCTGCCAACGTCCACCACCTCAGTCATTCTGGGTTTACCATGGCTGTGCACTCACAACCCAAACATCTGCTGGAAGGAGGGCCAAATCATTCGCTGGAGCGAACACTGCCTTACCAAGTGTCTACCTCAAACACCCTCCTTATGTGTCAGAATCATCCAGACCACCGAACTCTCTAAAGTCACCACAAACACCTCCACGACAACTTCCTCTGACCTACAACTCCCCGGCGAATATCAAGATCTGGCTGAAGCCTTCAGCAAGGTACGTGCATCTCAATTACCGCCTCACCGTTCTCATGACTGTGCTATCGATTTAATTCCAGGAGCGACACCACCAAGGGGCCGCATCTTCCCGTTATCTCAACCTGAGTCTGAGGCTATGAGGAAGTACATCGAAGAGGAACTGGCCAAGGGATTTATCCGACCATCTACCTCACCTGCGTCAGCTGGATTCTTCTTCGTGGGGAAGAAAGACGGGGGTCTACGCCCTTGTATTGACTATCGGGGTCTTAATGATATCACTGTCAAGTTCCGTTACCCTCTGCCACTGGTCCCCGCAGCACTGGAACAACTACGCACAGCCAAGTACTTTACTAAACTCGATCTACGCAGCGCTTATAATCTGGTCCGCATTAGGGAAGGCGATGAATGGAAGACAGCTTTCTCGACGGCTACTGGGCACTACGAGTACCTTGTTATGCCCTTCGGATTGGTCAGTAGTCTGTCCGTATTTCAAGCCTTCATCAACGATGTATTCAGGGACATGCTAAACAAGTTTGTAATTGTTTACATAGACGATATTCTGATTTACTCTGATAACATGAAGGAACACGTCACTCAGGTCAGACAAGTCCTACAACGACTAATCCAATACCAACTCTATGCCAAGGCAGAGAAATGTGAGTTCCACAAGACATCTACGTCATTCCTCGGTTACGTCATCAGCTCTGAGGGTGTTGCCATGGACGATAAGAAGGTGGCCGCCATCCTGAACTGGCCACGCCCAAAGACACTCAAGGAGCTCCAACGGTTCCTGGGGTTCGCTAACTTCTATCGCCGGTTCATTCGGAACTTCAGCACCATAGCCTGCCCGCTCACTAGCATGGTAAAGAAGGGGCAAAACCAGCTCAAGTGGCTTCCACCTGCCATAAACGCCTTCCAAGAGCTCAAGGAACGCTTTACCTCGGCTCCCATTCTCCGCCATCCTGACCCCTCTCTCCCTTTCGTAGTCGAGGTGGACGCATCCAACACTGGTCTCGGGGCTATACTCTCTCAACGGCAAGGTAACCCGTCTAAACTCTACCCCTGTGCTTTTCATTCCAGGAAGCTCTCCTCGGCGGAACGGAACTATGATGTCGGAGACCGAGAGCTTTTGGCCATGAAAACCGCCTTTGAGGAGTGGCGTCACTGGCTGGAGGGAGCTACGCACCCATTTACAATCCTGACTGACCACAAGAATTTATAGTACCTCCGTACTGCCAAGAGACTCAACCCACGCCAAGCCCGCTGGTCCCTGTTCTTCTCCAGATTTCACTTCACTGTCACCTACCGTCCAGGATCCAAGAATGTAAAAGCAGACGCCCTGTCTCGTCAATTTGAGGGTGAGAACCAAACTCAAGATCCAGATACTGTCATACCTGCCTCTCTTGTTGTTGCACCCATACAGTGGGATATCATGACGGAGCTGGAACAGGCCAATGCTGATACCGAGATTCCTCCTGACTGCCCCCCGGGAAGAACCTTTGTGCCCCTGGACTTCCGCGATCATATCCTGGAGATGGTACACAAGACTCCCTCTTCTGGTCATCCTGGTATCACAGCAACCATCCATCTACTCCAAAACCGGTTCTGGTGGTCCACTCTGTCCAAGGACACTACTCTCTACGTCAACGCATGCCAAGTCTGCCAGAGAAACAAACCATCTCACCAACTCCCTGCCGGTTTGCTGCAACCCCTGCTACTTCCACAACGACCTTGGTCTCACATTGCTGTGGATTTCGTCACAGATCTGCCAGCCTCTAACGGATACACTACTATACTCACTGTGGTGGACCGATTCTCCAAGGTGTGCCGCCTCATACCCCTCACTAAACTACCCACCGCCATGCAGACCGCTGAGCACCTGTGCAATTGGGTCTTCAGAATTTTTGGGCTACCAGAAGACATAGTATCTGACCGGGGACCTCAGTTCACCTCTCGCCTCTGGGCAGCCTTCTGTCAAGCGCTCGGCATTAACGTCAGCCTCACTTCCGGCTATCACCCACAATCCAACGGTCAAACAGAATGCCTTAATCAAGAACTCACCCGCTTTCTACGCTCTTATTGCAGTCAAAACCAGAGTGATTGGTCCCGATACCTGCTGTGGGCCAAATACGCCCAGAATTCCCTGCGAAAGCCAGCCACCGGTGTCACCCCATTCCAATGCATCCTCGGTTTCCAACCTCCACTGTTTCCATGGTCAGGCGAGCCCACCAATGTCCCCGCGGTCAATGACTGGATGACCCACAGTGAAGTAACATGGGATAGAGCACAAGTCCACCTTCAACACGCTGTCCATAGACAGAAGGAGCAAGCTGACCGCCGCCGTCCAGCTCCTTCTTATCAGCCGGGTCAATGGGTCTGGCTTTCCACACGGGATCTCCGGCTGAAACTTCCCTGCCGAAAATTAAGCCCAAGGTACGTTGGCCCATATCAGATCACACACCAAATAACACCTGTCTCTTTTCGTCTTGCCCTGCCTAATCATTTTCGCATTTCTCCTACATTCCATGTTTCTCTGCTCAAGCCTGCCGATGGTCCCAGCGAGGAGGGGGAGGAGAGATCGGGTGACCAGGGCCCCCCTCCCATCCTGGTGGAGGGCGAGGAGGCTTACCAAGTCCGTGAACTGCTGGACTCCAGGCGCCGAGGACGGATACTTCAGTATCTGGTTGACTGGGAGGGGTATGGCCCGGAGGAACGAACCTGGGTCAACTCGGATGATATCCTGGACCCCAACCTGGTGGAAGAGTTTCACGCCAACCATCCGGACAAACCTGCCCCTCGTCCTCGTGGAAGACCTCGGCGCCGCTTGCCTCCTCACGTCAGGAGGCGTTTGCGGGAGGGGGGGCTCTGTCACGACGACGAACTCTGTGGTTCCCTCCTTTGGCCATCGGAGGAAGCCATCACCAGAATACTAACACTCACGCATTCCATTTCACTACATTTCCCATGAGCCCGTACATTGGTCTGATTACACCGCCAACTGCTACTCATTACCCGGACTATAAAAGACTGCCATTCACTCCATTTCATTGCGAAGTCTTGTTTTGCCGAGGTGAACAATTCTGAGCGTTTATACCCTTTACTGATTGCCTGTTTACGACTACGTTTGTCCCTGTTTTCTCGACCCTTGCTGCCTGCCCTTTTATCCTTGCCTGTGTTTTGGACTGTGATTGATATCTGCCTGCCCCGACTTCTTGCCTGCTTACTGACCACGATTTTGTCTGTCTCTGCTGTTATTGTTCGCTCCTGTTTGACCCTGCCTGTACGACTACTCTCTTTAATAAAGCATGCAAATGGATCCCAGCCTTAGTGACGATTCGTTACAGACATATTTATCATAACAGAGATTTCTATTTTATATTCTTGAATGTAAATGGCCAATCACATTTGAAACAAGTAACAGCATTTTGTTGTACTGACACGTGTGCTGCAGTTTTGTGGCCTGGTCTAGAAATAGCAGCCCCAAATCTTCGAACCTTCAGCCTCTTTTTAAAGATTTATCACTGAATGTACAGAAGTTCAGAATGAGTGATTTTAATAGCTTACTTTCAATAAATGCTAATTTTGGAATGGAGATGTGTTGAGTTTTGAGTTCTGACAATAACTGGATGTTTTAAAATACATTAAAAAAAGAACAACATATGATGAAATAATGACATGAGTGTAAGCAAATAATGACAGGATTTTAAATTATAGTTAAATTGTTTTAGTATTGTTAGTACTTATAGTACTCACTTCTTCTAAAGAAACCGTGTTGTGGTTCCTGTGGTCTCCGTCAGTACAGAACAGACACACGATTCTCTGATCATCTCTACAGAACAGCTCCAGAGGTCTCTCATGTTTCTGACATATATAGTCCTCCAGATTACTCACGGGATCTATCACTTTGTGTTTCTTTAAACCTGCCACTCTCAAATGAGGGTCCAGGTGAGCTGCACAGTAAGAGCTCTGACAAACCAGACACGACTTCAGGGCTTTCAGCTTTCTTTCATCACAAACGTCACACAAAACTTCAGGTTTTTTCTCACGACTTTTCTTTTTAAAGTGATCTGCGAGCTCTCTGAGTGTGGTATTAATCTTGAGATCAGGTCTGTGCTTGAATGTTTCTTTACAGTATGGACAGTTGCAGGTCTGGCTGCTGTCCCAGCACTTATTCAGACAGGTCTTGCAGAAGTTGTGTCCACATGGAGTGCTGACTGGATCAGTGAATATGTCCAGACATATAGAGCACTGAAACTCCTTAGTAAGTGGAGCACTGGAGGATGTTATCGCTGGAAGGAGAAATGATGAAGATAAATCTCATGCACTATAAGTGAAAAGTCAAAATGTTGTTGAGACAATGTCCAGAATTGACAGAGCTTGAATCTAGACAACAGGTTACTTTCAAGTTAAAATATCATTTAGATATGATTGGTTATTGACTCACATGGAGAAACATCTATACTCCCACTCCTGGATTTTTGTTTTTTTCCTGGAGCTGAGGAAGATTCTGCCTTTGTTCTTCTTCTCTTCATGTTTTTTTTTAGAAACTGCAGCCTAACAAAGGAAAGGTACAGATAACAATTTCCATTAAAAATCAACAGATATTTTGTGTGACCAAGTGTGATCTAATTTGGTAGTTACAATAAATTTTCAGATGGAGCATAGCAGGTTTGTGTTCAGTCTGTCTGCTTGTCATTTACCTCCTCTTTATTTAGTCTTTCTGTATGGCAAGCCATTTTGACTTTTATTCTTTCTCAGGATATGAATTCTTGGTATCAGCAATTCAATTCTTGATATCAGGAATTGCATTTCCACTAGTTACAATGATAATTCTTGATATCAACAATTCATTTCTTGATATCAGGAATTACATTTCCACTAGTAAAAACTAGAATTCTTGATATTTGTAATTGTATTTTCACTAGGGAAATGTCACCATAGGCTAGCTGCCATTCAAATTCAATTGTTGATATCAAGAATTGATTTCTTACTAGTTGATTTCAGAAATACAATTCTTACTAGTAAAAATCATAATTTTTGATATCAATAATTACATTGTTACTAGTAAAAATGTGAATTTTTGAAATCATGAATTAATTTGGCACTAGTTGAAACGTCACTTCTTGATCAACAATTAAATTGCTACTAGTAAAAATGTTCATTTTTGATATCTGAAATTGTATTTCTGATATAAATATAATCAATATCAGATATCTAAAATGGCTTTCTTACTAGTAACAATCACATTCATGATATCAGAAACTAACATTGTCACTAGTGACAATCAAATTATTGATATCAAACATTAACATTGTTACTAGTAGCAATTCAATTGTTGATATCAAGAATAGATGCATTAGTAACAAAGTAATTAATGATATCAAAAATTATGATTTTTACTAGTAAAAATTGTATTTCTGATATGTGAAATTGGAATTTCAACTAAGAAATCAATTCTTGATATCAACAGTTGAATTTGAATGGCAGCCTGGTGACATTTCACTAGTGAAAATACAATTACAGATATCAAGAACTGGAATTGTTGATATCAAGAATTGAATTATTGATATCAAGAATTAACAATGTTACTAGTGGAAATGTAATTCCTGATTTCAAGAACTGAATTGTTGATATCAAGAATTAATATCCTGAGAATAAATAAAAGTCAAAACGGCTTGCTATATTTCATGTGACAAAATGACAGAAACGTCATACAAATCATCCTCCCTATTGGCAACACCAAAATGAAACGGTGCTCACGCAGAACAGCACGGACTGTACTACAGACAATTTAAATTGAAAAGTGTAAGTTTTTATATGTTTGTTTGACTGTACTTTATTTTGATAATGAACAGGCTGCAATGTCACGTTTGCAGTGGTTGAATATGCTGTGTGTTGTGAGACACCGGCGCGATGAAACAGCGGAAACATAAAATACTCCGTCATATTATGTCATAGAACTACTTGAAAACGGTGTCGTGTAAACGGCCCCTTAGTCTTTCTCTCATGTGACAAAATGACAGAAACGCCATACTTTGCTTTACAAAACGTTTAAAAACCTGTTCAGCACAATCTCTCTTATATTTCTATCTCTTACCTGTGAGTATCAGATGTGTTCACAAAGCTCTTTGAACGGCTCAATAAATATAGGCTACTGTTGTTTAGAGGTTGTTCGTGTCAGGCGTCCGTGTGGTGGTTGTTGAAGTTAGTTTCACTTTCTCTGAATCTGTTACTGAACTGCAGTGATGTCAGAGCTCCAGAGAAAGTGAAACTAACTTCAACAACCACCACACGGACGCCTGACACGAACAACCTCTAAACAACAGTATATTTATTGAGCCGTTCAAAGAGCTTTGTGAACACATCTGATACTCACAGGTAAGAGATAGAAATATAAGAGAGATTGTGCTGAACAGGTTTCTAAACATGTTTTGTAAGGCAAAGTATGGCGTTTCTGTCATTTTGTCGCATGAAAGAAAGACTAAATAAAGAGGAAGTAAATGACAAGCAGACAGACTGAACACAAACCTGCTATGCTCCATCTGAAAATTTATTGTAACTAAAACCAAATTATATCACACTTGGTCACACAAAATATCTGTTGATTTTTAATGGAAATTGTTATCTGTACCTTTCCTTTGTTAGACTGCAGTTTATAAAAAAACATGAAGAGAAGAAGAACAAAGGCAGAATCTTCCTCAGCTCCAGGAAAAAAACAAAAATCCAGGAGTGGGAGTATAGATGTTTCTCCATGTGAGTCAATAACCAATCATATCTAAATGATATTTTAACTTGAAAGTAACCTGTTGTCTAGATTCAAGCTCTGTCAATTCTGGACATTGTCTCAACAACATTTTGACTTTTCACTTATAGTGCATGAGATTTATCTTCATCATTTCTCCTTCCAGCGATATCATCCTCCAGTGCTCCACTTACTAAGGAGTTTCGGTGCTCTATATGTCTGGACATATTCACTGATCCAGTCAGCACTCCATGTGGACACAACTTCTGCAAGACCTGTCTGAATAAGTGCTGGGACAGCAGCCAGACCTGCAACTGTCCATACTGTAAAGAAACATTCAAGCACAGACCTGATCTCAAGATTAATACCACACTCAGAGAGCTCGCAGATCACTTTAAAAAGAAAAGTCATGAGAAAAAACCTGAAGTTTTGTGTGATGTTTGTGATGAAAGAAAGCTGAAAGCCCTGAAGTCGTGTCTGGTTTGTCAGAGCTCTTACTGTGCAGCTCACCTGGACCCTCATTTGAGAGTGGCAGGTTTAAAGAAACACAAAATGATAGATCCCGTGAGTAATCTGGAGGACTATATATGTCAGAAACATGAGAGACCTCTGGAGCTGTTCTGTAGAGATGATCAGAGAATCGTGTGTCTGTTCTGTACTGACGGAGACCACAGGAACCACAACATGGTTTCTTTAGAAGAAGTGAGTGCTATAAGTACTAACAATACTAAAACAATTTAACTATAATTTAAAATCCTGTCATTATTTGCTTACACTCATGTCATTATTTCATCATATGTTGTTCTTTTTTTAATGTATTTTAAAACATCCAGTTATTGTCAGAACTCAAAACTCAACACATCTCCATTCCAAAATTAGCATTTATTGAAATTAAGCTATAAAAATCACTCATTCTGAACTTCTGTACATTCAGTGATAAATCTTTAAAAAGAGGCTGAAGGTTTGAAGATTTGGGGCTGCTATTTCTAGACCAGGCCACAAAACTGCAGCACACGTGTCAGTACAACAAAATGCTGTTACTTGTTTCAAATGTGATTGGCCATTTACATTCAAGAATATAAAATAGAAATCTCTGTTATGATAAATATGTCAGTGCTGTTCTCTGTTTATAGACTCAGTTGATGGTTCAAGACACACAGCAGATGATCCAGGACAGAGTCAAGAAAATTGAAGAGATCAAACACTCAGCAGAAGTCAGAAAAGTAAGTGGTTATGGGAGGTTGCCAGGTGTTCTGGGTTATTGTTAGATGGTTTCTTAGTGGACACATAAAACACGCAGCAGATGATCCAGGGGTCAGGGATGTCCACACACATTCAGTGGACACTAATTGTCACTATAATTAGTACTTATACAAAGTTCTGGCACGAAACTCTAATGGGCAGGCTAATAGATCCTTTAACTCAACCTGCTCGTAATCACATCATTATCTATAGGACACAGATGATTGGTTCCTGCTGTATCAGTAGCCAATGAGCTTGTGTGCTCAATCTTCAAATACATGAGTAGCATTTGCCTAGCAGTGCAGCATGCTTCAGAAACCCTCCACCTTCCCCAGATCCACCTGTATAGATCTGTAATTCATGCACGCTATATTGTACAACAGCAGCATGTCTTACTTGCTCACAGCAGCGTGTCGTGTATGTATTGGCAGTAGCAAGTCCCGTACTTGCTTTGCAGCAGCAGCAATAAAAGCAGCAGCAGCGTAGCAGATCTATCCGCCAAGACCAAACATATCAACATTGTCATACCCATTACCATGCCAAACACTCAGAGAGTTGTCATGACAGAAATGCATTTTAATTCAGAACTCTACAACCATAAGGGCTACACTACAGTCAAAACTCTTTTTTCCCCTCTAAATCCTTGAGGCAAGTGCTACAAAATTTATATGTACTATTTTATTGGAAAATTCATCCTTTTTGAATTTTCAAAATCCCAGCTTCTCTTAAACCTTGGTCCAGTTTGCATGAAACTTGGTACAAATCATCTGGAGACCCCCATGACAAAAATAATTAAAAAATAATTTTGATACATTAAAGCATTGTGAAGATATAAGCAAACAAAATGGTCAGGTGTCACCCATTTTTGCGAATTTACCTGAATTCCTGCAATGTCCAAACTTATCTAAACTTAAAGGGTTAGTTTACCCAAAAATGAAAATTCTGTCATTAATTACTCACCCTCATGTTGTTCCACACCCATAAGACCTTCATCTTCGGAACGCAAATTAAGATATTTTTGATAAAATCCGATGGCGTAGTGAGGCCTCCATTGACAGCAAGTTAATTTCCACTTTCAGTGCCCAGAATTGTACTAAACGTTTCGAAATTTCAATGGTTCACCACTGGGGGGCGATGATCTCTGTGAACCCATGAATCAAATCTATAGGTTTTACCTGATCTGATATATTAGATATTAGTAGGCCTATAATTAAAAAGAATAATAGTATTTAATAATCTTTTAATGGCCTGTTTAGTTGAGCCATCCATGGAACAAAACGAGCCCTGAAAATTGATAAAAGAAGGCATTTTATACACTTGATATTCAATCTTTTTATATGATTTATAGATTTTACTTTCAATAAAACATTTGTAATTGGTTTGTAAAAGGTATTTATTTGCATGAGTTTTAATAGCAAACACTGTTCTGACCAAGATTCAAACCCAGTCGAGAACACTATTCACTCCCCCACACACTTCCTTGTTTGGCACAAACAACAACATGTACGTTAGAATTTGTCAACGCTTGTCTGAATCATTGTCAAGGTCATTTCAGATCAACACGTTTCGGCTCATTCAAATCACACAGTTTGGTTCATTTGCTTCAACGGTTGCCCTGTCCAAATACCCACACTTGCGGTCTTGGTCACTTGAGAGCGCTTGCACGCAACAGGAAGTAAGTACGCATGCGCAAGACTGTTCCATGTCTTAAAAATGCCCAAGTGCAGTGCCCTTAATGCACACTAAATCCACACTATCTTGGCTGAATACCAAATGGCACACTCCTATGCACTTTTGGTCTTGTGGACTTACCCTGCATTCCATTCGGGAACCATTATGGTTCCATTATGCCCTAATCCCTTCAAAGGGTTTACCCTCCGGAGTGAGAGCTTCGAAGGGATGAAGGGTGTAGGGGTCAAAAAAACAATTTTTTTGGAACGCACTTCAGCGTCATCTTAACGAGACAATCAAGGAGGCGCCTTCATCTTTTTCCCCGGTTTACTCTTTGTATTAATACGTATTCATTTACTGTAGTAACATTATAAACTACTGCCGGTCTTTTACGTTAAATATACTGTGTCTATGCATTTGAAACATTTGAATGGACTGATAAAGGGAGCTGTAAAGTATTTTTGTTGAAGTACAATGTAATTTTGACCATAATAATGTACCAAATCTAACTCGTATAAATACTATAGTAGTATAGAAAAATACTATATATACATTTATAGGTAAAATCAAATTCCTAACCTCCTGTACCTATTCTGTGATGTCAAACAACTTCCATGTGCTAAGGATCATGGGGGCCCGAAGTGTCCATCAGTTGTACCCTTCGAAATCCTTCATTCCGAAGGGCCCTTTGAAGTGGCCAGTTTTGAGCACTTTGGATTTGGAACGACCCTTCAATATGGCGGCCATGATTGTTTTCACTCTGAAGTGCCTTTCGGAGGGCGATATATCCGGTTTGGAATGCACCACTACAATGGCTGCTGCGTGCGCATGTTCGTTAAGTCCACGAGACCGATTCATTATTTTAGGTTTCAGAAGGGTGCTCGCGAGCGCCCCCTTTGCGGCCGCTATGCGCCCTCGATGCGCACTTCAGCCGAGCCCGCAAGTTTGCGAGCTACGCAGAGGACTTGACCCGGCAGTCAAAGCAGCATTACGTCACGAAAGTGCGGACTCAGAGGAAGACCAGGACTGCGTCCGAAAACTGGAAAATGCTGCCTTTGAAGGACACATTTCAAGTTAGGAAGGCATCGAGGCATGTCCGAAACCAATGTTAACTTCACTTCCTGTTTCCTGAGATACCTTCATCTGATCAATTTTTGAAGGCAGCATAGATGTATCCTTCGCTGCCTTTGATATCCCACAATCCTGTGCTTTACATTCTGTGACAGTTGAGCTAGAAAAATAAAGACGGTGCCAGAAAGTTGCGTTTGCTGCTCAGTTTGTGTGTAAATATGTTTTTGACCTACATTTTCCACTTTTGATGTAATTTCTAGTGAGACATTACTACTGTAGTAATTAAATATTTGTTTAGTTCTCACCAAAGCTTGCACTGTTTTGCTGTAGATCATTAAACTGTTACTCTGCCTCAGAAGTCTGTCCGAAATCAGCTTCGTGAGGTGCCTTCATGCACAAACGATGCCTTACAAGTCATTTCCTGACAAGGCAGCGAGGCAACAAGTCAGCTGTCTAGGTTTTCGGGTGTAGCCCGCAAGTGTTTAGGGTGCCGTTTGGGATCGGAGTGGTATTCGAGGCTAAGCGTATCCCATCATGCACTATGTTCGGGAACTTGCATGCCCTGAAATCGCGAGATGTCAAGGAAAACATTCAACTGTAAGTTAAATTAATTATATATTACATATAATTTGGTAGTAAAGTATAAAGTGTTGCACATTTTATTGATGCAGAGATGAGTAGGCTATGTGTATGTTGTACATAATTTGCAACTACTTTTTATCACTTAATTTTAAAATTGTGTCTTCTGTTAGTTACATAGCGACCACTGAACAGACATTTTATAAGCGTATTTTAAAATGTAAAGCATTGAAAATAATAATAAAAAAAGCTGTAAACGCTTGCATTTTTTGCAAGACTGTAAGTGTGTCCCATCGGGTAATCAAAAGTTCTATACACACTTGCAGTCTTCACGCCCACTTGAACACAGGAAATACGTCATGTAAGTAGACAAGTGGTCAAGTGCAAAGACCGCAAGTGTGGGTATTTGGACAGGGCATGTGTTTCACAAAGCCTTGCTCTGCCCATCACTAGTTCACATCAGATCATCGCCCCCCAGTGGTGAACCATTGAAATTTCAAAACGTTTTGAAATGCATGACGTAACGAAGCCATATTTACTGAAATCACGTGACTTTGGCAGTTTGAAATACGCTCCGAACCACTGATTCGAAACAAAGGCCATATCACCCTGTAGCCCAAGACTGGTTGCCCACTGAAGCTAAGCAGGGCTGAGCCTGGTTAGTACCTGGATGGTAGACCTCCTGGGAAAACTAGGTTACTGCTGGAAGAGGTGTTAGTGAGGCCAGCAGGGGGTGCTCACTCTGTGGTCTGTGTGGGTCCTAACACCCAAGTATAGTGATGGGGGCACTATACTGTCAAAAAGCACCATCCTTCGGATGAGACGTTAAACCAAGGTCCTGACTCTCTGTGGTCCTTAAAAATCCCAGGATGTCCTTCGAAAAGAATAGGGGTGTAACCCCGACATCCTGGCCACATACCGATTGGCTTCATCACTCTGTCTCCTCTCCACCAATAAGCTGGTGTGTGATGGGCGTTCTGGCGCAATATGGCTTCCGTCATGTCATCCAGGTGGATGCTGCACATAGGTGGTGGTTGAGGAGATTCCCCCTTCCACATGTAAAGCGCTTTGAGTACCCAGAAAAGCTCTATATAAATGTAAGGAATTATTAATTATTATTATTATTAAAAGATTCGTAAAGCTTTAAAGCTTCTTGAAGCAGTTTTTCGAAATCGCCCATCACTAGAAATTGTTGAATAAAGTTATTTTGTTTTTTTGGCGCACAAAAAGTATTCTTGTCGCTTCATAACATTAAGGTTGAACCACTGTAGTTACATGGACTGTTTTAAATATGTCTTTAGTACCATTCTGGGCATTGAAAGTGGAAATTAACTTGCTGTCAATGGAGGCCTCACTGAGCAATCAGATTTTATCAGAAATATCTCAATTTGTGTTCCAAAGATGAACGAAGGTTTTACGGGTGTAGAACGACATGAGGGTGAGTAATTAATGACATAATTTTCATTTTTGGGTGAACTTACCCTTTAATATATGAAGACAACAGCACGTTTTGATGACACACAAAAATTGTGTCAAATTATAGCTATGGGGTTGATAAAACTGAAAACTGTTAACGCTTGTAACTCCACAGCTTTATCATCAATCAAGTTCAAATGCTTACATATTCTTTAAATATCATTTGGATAATTAAAAAAACATGGCTGCTCAAAACGGCCAGCTGATATGAAAATTGACATGTTTGTTTATAGTTTCAAAATGAGGCTGTGTACCACATAGCCCACAGGGTGATCCTATAATAAGCAACTTTACATTTAGCTAGTTTTGACACAAATAAATTTAAGTTTATCTGCCATTCTAACTTTTTTCCCTGAAGTTGTTAAAGGAATTTTGATGCAGTCTAACAGCAATTCCTAAAAGCCAGCCATTTAAATCAATGGGAATGAAAGCTGATATTTTGAGCTGCTCTCTGGTGTACAACATCAAAGTATACTTCAGCCATCTGTGTCCGCGCACCATTTAGCCCTGTGTAATTTTGTCATCTGGAGGATTCCTGTCTGCAAACCCCATCCCCACACAAACATAATAAAAACATAACATAAAATCCAGGCCTGGTCCTCTCTCATCCTTCACTGTTGTCGCTCCTCCATTTATGCTTCCGGAGCTTCTCCGTGAGATATACGAGACCGGTGCAGTGCGCAGGTGAAGCTCTTTAGCAATCACGCCACCGGCCTTGCGCCGTTCTGTCATGGCTTTCGCCCCACCCTGCTCATCACAAATACATAATACAAAACCTCTGTAAAGATATGGGCTACTTATAGATATTTGAAAAGAGACATGACAAATGTATTACTGTTTCATCTACATAAGCCATTGGTGCTTGGACCTAGAAAATCTATATTTAATAACTAATAATTTGTTGATTACCATGGACCCCAGAGAAACACAGAGAAGGAGAAAGCAGCCCGTGTTGAGCTCTTCACTGATCTCAGGCGCTCCATTGAGAGATTTCAGACTGAACTGCTGGAGATGATGGAGAAACAGCAGAAAGCAGCAAAGAAAAAGGAGGAAGAGCTGATTAAAGAGCTGGAGAAGGAGATCACTGAGCTAAAGATGAGAAACACTGAGCTGGAGCAGCTCTCACACACTGAAGATCACCTCAACCTCCTGCAGGTCAGTCAACATCTCTCCTGTCAATGATAATGCAGTATATGACACCAGAACACCCCAGGTGAAAAATAAAAAAGTACACTTCCATAATGTACTAATCCGCGCACTAATTTTGTACTTAATATACTAAAAAATCTTCTTTAGTACTTCTTAAGACAATCTTAAGAACATCTAAGTGTACTCAACTGTGCTATTTTGAGACACCATTAATATGAACTAAAATGTGCTTTTAACATACTATCTTTGTATTTAAAAAAAATGTATTTAGTTACCACTTGTAGTACACTTGAACCCATCTTTCATACACTTTCTTTTCATACACAGGTTCAAGTGTATTTAAGATTATCTTAAAAAGTACTAAAGAGGATTTTTTAGTATATTAAGTACAAAATTAGTGTGTGAAAATAGAGTATTTTTTTCCACCTGGGACTCCTCATGCTAAAGGATTTCTCCTCTGTCCTGCTGTAGATTTACTCATCCCAGTGCAACCCTAGAAAAAACAGGAACTGGCCTGAGATCAGTTTGAAGACTGATGAGATTCTGGAGACTCTGAGAGCTCTGACTCAAGTGAAGGACACTTTACAGGAGAAGATCGTAAAAACTAGTACGTCAATATCAAATACACTATACAGATACATAAATTCATCATCTTTTAATTTCAGTAATGTAGAATTAGTCTGAACTTAGAGAAATATGTGATCGGGTCTGTGGCTCATTATCATCACTTCACAGTTCTTCTTGAAGAAAGCAGGTCATTTTCAGCTCGAATTTCAGAAAACATGTAAAACATATATAAAATATTTATAACTTTCATTTTTTTATTAACCTTGTGATTATTTGCCCATTCACTTGTTCCATCAATATTTTATGAATACATTTCCTAAGGGTGTTCATAGTTGTGTGGTGCAGGTATGACATCAGAACCCAGAAGACTAATTCACTGCTTGTCCCTTCAAGATTTTATAATTTTTTATAATTGGGTTTTATATTTGGGTTTATAATTGTTATTGGATTTCAATTTATGAGTAGAATAAAGACTGAAAGGACCACCCAATGGCCCAGTGATGGAATTTAGAGGCATGGGTGAAGGTATAATGCATGTAGGTATTTTAAGTTCCCTTTTGAAAGGTAACTCGCACTGCGTCCTAGAACGTAACTGGGGAACGCCCTCGCGTGGCCTCTCAAAGTGTTCGGCGAGCTCCACCTGTGAACCCCACGACTTAAGCCGCCTCTCTGCCTCAGCACGAGCCGGGCCCGAGCCGCCAGGCACAGGTGACTGTCCTTCTTCTCTTGAGAAGATGGACAGACGAGAGCGGAGCGTCCTCATAGGTAGACGCTCGAAGTGCACACAAACTGCTCCCTCGAGAACAGAGCATGCATGCTCTTCACCCAGACAATGAACGCACAACTCGTGTGTATCCTCCGGTGTCAAATATCTAGGACACGGATCAGCACAGCGCTTGAAATGTTTCTCAGCCATAGTAAAACAATTGTCTTACCTTGAATAGATCGCTACAGACAAACAGTCCCTGAAGATGAAAAGAGGATGACATGTTCTCCAGGTGCCCCTTTTATACTTCCTGGTTACACCTGAATTACGTCATAGGCTGTCACCGGCTAATAGGATTGTCGAGATTGGACAGATTGTTTCAGACACCGGCCACGCGAGGGCGTTCCCCAGTTGCGTTCTAGGACGCAGTGTCTCGTTCCCTGTTCTCAGGGAACCAGGGTTACAGTCGTAACCCGAAGACGTTCACTTACTTTATTAATTTTTTTTAGCTCCGTACTTAATCTGACTCCAGTTTCAAATCACTAAGGTTTAGACTGAGATTCTTATTAATTTTACCCCCGGTTTCACAGACCAGGCTTAAGCTAGTCCTAGACTAAAGTGCATGTTTGAGCTGTTTTAACTGAAAGAAACTTATTCTGACATATCTTAAAATATGTCACTGCCAATGTTTTGTCTCAAGATGCACACCAGTAATGTTTTTATCTAGTGTATGTTTATACAAGCTACTTAAATATCTTAATTAAACTAAGACCTAATCCTGGCTTAGGCTAAGTCCTGTCTGTGAAAACGGGCCTTAGTTTCATTGGCTACGTTTACATGATTGGCTACGTTGAGATGGTCTCAATGTGCTCTCGCATCTCCAGTCGAAACGCATGCCCAGATATGTTATAGACTGACTCGGGATGAGGATGCGTGCTCACATGCAGCCCTAGGGAGTCCAGATGGCGTAGCAGTGTATTCGTATGACTGATAAGAACATCTCATGAATGGGCTAAAATCAAGCTATCCTCCAGATAATTCAGAATGCGCATACTGCTCGATCTAAGAGGGGAAAGCGCTGCACCTATGCACTTCATAAAGCCAGCCCGAAAGGGAGAACTGAATACTGGTATGCTGTTCCCTCGAACGCGAATCTCAGGAAGTGCCTGTAATGCATCACTATCTGAACATGGAAGTATGCATCCTTCAGATCTACGGATGCAAACCACAGTCCCTGGGACAGATGTGTGTCAGGATCTGCTTCAGAGTCGTCATCCTGAACGCACGCTTGTGAAGCGCTCAGTTGATGGGTCTCAGGTCCAGTATCGGACGGAGTCCCCATCTCTCTTGGGCACCACAAAACAGCGACTGTAAAACCTGTTCTGCAGCTCGCTTGAAGGGACGTGTTCTATTGCTCCTTTTGTGAGCAGACTGAGAACCTCCTGTCTGAGAACGGGAGCATTTTGAGGTAACATCGGTGACAAAACCACGTTGTTGAAGCGGGGTGGTCTGCATCTGAACTGGAGAGAATACCCGTGCTGTATTATGTGTAGCAAACAATGCAAAATGCCTGGAATAGCTCTCCACGCATCTAGAAACTGACATATCTCCGAATCTCTGCAGTCACTGTCACCTGCGGCGACGTGTAGACTGATGCCTTGCCCCAGTGAGGCCAAACGCACTGTTGGGGAAACGGCTCATGGAGGAAAAGTTGGCTGTCGCTCACCCACGGACAGCACTGTGGCCGGCTGCGGGCTTCTAGATAACACTGGGAGGCCATAGCAGGTACAGACCCTGGCTCACCAGCGGCTCACTGGCGGCAGTGGGCCTCGTCCCCGTAAGGCCCCGAGTGATATCCCTCCAAGCTCCTAAGACACAAACTTGCAGGTCCACGCAGTGGATACAGTCTGAGTTGGAAAAGGCAGCCTCAGCATGGGCCAGGCCGCTTGATTTGCATGCGATTTGCATACTTCGCGACATTTGGTCAGTTAATTTAACTGGCGTTATCCTATAAGAATTCAGGAATTTCGGAGAAGGGGAGGAGTTCCCGCAGCGCAGCTGACGCAATGTTGAAGTGACCACTCTCGAAAGGGAACCAATCTTACAGGAATGTGGTAAATATAACTTGACAATACTCTGATGTTTTGTTCTACAACGTAAACTGCACACTCTCACACCCCAAATTGTCTTATCTAGTTATTTATTAGGAACATAAATTTTCAAAAATAAACAAACAGAACTGCTTGAAAATTCAGAACAAACATCAAAACATCGTTAGATTTACTACAGGCTTTATTTTACTAATAAACTGAAAAAAACCATTAGGAAAACCTCAAAGGAACCGAGGGGCAAATTAGTCTTCTGGGTTCTGATGTCATCTCGGCGTAGCGAGAGGTATGGTCAGAAATATGTAGCCGACTATGCCACCCTGTTAAACAGGGAAATATTAGAAGTTATAGATTAATTCCCAACAAAAAGTCACACAGGTATGTGGTTTCAAAAAGAGAAGGGCCGAGACGTGAATGCCAAATACAAAACTTTATTTCAACAATCAAACACTAATTTAAAAGTCACTAAAAGACTGTAGGACCCAGCCTGGGGCAAACATGAAGCAAAAAAAACATGGAAAAGGAGACAGAGGCTTACCAATGCCAGGTAAGCTAGATAATGAGCACAAGCCTCCTATATCGCAATGCCAGTGCACAGATCACACCACACACATGCAAGATAAAGTGTGAGCACACTGCATACCGTGCCAGGATCCCACCACTGCACACGAGGGTCAACTAGCGGCCTGCCCGGAAGCCTCGGCTCCTGCAATAAGAAACAAAGTTAACACAAATAATATTCAAGTAAACAAACCCTAAAAAGATAATATTATTATGTACAACTTTAGCAAAAATACACAGGATCAAAAATATGAATATGTAGTTTTTAAACAAAAAAATTGGAAACACAAAACACCAAAATGAAGGAAGATACTCAGAAAGAAGCACACTGAACGAATACCAACAGCAAATACAAACTGAAAGCAGATCGAAACAAGCAAATAAATGCAATAAAGCGAGCTAAACAGCAAATATAACCAAGCAAACAAAGAGAAACAGAACAAAAACACACTGGCAACAAGTAAAAAAAAAAGCAAAACATAGCAAATACAAACTAAAGTACAAATTTGCACAAAGCAAACGAGCTAATACACTAAAAAGCAGACAAACACAACAAATATACAAAAGAATAGCAAAACAAAATAAATACAATTAGGAAATAAACAAATTTAACGAAACAAAATAAATAAGGAAAGAAATACTGGAGAGCAGGTCCAGGAAGCCAAGTAAACAACATGTCGAAGAGCAATTTTAGTGGGAGAAAAACAGCGCAGACAAAGCAGCAGCGTCAAAGAATGTGCCCGAAAGTCAAAGTATTCTTCCTAAAAATAATGTAAAATTATTCACCATGTAAAAGAGTATGCAACAACAGCAGTTATTCTACATACCGTCATATCATCACCATCATCATAAATCCAATTGCGCGCACCCGCGGACACCAATACACCAATAATCATGGGATTATAGAAGGAGAACGTTGAAAGAAAGTTGCAATTTTGAATGCTGTGCCATAATTCACATAATTCAAGTCATAATTTCAGTTTTTAATCTCATAAATGAATTAGCATGCCATAATTGTAACTTTTTTGATAATTATGAGGAGAGGAAAGCAGCCGCCAACCAGCCACAATGACGATCGTCCCTCGGAAAGCTATAAACTGACTAAACTGGTCATACAGAGTCACACATCACGATGCTAACTAGTTAGCCAAACAACACGTACCTGCAAGAACGGGGCAAAACCGGAATGGGCGGGCCTTAGTGCAGTGACACACAAGCAGTTCTGCAGTTGGTTAGTACATTATCACCACCTACTTTACAGGATGGCAGATTAAACTTGCATGGGTGATGATTCTGAATTCTGAGGTCTAGAATCTAGATGGTTCATCAGCCTTCCTAATCTAATCCTAACCTTACTCTACCAACCCACATAGAATCACCCTTGATTCTTATCCCCCCAGAGACATACAAATGGTGCCTTAAACATCCCCTTTTATATACTCACAAGATTGGGTGATTGGACAACTCACGCATTCAGGGCATACTAAAATATTTAAAGATAAACACCGCACTCTACTGTTTGTCCCACTACATCTGCACCGTTCTATTTAGCAGCTCAAGAGAAGAATTTTAAATGTTTTATCAAATCAATAAACAATTAACAGCACACCGGCAAGTACTTGATAGGTGCGTAGGATAAAGGCAATTAAATTTTTTTTTATTTTTATTTTTTTAACAAAGCCACAAAAGCAGACTTTCAAATTGATAAACATCCTGGCTTTAAGAGGAAGATTGCTCTGTGAGATTTCATCCTGTAGTTTAAACAGCTTAGCAGTGCTAAGTGCTAAAAAAAGACATACATTGATCATATAAAAACATGATGTTGTACCCAATTAAATATAACAGTTTAATATAACCTCAAATCTTGTCTGTAATTTCACACGTAAAACATCTGTTGTTTTGATCTGTTGATGTTATATTGTCATGTGTCTCTACAGAGCTGAAGAGGATGCAGCGGTATGCAGGTACAGTGTGCTGTCTGACCTACAGTATACATTCATACTCACAGCTTCATTACTGCAGTTTAAACTGACTAAAAACTGAATTATGTATTTAAAACATCATCACAAAATCTTTATATTGTTAAGTTGAGATTGATATTCTTTGTTTTCTCAGTGGATGTGACTCTGGATCCTGATACAGCTCATCCTAACCTCATCCTGTCTGATGATGGAAAACAAGTGAGACATGGAGACATTAGACAGAAACTCCCAGACAAAAAAGAGAGATTTGAAATGTATGGAAATGTCCTGGGAAAGGAGGGATTCTCCTCTGGGAAATTTTATTTTGAGGTG
This sequence comes from Hypophthalmichthys nobilis, assembly GCA_037950665.1. Taxonomy (NCBI): domain Eukaryota; kingdom Metazoa; phylum Chordata; class Actinopteri; order Cypriniformes; family Xenocyprididae; genus Hypophthalmichthys; species Hypophthalmichthys nobilis. The sequence continues at coordinate 10,679,699 of CM075482.1, read as the reverse complement.
CAGGTGAAGGGAAAGACTGACTGGTTTTTAGGAGTGGCCAGAGAATCCATTAACAGGAAGGGATTGAGCCCACTGAGTCCCAGTAATGGACACTGGTCAATTATGAAGAATGGGAATGAATATTGTGCCAATGCTGAACCTCCTGTCTCTTTGCATCTGAGAGTGAAGCCGCAGCAGGTTGGTGTGTTTGTGGATTATGAGGAGGGTCTGGTCTCCTTTTATGATGTGGAGTCCAGCTCTCATATCTACTCTTTCACTGCTCAGTCTTTCATTGGCAAACTCTATCCATTTCTTAGTCCATATCCAAACAATGGAGGTAAAAACTCAACTCCACTGATCATCACACCTGTCAATTACAATAACTGAATTTATACCCCAAATATGAAATACTTAATCAAAATAATGATTCTTGTAATTAATGTTGAAAACATCAAGAATGTATGTGTTCTTACTCAAAGGATGAGAATCATTTGTTGTAGCTAGTTGGTTTACATCAAAGTGATTACAGTAACTGAATAAAGTTTATATATAAGTTCAAACAAATATAGTTTATTTCATTATTTTTAGAGGTGAAAACGACAATTCCCACAATACCCTGAGGTGGAACAGCAATTGTGAGTACTTCCGGGTCATCTCAGATTGAGCGTGTTGTTGATTCAGGCTCAATGTTGTAGTGAGTTAGCTCAAAAGGGAAATATTAATAATTGTTCATAACCTATGATTCATTATATTTGAATCAGTTAATCAGATTAACTTGATGTAGCATTACAATTAATCAATCAGTTCATCCTGTGAACACTCAGTATTGATTATCAATTAATTTTAAGAGAAAGGTATTTTTCATGGACACAAAATATAATTCTTTCTTAGCATTTACAGCGCTTAGAGCGTATAACAAGATCGATCATTTAAGTGACAATTTATTTGCAGGCAGGGAGTCAGAACCAAATATGTATTGTGCACAAGGTTTATTAACTAAATCACGAACACATTACACATAATTAAACTAACAAACACATACATAGACACAAATCACACATACACAGTTAAAATGAAAAGTGATAGAGTGAAACTGGAAGTAGGAACAGGAAATGAAGCTATGGAAAAGAGTCATTAACCAGGAAAGAACCATCAGCATATAATTTCAAAATGCCTCATTAAGAGGGTTCTACTGCTTATCCTAAAGCCTCTGTTTAGCGAAAAAATTTGATACCTGCAAGCCTTGTAGTAGCAGCCGTCTGTTGTTCTGAACAGGTTCTTGGTGATTCCGTGACTCGATGGGGTTGAAGTTGCAATCGATTTCTCCTGCGTTGAATTGAAGAAATGATGAACTCGCCTGGTTAGATCAACTCTGTTCTGGTTGAGAGAGAGTTCTCTCTCTCTCTTCTAGGTAAGCACATGGCTGGAGTGCAGGTTTAGGCCTACAAGCCTTGGCCAGTGGGGCCACCCAGCAGGAGATGACTTGAGTCAGTCGAGGAAGAAAGAGAGAGATGGCAGAGCTTTGCGGGGGCTTTTAACCTCTGGTGATTGCCTCTCCTCCTAGGGGTCAGTGGGCCAATCATACTTAAACTTTCGGAAGGAAAGTTTTACAATCCTTTGTCTTGAACAGATCATTTGCATATGTAACTGGATTGGTTACATTTACATTTACATTTACATTTACGCATTTGGCAGACGCTTTTATCCAAAGCGACTTACATTTGCATTATACTATACATTTGTATCTGAGTATGTGCAATCCCTGGGATCAAACCCAGGACCTTGGCATTGCTAGTGCCATGCTCTAACCACTGAGCTACAGGAAAGCATATGAAGATGAAGACACTATTATGGTTTCTTGAAATACTAATATGTTGCATAGGTATGAACATGTCATATACATGAGCATTTAAATGTTCAAAATACAAACTCATAGACACCAAACATGGCATAGGTGAGGTTAACTGTTGGTTCTATCATAAACATGAATAAAACAAAATACCACACAAAAGACACTTTACAAGTCAGTTATAATCATACACACAATGTCCTGGGATGCATGTTCATTTATAGAACAGTTTGTCTATAAATTAATGCAGGTTAGTCTGTTTAAGGGCTATGGGTTTTTCCTATGGCCTCTGCTTTTTCATGTGGCTACAGTTCAGAGCAATAAACCACCTTTTCAGTCAGTATCCATGGTTACTGAGGCCCTTGCCCAAGTTGGTCTTTGGGGGATGGGTCCACAGACCCTTGATGGAAGTTTGATGAGTTTGCTGGTTTATTCATTAACTATAATGAATAATTTGTGTGTCTGATTGGTCTAGATGCTACAATGTTTTCTCGTTATTCTATTTTCTCAGTAATTGTCGCAATGATGTAGAAAAAGAGAATATTTCAGACCAGTGGCATAACTTAGTAATGATGGGCCCCCTGGGCTACACAGTTATGAAGCACATACAAACACACACACTACGCTCATGTCTAGAAGGGAACCCATATAAGTGAATTTGTGTGCCTAACCTACTTAATTTAGACCAACTAAAATTATCTTCACTTTCTTACATTAAATTGTACAACTCCAACACACACACATGCTGCTAAGGTCTTCTTTGTTTTGGGGTAAAAAGAATTTTTAAAATAGCCTACCTTCGGAGCGTTACTGTAAATGAACATCCAGACACCGTCCACATTTCATAAACTTTATAAAACAGTTTTGAAAGTTTTGAAATTTGAGTTTTGGAAAATGACGTGATCTTGGATCTAAGTCTATCCCTCACAGCCTCATTTTCATCTATGTAAAATCTATATGGCAAAGGAAGGGGTGTAATGAGAAGGGGTGGAAGGGGTGTAATGAGAAGGAAAGAAAGACTGGAACATATAGAAGGAGATCATACTGTATATGAGGAGAGAGGAGGAAGTAAAAAAAAAAAGGAGGATTGGAGAAGAGCTGAGTACAGTCGAGGGAATTGGTGTAGTGGAAAGAGCAAGAAGAGAAATTGTAAGAAGACATGGACATAGTGAATGTGGACAGCAGGGTGGAAGGGGTGGAGGAGAGGTGGATTTCAAATGAAATCAGAAGTACTCTAATTCAGTGATTCTGAATCCTGGACCTGGGGAGCCCTATCTGAGGGTATGGGGGATTTTGGATTCAGCCCCCAAATTTTATTTTTGTTTATAAGAAATAAGATAAAATACTTTGGGATAATGTTATGTTTGAATATACATATAAACACATTTTATAAATGTCAGGGTGGCACAACTACAAATATTTTATTATCAACTGACAAGGTAATATCCTTAAGCCTGATACTGTAATGCAATATCCAGAGGACCCCAATAGATCACTGTGGCAGAGTGAAATGGGTTGTAGATATCTCTGAAATAATGATTAAATCAGCTAATTTCATGTATGGGTAGATATATACTGTATTTACAAATATTTGGTTGTACCACCTGACAAAAAAGTTAAAAAAAAAAAAAAGTAAAAAAAAAAAGAAAAAAAGAATTTAAACACTTTGAAATGTTATGTAACAACTGAAACTTGTTTAAACACATTGTTCATAACTCAAAAATATGCATTACATCAGTTTTGAAAAGATTTTTTAAAAATACCTTTTTTCAAGCTTTATTTGCTCAATGGCCCATATATCAAAACCTGTTGGAAAAACATTAAAATAAACCTGTATTTTTGTTAGTGTATTTGTACATCTACAGCTGAAAATGTTATAAAATCAATAGACAATTCGCCTGTAGTTTTAATGTTAGTATTTACTTTTAATAAATACATTACTAGAAAAAAATGCAGTGCTTTATCTTGCAGTAAAGTTGAACTATTTGACTAAGGTAAGAGTGTATTTAGATCACTGTGTTAACTGTTTTGAGAGCAGATACATTACTTTGGAGAAATGTGTCAAATCGATTGAGAAAAACTGTAATTCTGAAACTCCTAAAATACATTAAAATGATAATGGCTTTATAGATGTCAGCAGATAGACAAGGGACACAGAGGTAAGTGGTGCAAATGAGAGCAGGTTTATTAAACAAAGATGGAGACAACACAGGAGAGAGGACAGTCCAGGTAAGGAGGTAGGGAATGTGAATGTCATATGGGGCTTATCCGGTAGTGATTGTCCATTTGTCTTTTCCAGGGGATCCAGAGGGAACAGCGGAGCGTGGAGACGGTGGAGATCTGGAGTGGTGGGGAACAAGGAGTGAACGCAGGAACAACAGGTAAGTAGATCACAGGTAAGAGGGTCGTGGAGCTTGTCATAGAAGTAGACATTGACGAGACCAGACAAGGGAGTGCAGGAGAAGAGGATATATATAGTAAGAACAGGTAATGATGTGCAGGTGCAGAGAATCCGTGAAACGAGGAGATGATGAGCTGACTGGGTGCAGGTGTGGAATCAGGAGGGATGCTGGGAAATGGAGTTCAGGGACGGTGAGACTGATAGTGACTCTGACATTACTCCCCCCTCCCAATAGGCACGTCCTCGCACCATAGATGGAACAACCGGGGAGGGAGGGTGGGCATCCTGGAGTCTTAGGAGAGTGACGGTGCAGGTAGCTATGCCGCCTCCAGGACGGAGCCGGGAACTCAGGGGCCATGGCGACATGGACAGCTCAGGTGACCATGGCGGTTCAGGCTTCTCAGGGGGCCATGGAGGCTTGGGCAGGTCAGGTGACCATGGCGGTTCAGGTCTCTCGGGGGGCCAGGGCGAATCAGGAGGTTCAGAGTGCCATGGTGGGTCAGGAGGTTCAGGGCATATGGCGCCCCCCCAAAAAATTCTTGGGAGGAGCTATGGGTCTCTGGGCTGGAGCGGAGTTTGGAGCGGACTCCAGGACTGGAGCGGGATCGTGGGCTGGAACGGACTCCTGAACGGGCATGTGGGTGGGTTGGAGCGGGCTCGTGGGCTTGAGCGGACTCCTGAGCGGGCTCGTGGGCTGGAGGGGGCTCATGGGTGAGATCCATCTCTGGACTCGGGACGGAGTCGGGAGCCGCCTCTGGACTCGGGACGGAGTCGGGAGCCGCCTCTGGACTCGGGACGGAGTCGGGAGCCGCCTCTGGACTCGGGACGGAGTCGGGAGCCGCCTCTGGACTCGGGACGGAGTCGGGAGCCGCCTCTGGACTCGGACGGAGTCGGGAGCCGCCTCTGGACTCGGACGGAGTCGGAGCCGCCTCTGGACTCGGACGGAGTCGGGAGCCGCCTCTGGACACGGACGGAGTCGAGCCGCCTCTGGACTCGCCTCTGGACTCGGGGCGGAGTCGGGAGCCGCCTCGGACTTCGGGGCGGAGTCGGGAGCCGCCTCGGACTCGGGGCGGTCGGGAGCCGCCTCCCGGACTCGGGGCGGAGTCGGGAGCCGCCTCCCGGACTCGGGGCGGAGTCGGGAGCCGCCTCCGGACTCGGGACGGAGTCGGGAGTCGCCTCCGGACTCGGGACGGAGCCGGGAGTCGGGAGTCGCCTCTGGACTCCGGACGGAGTCCCGATATGGGGCTTATCTGGTAGTGATTGTCCGTTTGTCTTTTCCAGGGGATCCAGAGAGAACATTGGAGCATGGAGACGGTGGAGATCTGGAGTGGTGGGGAACAAAGAGTGAACACAGGAACAACAGGTAAGTAGATCACAGGTAAGAGGGTCATGGAGCTTGTCATAGAAGTAGACATTGACGAGACCAGAGAAGGGAGTGCAGGAGAAGAGGGTATATATAGTAAGAACAGGTAATGATGTGCAGGTGCAGGGAATCCATGAAACGAGGAGATGATGAGCTGACTGGGTGCAGGTGTGGAATCAGGAGGAATGCTGGGAAATGGAGTTCAGGGACTGTGAGACTGATAGTGACCGTGACAATAGAGCAGACAATGTTAGGTTATGGAATCTTTAGCATCTCTTAAAAAAATGTCACTGGTGATTGACGGGTGACAGAATGGCAGATTAAAATGACCTCAAGTGGACAGGCAGATGAATGGATTCATCATCTTTTGGTCACACCTTTAAATCAATTTTAGACATAATAAGGAGGATAGTGCACACACACACACACCCACTAATGACATAATGGTTGTCTCTATAGAGAACAGACCAGGGAGAAGATCTCTGATTGAGCTGCTGCCTCTTATTAGCAGGGTGGCCAGTCAACTGTCAGTCCTAATATTTAAAATGCACCATGTCCAATCGGTGCTATTAGACATTATACAGTCCCTCTTAATCTTTCTGTTTACTGCATTGCTCAAGGACATTATTGTTGCCTTCAGCTTCGATTACACAAGAAAAGGCATTAAAATTGATATACACCACATATTTTACTGGGATTTTAGCTACTATGATTATGAGCTCAATTGCATCAATTTGATTGAAGTATTGTGTTTAAATGAGGAAAAGTTTAATCACAAGATTGCCTAAAACTCGCATTATGAGGGTGCACGTAAATGTAACCTAGTCAATGATATCAAAACAAGTATAAGAACTGTGTATAAAAATACTTTTAGTAAATCTTTCCGTGTGCTTGACAGTTTCAATTTTGGGCTTTTCTGTCCCTTCTCCAAAATGAGGCTGGCTCATTCATCATCTCCCCCAGGAAAGATGTTTCTTGTGTCCCCTGTTGCCCCTTAAATCCACCTGGCCACCACTACATCCACCCAGTCCAGCCAGCTTGACACACTCATAATGATGATGAAGTGGGCCTCACACATTTCTGTGTGTGTGCAAAAGAAAACCCAACAGAGAATGAATGTGAGAGGGGCAGATACATACAGTAACAGTCAAACATCTGTACACACCTGCCTGAATGCTTGTTTCTGAGTTATGCATGCATGTGTGCAGTCGATTTTTTATCAATACTTCAATCTGGGGCAGTGTCAATAAGCATATCCTGCAGGTGTGTGTAATTTCCTTTGAGTATTTTAACATGTCGAACGCTACTCAGTTTCATTGATTAAAGTGATACAAAACCACACATTTCAGCCCTTCTGTGTCTGGTTAGGTTTTTTCCAATTACTTACACACATTTTCAAAACTTTACTCACAAATCCAAGAATTGCGCAGACAAAATGCAAAATGCCTCACATCACTTGCAAAATGAAGCACTGCATTCAAAATATCACAAACACATCTCAAAAGCAAACATTTGTCTTCTTACATTGCAAACACCTTTGCTATAATATTCTATTTTTGGATACATTTATTCAAAACCTAAAGCTCTTCTTTCATTAGCTCCTATGTACATTTCTGTACAAGATTGAAAGTAATTGGCAGAGACAAATTCACAGCAAATACGAAAGCAAGTTTGAAACCAAATTATTAAATTTTTTACTGTAAGCATTTGTGGTAGTGAATACAGTATTACACAGTATGAAAGAAAAGAAATACATCAACCAGTGTAATTGGACAGAAACAATGGTTGTTTGAAAAAGGAAAATCAAGATGCTTCCTGTTAGATTTTTATGTGTTACATAGAGAATTGTGTGTTTTGCAAAAAGATAAATTTATTAACATATTTTTTATATATATATATATATATATATATATATATAAAAAATATGTAGGCTATACTACATGTTTATTTCTTCCTAATCAAACACACCCCATTCAACTTATTAGCTCCTTAGTAGAGACTTAGAAGATCTGAAATGGGCCTGAAAGATCAGGATTAGGAGTCACTGACTGAACTAGAGCAGTGGTTCTTAAAGGATTAGTTCACTTTAAAATGAAAATTACCCCAAGATTTACTCACCCTCAAGCCATCCTAGGTGTATATGACTTTCTTCTTTCTGATGAACACAGTTGGAGTTATAATAAATATCCTGACGAATCCGAGCTGTATAATGGAACAGGGGCAGTGAGTATGAAGCTAAAGAAAGCTGAAGAAAGTGCATCCATCCATCATAAACGTACTCCACACAGCTCTGGGGGGTTAATAACACAGGCGGAGTTTCACATTTGCATTTGTGTTTGTTGTTTTAAAGGAATTAAATAATTATTAAGTCATATATTAAAAGGATTAATGGAATAAATAAAAGTAAAAATGGTAAAATAAGTTCTACTGCATTTGTGAAGTAGGCCTAATCAATTTAAACTATTTGCAAATAATATTTTGTTTTACAATATGGACACGTTCACTCTTATCTGATATGTCAAAAATGCAAAACGCTTCTTGTCACATTCAGTTATGAGTTACATGAATCAAATGTAAATTATACCATATTTTACATTCAAAACAGTGACATTTTTAAAAAAAAAGTTGAGTTGTTTGCATCCCTGGATATTACTCTCGGACGTTCAGCATTTTTCTATAAAACAGTTAAATATTAAAGGGTTAGTTCACCCAAAAATGAAAATAATGTAATTTATTACTCACCCTCATGCCGTTCCACACCCATAAGTTCCTTCGTTAATCTTCGGAACACAAATTAATATATTTTGGTTGAAATCCGATGACTCAGTGAGGCCTGCATAGCCAGCGATGACATTTCCTCTCTCAAGATCCATTAATGTACTAAAAACATATTTAAATCAGTTCATGTGAGTACAGTGGTTCAGTATTAATATTATAAAGCGACGGGAATATTTTTGGTGTGCCAAAAACAAAATAACGACTTATTTAGTGATGGCGATTTCAAAACACTGCTTCAGGAAGCTTGAGCATAATGAATCAGCGTATCTAATCATGATTCGGATCGCGTGTCAAACCGCCAAACTGCTGAAATCACGTGACTTTGGTGCTCCGAACTGCTGATTCGACACAGTGATTCATTATGCTCCGAAGCTTCCTGAAGCAGTGTTTTGAAATCGGCCATCACTATATAAGTCGTTATTTTGTTTTTTTTGGTGCACCAAAAATATTCTCGTTGCTTTATAATATTAATATTGAACCACTGTACTCGCATGAACTGATTTAAATATGTTTTTAGTACCTTTATGGAGCTTGAGAGAGGAAATGTCATTGCTCCCTATGCAGGCCTCATGGAGCCATCGGATTTGAACAAAAATATCTTAATTTGTGTTCCGAAGATTAACAAAGGTCTTATGGGTGTGGAACGGCATGAGGGTGAGTAATAAATGACAGAATTTTCATTTTTGGGTGAACTAACCCTTTAAATGTTTAGCTGCTACTTTCAAAGATAAAAACTAATGCGTTGCGCTGGAATTCATACTCGTCTTCTGTAAGACCCACCTTCTTTGATTTGATTGGCCATTTCACTCATTTTGACATTGACGAGCGCTGTTAGACTATTGAGAGACTATTGAGTAGCTAACCTAAAAACTTTTAAAACTTTTTGTCATCCAAATAACAAACAGAGCTGCATGTAATGAAGTGCAGCAGAGCAGCATCAAGAATATCAAATATTGAGGGACAATTTGGCCATTTCCAATTTTTGGATTCTCTAAATCAGTGGTTCCCAACCTATTTTACGCCAAGGCCCACCTCCTCTCTGAATCAATACAGCACTTTTTTTAAATTCACAAAAACATTTGTATTTTAGTGTTATTACTTTTCAACCCCATGTTATTATTTCTTTAAAGAAGAAACTCAAGATTTAAATGTTCAGTGTTCTGTTTTGCAAACATACTTTGCAGACATTCTTTACAACTTAAAAGTACTTACTCTGCTCAATAATACAGTAACTTAAATAAGCACAAGTCAACCTGCCATACCAAATAAGACTACAGGGAGATACCAAAGGACTGAATTTAAAAACTATGCGGATCCATTCAAAATTATTGACATATAACACCACTGATCCTCTCAAACTTCTCCAAAACACGCTTGTTCGGCGAGCATCTGTTATAAAGCACTCACAGTACATTAATTTTGACAACTACGCGAATATATTGAACTGTGTTCATGCAGAAATACGATGTTATAGCGATAAGTCAGTCGAGAGCGCACATGCGCGGTTTGTTTGCGCATCAAAAATTGCGGACTCGCGCATGCCTTATGCAGGACTCCTGTATGTCACTGTAATCGTCTTTACCTTCATTACAATCGTCATCCATCAAAACCTTTTTAGCGACACTGGTTTTCTTTTTCCAACTGAGAGAGTTTGCGTTTTGAGCCACCGTTCAGTCTGTATTTCACAGCAGCACGATGAGAAACGGCCTGGACTGAACCGAAACAATCACAGAATACGTACGAGAGAGGTGGTGCCTTGTTTTAAATGTATTTTTTAATAATTGAATTTAATTTATTAAATGTAACGTATTAATAATTAAATTAATGAATTATATTAATATATTTAAATTAATTTTAATTTATCTCGCGGCCCACCTGGAGGATCACTGAGGCCCCCTAGTGGGACGCGGCCCACAGGTTGGGAACCACTGCTCTAAATGTCTATGGTGGCTATAAACACTACCAGTCAAAAGTTTGGACACGGTAAGAAAAAGAAGTTTCATCTGCTCACCAAGGCTGCATTTATTTAATTAAAAATAGGCTACAGTAAAAAACAGTAATATTGAACGGTATTGTATAATGTTACAAAAGCTTTGTATTTCAGATAAATGCTGTTCTTTTGAACTTTCTATTCATCAAAGAATCCTGAAAAAGAAATATTGTACATAAATATTTTGTACAATTGTACACAATAAATGTTTCTTGAGCATCAAATCATCATATTAGAATGATTTCTGAAGGATCATGTGACAGTGAAGACTAGAGTAATGATGCTGAAAATTCAGCTTTGCCAACACAAGAATAAATTACATTTTAAAATATTTTCAAATAGAACACAGTTATTTTAAATTGTAATAATATTTCACAATATTACTGTTTTACTATATTTTTAATTAAATAAATGCAGCCTTGGTGAGCAGACGAAACTTCTTTTTAAAACATTAAAAATCTTACCGTGTCCAAACTTTTGACTGGTAGTGTATATTTAACATATACTCTACATTTCATACAGTTATATGTATCATATCTTCTACATTTAAAATTTATAATGAACGACTGCTATACAAAGAATCAAAAGCACATCTTAGGCCTAACTTACCTAATGCAGAGGAAGCCGCCTCTTTTCCGACTTGTGCCTCTGAAGCGTCAGAGTTAGAGCCCCCTCTCCTTTAGTTGTGGATTTATTTAAAAGGGGGAAAACGATGAATAAATATCCATTCAGTTTAGTTAGCCTGCTATTTAGCATGAGCCTAAACTATAGCGGGAACAGAACGAGAAGATAATCCTCTCGCGTACCACCGCGATATGATTCTCGAGTTGGGACTTGGGAGAGAAATCGTTTCTTGTTTTTTTAGTATAGTATTACAAAATGATTTAGCCCTAATGTACTTATTCTAATCACTAAAATGATAAGAAATAAAATGAAAAAAAAAAAAAAAAAAAAAAATTGGAATTCTATAATTTTATTTTTTTCATAGCTCCCATAAAATCATAAATGTCTCAGGTGTGTTAAATAAGGGAGACATAGAAAACGTGAAATGGATCAAGATTAAGAACCACTGAAAGTGAGGGAATCTCTATCTATCTATCTGACTGTCTGTCTATCTATCTATCATTGTATTGCTCTGAATCTAGACATCTAGTGCAGGTTCTTAACAGAACTCTGGCCCTCGAGGTCCACTTTTATGGAGTTTTGCTCTGACCTAAATGATACACAATGGAACAAGCTAATCAAAGTCTTCGATTAGGCCTACTAGAAAGTTGCAGGTTGGTGAATTTAATCAAGGTGGGAGGTAAACTGCAGAATCTCATGGGCCAGAGCTCAGAAGTGAGAACCTCTTCTTACATCTATACGTCAATACTATATGAGCGTTTGAATTATTGAAGCTCTGCTGTAGTTTGACACAGTAGTCCATTACGTAGTTTATCGCTCTCCGGCTCTTTTCTCAGCGCCGCTGATGCTGCAGCAGTACTGTGTGTGCAGACGGTGAAGCGCGCACGGTAGTGAGAGGACTCGGCAGTAGGGGGACCTCCTATCCACCGCAACCCGGGCTTTAATTCCGTTCACACTGCGAGACCCCAACAGAGTCCACCGCTGAGATCCACGCACCCTCCACCGTTACGGATTAAATGCTTTTACCAGGCTGTTTTCCCGAGAAACTGTGTTTATCCGCGCCGTGAAACTCTCGAGGTAAGGAGCGTGCACATAATTGACAGCTTAGTTTCATGCAATTGTTGGACGCTGTGCGTGCTTTTGCTTGGCTCGCGCGCTGGTTTGGACGCAGGCTACTGCAAAGATGATTTCCAGTACGTAGATTAAAGCATATGTCAGTGGTGTCATTATGTGTTATTGTTTCATCCCTCACTGTTTTATCTGGTGGAAAGCGGTTTAATTCTCAACATGCCACTGCAATCGATCCTACGGCTGCGGGGAATTTGGACCGCACTCAAGTGACCATAAGGAGCGTCAGTGAACTGTTGATTGTGAGACTGTTTAAGTCTGATCGTTGAATTTTAGACGTAGATGGATGTATCATATTAAACACACAGATTGACTTGTGTTTTAAGTGTTTTATGCGTTTAGGCTTTTGTAGCGTAAAGATAGGAACGTGGAAAGGGAGAAGTTATTACGCACAAATTCGAGTGCATAAGCATAACACGTCATAGTAAATAAATCGTCCTGTTTTGACAACATTAACTGTATCCAGACTCAGGCAATTATGACGTCACGTATTGTTGCGTTATAGTGCGTAACTGCACTGACAGCCGAGCGGCAATGTGTATGTTAATGTACATATAACTGCTTGTCCTGTAACTCTTTCATTTCATACTAACACTCATTGTGGAGCAACAAACACTGTTTGTAATTACAGGATAAATATTCGGCACAACTTCTATAATAAAATCATTTTAATTGTAAGTTACATGGCCATAACAAAATTATATATGCAATTTACCTATAAATTATTTATTACCTACAAATTATATAGTACGAATCACCTTATAATTTAAGTAAACATTTCTATTTAACAAGACAATATATTTTACAGTATAATATTTTTTAAATGTTTTATTAGCTAATAAAAGGTGTCAAAGCTGTAAAAAGTACAGTATACTGAGTTCTGTGTGCCCGGAAATCACAAAAATCGTGTGAAATTAGATCAAAGCAAGTAACAAGCAATTATTTTTTACTAGAAAATACCCAAACAAAAAAATAAAATAAATAAATCTAACAAAAAAAAAAAAAAAAAAAAAAAAAAAAATAGGGGACTGAATAGGGGCCCCATGAATTTGTACAAGTATGACAATACATGATGTGTTCTTACTAAAATTGCTTTTGATCTGGAATGAGATTTTAGCTCTGTTACTATGTGTATCCAGTACAGATAGTTCGGTGTTGTAATTGTAAATGGAAGTGAAAGAATGAGGAAGTGAATAAGATATGTGACAGGTTTCTAAAAGACAAAAATTCAGCACAGGCACAAATGCGTTTGTTTTTCTATCATGGTGCTGACTTTCCATTGACTTCTGTTGTTTTTTACTAATGTGATGATATTTTTTATGTCCTAACCTAAACATAACCCTCACAAAAAAACATTTAGCATTTTACATTTTTATTAGCCTAAGACACTTAAGTTGAAGCCATTTTCCTCATGGAGACTGTTGGCTGTTTACACTCTGAACAGGAATCAGAGCTGTGTGTGTATTTGTGTATGAGACAGAGAAAGATCTTCTACCTCCACAGACAGATGCTTCATTCCTAGATTGCTTGCATAGAATCTGTATCTGCCAGGCTGACCATCACACCTTCTCCTCATCTCTTCATCTGTCAGACAAAAGAGTTTGAGTATCAAATTCTTCCACTCTTTATAGCCATGTTTTTTAAGTGTGAGTGGTAATATGGTGGCCAGTCCAGCTCTGTAGAATGCACTGGGACTTGATGTGTTTCATACTCAAATGTATAAATGGCCATCTGCACTCTATCTTGAGTAAATTGCTTTTTTTCCTCCATAAATGTGCATTTGGGTGGTTGTGTGTTTATTTGTGATGTGCACACACATACACACTCAAGCATGCCACACACAGCGCTTCTGGACTCGCTTCTTATGCTGCAGGGGATTCAAATGGACCAAAGATGAAAACTAAAGATGTTTCATATTTTAAATCTTTTAGTTTTAACAGCTACAGTTATCTATCTATCTATCTATCCTAGTGATAGTTCATCTGGCTGCATGCAGACATGGTCATAAATAATGAATGTTTTTCTGATTGGACCATCTCTGTGTGGCACATGGCAGTAATGAGACTTTCTATATAATAAACCAAACTGGCAGGAGATTGTTTTTTGCATGCGTTTTCAAATGAGTGTATGTGATCATCTTTGTGTAACAGAATGAGAGCAAGAAATACTTCCTGTCATATCGTAACTTCACACAAAATAGTTTTAGAAGCCTTTTATTCAATATTAAACATTCATAAGGAGTGTTGAAAAAATCAAATATTAACACCTTACATGGTATTTTATTTGTAGATATTTATGCTTGTGTGTTAATGTAAAAAAAGAGTGCTTTTATGGGTGCTGCCCTTGTATTGAATAATCGTTACTGTATGTGTGTAGTCTTGTGCCTTGTATTCAGTGATTGTTTTTCATCTTCTTCACAGTGCCTGCAGCTACACCGATAGCCGTTACTGTACTTTAGTCTCCGCGTAGCCCCTGCCTTAGGGCAGATCTCATACGATCTTCTCTTCGCTGTAGTGTGCACTTCAAATCAGATGTCAGGCCCTTTACCAGTAGTGTGTACTTCAAGCCTGTTGGGTGGTAAATTCATGCCCTAATCATCCTTTTCAGCACAGTCTCACATCAGAAGTGTAGAGCCCTTTATTACAGATGAGAAATACATTTCAGTCCTGCAGGACCCTGCAGCTGAGCTCTGGAGCATGACACAGGCAGCCAGGATCCTCTCCCAGCATTCCCAGATACTTTTTTCCTTCAGAGTTCTCTTCTGCTGCTTCTAAGGGAAGAGGAGAGGAGCTGCCCAAGGGAGGCCATCTGAGCAGCCATCAGTCTCTTATTTCAGAATGATGGAGGAGAATTTAGAAAAGGTGGAATAAAGGACAAGTGTGGCTTTGAATGCTGAGACCAGGAATTCACTGATGTGAATTACAATCACAAGGCCTTTTTGGACTTTTTTATTAGACAGGAAAGTGAATGATGACATAAAATGATTGAGAAGAAAGAAGAGGAATGAAATATGTTCAATATGTGATGCAGAAGTATTCAAATTGAAGGGGAAACTGGGGGGCCCAGACTCCTATAAGAACCAAAAATTTAAATTTTGGGTTTGTTTCGTTAATTAAAAAAAAAAAAAAAAAAAAAAATTGTATTAGTGAAACATTTCATTGGGGTGCAAAAAGTGTTATTCGTTGAAAAATTTTCAAGTGCTGGGCATTGACCTCTGCTGAATAGGGCTGGGAATTGCCACAGACTTCCTGATTCAATATTACAATATATAATATGTATTGTGATTTATTCTAAAAATGCATGTAGCATTATATACTTTTTTACTCTCAATGTCCAGGATGTAAATTTCTGATTAACTTCAAATATTTATATATTTTTTTAAATAATTTTTTTTTTTAAATACTTTTAAATACTAATAAAATACAGTTTTTACAATTGCTAGGACCAGTTTCTGGTGTTAGTCTTTCAATTACCCTACCATTTATAAAGTGCAACAGTCGGGTTCCAGAAGAAACTCCATAGGGAAATTTATTTTTAATGATAACTTTTAAACCTTTTTCAGAGAGTTGTGACAAGCAAAGCGTGCCAAAACAGCTCTTTAGCTCCACCCACTCACATGAAGCGAATGGTGTTGTGCCTGTAACAGTCAACTAAACCTTAGTTGACAAGAAGAGGCTTAGTTGATGAAATTTTAATTAGTCGATTGGTCACATAAAAAAAAAAACCTCCACAGGAATTGGCAAAGTCACGCAGTCTGTGACGGACAGATCATTAAAACGGCTGGTCAATGTGGTAATTATGTCAGGCAGGAAATCTAAATCTATTATCGACATCAAACATGGCTTCTCGCATGTAAGAAGTAGCTTTCTTCACCATTGGCAAAATGGGCTTTCAATAAAACTTGGCTGCCTATACAGTAATAAGGCGAATTTTTCATCTTTTTTTTTATTTTTATATATATATATAAAGTGGTGCTACCTGACTAGAGAAAACAGAGAAAAAAGGCTGTTGTCTTCCCTTTTGACAAAGAAAACTTCAACACCCATAATGCACCTGGCATGTTTCCATCCAAGGTCACCAGTCTGCTATGGATATGCTTAACCAGAGCCAAATACCACCTTGCTTTAATAGCAAATACTTCTTAGTGAACTTTTAGTCATAATGGTGTTGACTTGTTTTGTTGTTCCTGGGTGCAAAGGTGCGTTCACGACATGTTGCAATTACTGCAATTACGTGATTTCACTGTGTAAAAAGCGTTCACATTCTCGTAGAGCTCGTAATTACAGCTAAGATGGGAATTGTTTGAGAGCTCCTACTTGTACAACGTGACCGCTGTACCACCTGACCACTGCAGATTCATTTAGGCGTTGAAAGTGGTGCTATAGAAACGCATAATTCCCAGTCTGAGGAAGTGAACAGCTCCGAATAGAATGTCATGTGTTGTCATCTTGAGACAATGGTAATTACAACAGCACAAGAATTCAGAGTAAATGTTTAGATGGAGTTAATTACTTTCGGTTTCCAGTGAAAGATCCAGCGCGTTGTAGGCAGTGGCTAAAGGCTGCAAAGAATCGTAAATCGTCAGTTCCGCCCAACCCCCTGAAGCAAAATGCGGTCACGTACAGGTAAGAAATCTGTTGCCATAGTGTTCCATTTTTACCATAATGCTGTTTAAAGAGTAGAGAAAGTACGACTATCAGGAGTATGTTAGTTTCATTGCATTTCATTGTTAGTTTGGTTTTGTTCTGTCCCTGTTTGCCAGAGTTCCTTGTCGTTGCTAGTTTCCATGGTTTTTAATGAGTTACCTGTATCCTGTTGTGTTAATGAACTGCCCTTGTGTATTTAAAGGGTTAGTTCACCCAAAAATAAAAATAATGTCATTTATTACTCACCCTCATGTCGTTCTACACCTGTAAGACCTTTGTTCATCTTTGGAACACAAATTAAGATATTTTGATTAAATCCAATGGCTCAGTGAGGCCTCTATAGACAGCAATGCCATTGTAACTCTCAAGATATTATAATATATTATAATATAATATTATAATATTATAAAGTGACGAGAATACTTTTTGTGCACCAAAAAAACTAAATAACGACTTTTCAATGATATAGTGATGGGCCGATTTCAAAACACTGCTTCGGAGCTTTACGAATCGGATCAGTGATTCGGAGCACCAAAGTCAAGTGATTTCAGCAGTTTAGCAGTTTGATAGGAGATCCGAATCAATGATTCGATTCATAAAGCTCCGAAGCAGTGTTTTGAAATCGGCCCATCACTATATCTTTAAAAAGTCGTTATTTTGTTTTTTTGGTGCACAAAAAGTATTCTTGTCGCTTTTTAATATAAAGGTAGAACTACTGAACTCACGAACTGTTTAAATGTGTTTAGTACCTTTATGGATCTTGAGAGTTACAATGGCATTGCTGTCTATAGAGGCCTCACTGAGCCGTTGGATTTAATCAAAATATCTTAATTTGTGTTCTGAAGATGAACGAAGGTCTTACAGGTGTAGAACAACATGAGGGTGAGTAATAAATTACATTTTAATTTTTGGCTGAACTAACCCTTTAAGCCCTGAGTTTTCCTTAGTTCCTTGTCTAGTGTTAAAGTTATGTTTAAGCGTGTAGTGCTTCGTTTTCCCTGATGTTCATTAAAAGGTAGTATGATCGTCTTCTTGCGTCTCTCTTGGATTATCTACTGCAGCTCACCGTAACAGAACACTAGACCTAGACAAGATTTGTAAGGCGAAAATAAAATGGATTTTATTTTATTTTATAAATACGATCTGTGTATTTTTTCAAACAAGCCTCAAAGAGCGGTCCAAGGCATGCCTGTGAACAGTCCTTGGTGTGTGTGTTTTATTCATCTTCATTTGTCAGCATCACTGAGCATACAGTACATCCTTTAAGCAGGCCAGGGGTTATATTTATGATGTGTGTGTGGAGCGTTGTGTGTAAGGGAATGTAAACAGACAGTAATAACCCAGAGAAGACAGAAATGCACTGCCATCAGTTCACTTCAGTGGACTCACTTGGCGCTAATGAATGTGATTTTACACACAGACACGTGACTGTAAGGCAGCCTTCTTTGAGATTCTGTGGCATGACTCGGCACTGTCGGCCTCACAGGCCTGATCTGTCACTACCGCAACATATATACAATCAAACACAGCAAGAGAGAGCGAGAGAGTGACTTTAAAAAGGAAAAATGACAGGGAATGGTATAAAGTTTGCAAGTTAAAAATAAGAGGGAAAGAGGAAGACAGACACAGAGAGAGAGAGAGAGAGAGAGAGAGAGAGAGAGAGAGAGTACAAAGACATTTAGTGTCAGGGTTTTGTTTGAAAGAGTTTTTTGAGATTCAGTCTATTTCCCAGAGACTTTTTAATGCTGGCTTATTGCTTATTGCAATTATTGCTTAAACGCGATTCTTAGTGCGATTATGAAATCGCAAATAGGAAAAGGGATTTCCTGGATTGAGCATGCTATCTTCTTCTGTGGCAGGGCATACTTGGAGTTTCTGTGCAAGAGCGCCCTCTGGCTTTCAGATGGAGTAGGATTTCCTACTGATCACAGAGCCGTACAGCTCTGACAAGCTGCGCATAAAATAATCGCAGCTTTTAGCAAATCGCAAGCAGTTTAATCGTGATAAATCGTGCAGCCCTAGTTCCTATAGTGTGTGCAAAGTGACCGAGACAGCACACCACACGCTAACAGATTCCATTCACAAACAACAAGAGTCCCAACTGTGAACACAGGAAATCTTGCAAAATCTCGCAGTCAAACGTGACTTTAGAGTAAACAAACATGGTGGATGAAGTTAAGAAGAAATGGCGATAATAGTGTTTGGACTGCTTTTAACAGAAAATTTGTGGAAAAAAAAGAAAAAGGTTTGGATGAAGTTGTGTTATGCTTCTGTCACTTTCTGATTGGGTATCGTTTCATCCACGTGACAGTCTTCCCACTTGTTAAGTCGTGACGTAAGGAACGCCGTTTCTGGGTCCAAGCCTTGACTCGTTTCACCTGAGAATGCCATCGCGACGGCCGTTTATGAGCGCTATTTATTCATACTAAACGTTTAACATTTTAAAAAGTTAAACATTTAAAATACTACACAAAAGTCTCCATGCTCACAGCATCACAGACATTATTATTTTAACGATTTATAAAAGATGAATCACTGTCTGGCCATCTGGGATTTTGGTATGGAGATAAAGGTTATGAGTATAATTTTTTTTACAGTATTACACCACATCGTGTGTGCATATTAGCACCGTTTGTTGTTTTCTTGTGGTATGAGAGCGTTTGGAGCCGGAAGCGGTGCCGCGTGACGTCAGACTTAACAACCGTACAGAGTGCGTGTGCATTAGTCCTCGGGTTCCCCACACACAACAGATTCTACATGTTGGATATTTACGATTTGAGATCAGTCGGCCCCGATGATCTTCCGAGCAGATTCAATCACTTTTAAAGGATTAGTTCACTTTCATATTAAAATTACCCCTAGCTTTACTCACCCTTAAGCCATCCTAGGTGTATATGACTTTCTTCTTTCTGATGAACATAATCAGAGAAATATTAATAAATATCCTGGCGCATCCGAGCTTTATAATGGCAGTGAGCGGGATCAACGAGTATGAGCAGTTCAAAAAGCGTACACTTCGTCCTACACCTTCCCTATTCAACTTACGGAAAAAGCTTAACTGACGCAACGCCAGTTCTGTTTTTTCCGTAATTTGAATACGGAAGGTGGTCTGGCGGAAGCTAGATATTTCTTAGTTATGGATGTGATTTTTGCTGTCTAACTGAATGTAATGAGATAAAGACAAAAGACAAAATACTGCAATATAATGAGAAACACAGTTGGCCTTGTGGGCAAGTGAGTTTGATGATGGTTGGAGCTAAACTGCAGGAAAGTGGACCCCGAGGGCAATATTTGAGAATCCCTTACTCTTATACGCCGATTCTTTTTAATGAATTTTTCAAAAAGACTCTTTACCTGTTTGAATGAGTTGTCTTGATGAATTTTTCACTGAATAAACATTAATATTATCACTGACTGTATCATCCATATGGCAACAAGTAGTTAAAGATGCACATTTGCCAAAGTTTGCATACTGTTCTCATTTCCCATGATACATGAATGGAAAATTTATGCACAAAGATGTCTAATGAAGGATCTGAAATTGTTGAAATTGTACAGTGTGGAGGATTCTTATCATTACCGCAACCATACCATAGTACTCTTTTGAAACAGCCTTAACTATTATATTGTGTAAAGCATCGCTGTCACAGATATATGTAGCATCCTACGGCATGAGGTGAGTGGACCTAGTTACCTCACAAATACGTTGTACATTTTAGGACTTCCTCACACCTCAGTCATACAACAAAAAGGCGTCATGCCTCAGACTAAAAGGCTTCAGTCATTGGACAAAACGACATCGCGCCTCAGACTGAAAGGCTTCAGGTCTCAGGAAAAACGATGTCAGGTGTCAGGTCTCCTACAAATAGGCATCAAACCAAACACTCAGATAAAAAGTCATTGGACAAAACGGCCTCAGACTAAAAGGCATCAGATGAAAACGAACTTAGAAAGAAGCAAATTACCCCACCTTAATGTGACGTCACGTGCACGCAGTTTTCTGTTAGATGTTACACTAAGTTGTATACAACATATTCCACTGAGATTATTTTGTAAATTTGTATTATTCACTAGTTTTATTTGCATGTATAAAAAGTTAGCTAAATAACACATTGCAACTAGCTTGCATTACAAATTATCGTGAACACATACAAAAATTAACCATGGTTAAAAATGTGTTAACTATGAATTGTTCTTTTCTGTATAGAACCTAACCAGTGTAATATTTAATTAAAGCTCGCACACACACCTTACATCAATTTGGGAATAGTAACAGTTAAATATATAAAAAAGGGAGAAAGAAAAAGACAACTGAAGGACAGCATTATGATGAGATAAACGCCAATAGAAAGTTGGGCTATACAAAAAAAAAAACTGATGCCTTTTAGTCTGATGCCTTTTTATCCGAGTCCGTTTCATCTGATGCCTTTTGGTCTGAGGCTGTTTCGTTCGATGCCTAATTGTACGAGACCTGACACCTGACGTCGTTTTTCCTGAGATCTGATGCTTTTAAGTCTGAGGCGCGATGCCGTTTTGTCCGATGACTGAAGCCTTTTAGTCTGAGGCATGACGCCTTTTCGTTGTATGACTGAGGTGTGAGGAAGTCCTAAAATGTACACCGTACACAAAGCCAAAGAAAATGTGCAGGAACCTTCAATACAAAAAGGCAGAATAGGCAGTATTATTCAATCAGGGAAAAGAAGGAAGTGACAGCATATTAAAGATGACATACAGATGCTGATGAGCTAAAAAGTTATTTCAGTCCAGCTGAACAGTCAGCAGTGTCTGCTCGCCTCCGCTCAGCTCTTGTGCGTGTATGAGAGAGAGGCTGTATTGTGAAGTTGCACATTGATGTTCATTTGCAGCTTCGAAAATTGGTGCCGCTGTGTTAATGCTGCTTTGTGGGCCGATCTCGCGTAAACACTTGAGGTGTGTTTCTCTGCAAGAAGTGGGAAAGTACAGTTCATGTGAGATTTATGAAATAGGAACATTGAATAATTGATGAAGTGGAGGTGCTCTTCCCTGACTCGTTCTTCTGTAACTCTGAGAGACCCGCAGGCTTTTAATGCATTTAACTCTTGAGAGAGGCACATGACAACAGGCTGTGTGTTACATGTGAAGTAGGACAGAAACAAAGCTCTCTTGCATTTTCCTACTTTTAAGCATTTTTTTTTAAATCAGAAAATGTTTATTTGTGAAGAACGCTCCACATGGGCAAGTTTCACAAAACATTCCCAAGAATAAAATTATTTTAACCTAATAAAGTTCAGCGGTTTTCCCGCAGAATTGGGCTTCTTTTAAGTTGTGCAGACCTGGCAACCTGCATTCGCTATGGTCCATGCACTGTCCTTGTGACAATTTCCATCCTCAGGAGTGTCCATGGATGTCCACGGACACAAAAATTGGGCTGCACACGGACAGTGTGCGGGAATGTATGTCACAGCGCATGTGTGATTGACTTGAGCGTGCTCACAGCCAAAAGAGTATACTTTGAAAGGCCTGCGCACTCAACTAGGGCTCCACGATTAATTGAAATTTAACCGAACACGATTTTAGAAAGGCTGCAAGGTTTTTTTTTTATGCGCAGCTTGTCAGTGAAGCACAGCTCTCTGATCAGTAATAAGTGCTGCTCCATCTAAAAAGCCACAGGGCGCTCGCACAGAAACTCCAAATATGCACCACAAAAGTAAGATAACACACGTCATTCCAGGAAATCCCTATGGGCATCATACTATCACTAAACAGGACTTATAAACACACGACTATGACAATATATGGTTGTCTGAGTTTTTCACAGTCTTCTCAGGTATTTTCATGATAATAAAGTATATTTATAATGCAATGCTAATCGACATATCCTTTATCACTGTATAGAATACTACGCCTTATTTTGTGCCTTATTCTGTGTAAGAAGACACATCATCTCAGAAGGATGTTATTTCTAACACTCAAATGACGTTATGAAGTGAGTTTGGAGTAAAAACATGTTATTAAATGTTGTCTTTTGTTGGACAAGTGGTTCATAAATGCTGTTTGACGCGTGTTGCCTTTTCAGATGCACATTATAAGTGACTCAAACTCGTAGTGCTTTCAGATGGAGCAGCATTTACTACTGATCACAGAGCCTTTCTTCACTGACAAGCTGCGCATAAAATAAATCACAGCCTTTGCGATTTCATAATCGCACTAAACCAAAGCGGTTTAAGTGCGATTTCGGGTTAATTTCGATTAATCGTGCTGCCCTACACTCAACTGTGCATGAGAAAATGAAGTATACCCAGGCCTTAAAAGTGCACTATGCAGGATTTTCCCAAAAAATAAAGTATAGACTCAAATATAATCCCTCTCAATCATTAATTACGCTCCATAAGAATTGTGTGGTGCTGTTTTTGTCTACAAAGACATTGTCCTTTGCCTGTATTTTCTTATTATATTCTATGATTGCTGTGTTCGGGATGTTTCTGGGCCGCAACTGAATCTCAGGAAGCTAAATTGTGTCTCGACACAAAAACAATTTGCTAATGTTGCTATTGCCTTATTGACTGCTATCTGTAACTTGATGGATTACTAGGCATTGTAATTACATTTTTTAGATGACACATAATTATTGTTTATTAGCAAGCTAGACTGAAGATGGCTAACCACACTGGAAAATCACAGCCAGTCATCTAATTATTAAGCTTATTGTTTGTTCATATACACACACACATACACAAAAAGCCATTTATGCATGATAAACATGATATTTGAAAAAAAAAAAATACTTGCAAAACACCTCATCACTCATCTTCCTGCAGGTAGTCCGCTAGTGAGTTGCTGTCTCATATGCATCTCATCTGCTGCAAGTTGGGCTGCATGTGTTCTGGAAACTGATATGATGTCAGGGGCAGGGGGTGTGGCTTCTGGCTTGAGTCCACCTGCAAGACCAAGTTTGAATGTTGTGTTTGTAAACAGCAACTGAAAATCCTACATGGTGCACCTTTAAAATCATCTCTACAAAAGTCAAATGGGGACCTTGTTTTTAATTTTATAATTAATTACAACATAATTTTCAGCAGCATTCAGCACATAAAAGAGATGCCGAGTGCTAAACTGCTATCAAGCCAGCCCTGATGAATATAGTGTGCATGCTTGTTATGATTATTATGGTAATCAACAGGCAGCACAAAAAGGTGGCCTTTGAGCAGTTTTCAGAAAAAAACACCACACAATCAAACAACATTTCATTGACTTCTTAAGAAAAAATTTTTTTTTAAAGAAAATATTTGAGAATATTTTTCAAGAATTGCACACACACTCCTTATGAATTTCTTAGAATTTGTCTTAAGAAATGTCTTAATTTGTTTTAATGTCTTAATTTGTTTTAAGAAGATTTCCATTCCGCTGCTCTACTTTTTCATTGTTTTTAAGTGGAATGACACAGCATTCTAAAAATGCGGCGCTCAAGTTAAAAGAAGTTTAACTTTTAAAAAATGCATCTTAAGACCATGCGCTTCTTTTCATTCCACTGACCTGCGTCTCCAATTTTTAACAGCAAAAACGCAATTCTGTGTGAACCGGCCCTTACATTGTAGCAATTTCAGCTGTGTGGGATGGACTCCGTTACTCCTCAGTTTGGTTTGATGAGGTCTGTCATCTCACTTTCTTGACATCCTCTGTTTTTCATTATAATATTTGTGCAGCACACATTTCCACCCCCCCCAACACAGACACACACACACACACACACACACACACACTCCGTCTAAAGCACAGAGATTTGTGTAAGCGGTCGTTAGCAAGGATAATCTGCACTAGACAAGCTGTAAGAGGAGGGGAAGTGGCAGTGTGTGTATGTTGCTGGAACAGATCTGTCACACACACGCAGCCACTTCCTCTCCTCTTACAGACAACTTATATACACACATGCACTGTAAATAATTACAGGCTGATCAGAACAGATCAAATACATGATATATGGGTATGCAAATACACTGAGTATTAAATGATTTCCTGTAGCTCGACTGGCAGCACATGGCGGTTTAAATCTAAGAAAACACATAAAAAATAAAAATATGGGCACTGGATGCTCTGTAAGTCGTGCTGGATAAAAGCCTATATTTATTTTTTGAAGAAAATGTACGCAGAACTCTCTAGTATGTTGTTAGGATGTTGCTCTGTGGTTGTGAGTGTTTTTTTCTCTTTTATTTAGGTGCATAAAATATAATGTATTTTAATTTATATAATATATACTTTTTACAGAAAATGTTTTAATTTATTTCTTGCTCTAGTGCAATTACAATATACAAGCTAATTTAATTTAATTACATTTTTGAAACTTAACATCATAATTTAATATTGCAAACAATATATTTACTTATACTTTAGAATATCATGCTTATTTTTTCTTATGCAGAATAAAATTGTCTTTATACATTAAAATATACAGCTGCCTCATAGTGGGATCAAAATATTTGGGCAATCTTGGTATCAATACGTTTTTCTGGTATAGCTTATCTATTAGCACGGCACTTACAAAAAAGTACCATAGCAATACTATGATTTTCTTTAAAATGTACTATGGGAACAAGCACAGTGTTCTTTGAAGTGCAATGGAGTCGTACGTAAAAACCCCTCAAATATGACCAGTGTTAATACTCATGCTTGACAAACTCTGCTAATGATGAAATGTGTGAATGTTGTGTTGTGTGTGTTGTAACTAGCAGTATCTAGATGGATAAAAGCAACATGGCTTGTGTTTTAGTGCAGTTACTCAGCTGTGGAACACAGAGATACTTTGTACCTGATACAGATAAAGGAGGTTTACCTCCTGCTGTGATGTTTTTAAGGACCCTGTCTCCCCTTGCTCTATCTTTCCATCTCTTTCTCCATCCTCTATTTTTCTCAGAATTCCCTTGAGAAGAAACAAAATTGACTTCATACCTTGTTACTGATAGACTTGGCCTTCTGGTCAGAGAGAAAGAGAATAAAAGAGTGAAGAAAGAAAGAGGAAAGAGAGAAAGTCAGCAGCATATAAGACAGTAAGCAGAGAGCAGGCTTAAATTGAAAGTTCAGCCATAAATGAAAATTCTGTCTTCAGTCATGTGCTGTTTCAGTCTGCTTTTGTATGAAATTTTTTAATTTAGCTCTTTTTATCAATATTGAAAATACATAGATGAGCCAAAACATTATGCCCACCTGCCTAATATGCCGTTGGACCTTTGTGTGCTGCCAAAACAGCACCGACCCATTGAGGCATCTGGCACTAAGATGTTAGCAGCAGATCCTTCAAGTCTTGTAGGTTGCAAAGTGGAGCCGCCATGGTTTAAACTTGTTGGACCAGCACATCCTACATATACTCAATTGGATGGAGATCTGGGGAATATGGAGGCCAAGGCAACAGTTTGAACTCTACATCATGTTCCTCAAACGATTCCTGAACGATGTGTGCAGTGTCCTGCTAAAAGGGACCACTTCCACCAGGGAACACTATTGCCATGAAGGGATGTACCTGGTCTGCAACAATGTTTAGGTGGCACATTTCAAATTGACATCCACATGAATGGCCTGACCCAGGGTTTCTCAGCAGAACATTGCACAGAGCATCACACTCCTTCCACTGGCTAGTCGTTGTCCCGCAGTGCATCCTGGTGCCATCACTTCCCCAGGTAAATGGTGCACACGTACATGGCTGTCCACGTGATGTAAAAGAAAACAGGACTCACCGGACTTCTTCCACTGCTACAAGGTCCAGTTCCGACGCTCACGTGCCCATTGTAGGCACATTTGACGGTTGACAGGGGTCATCATAGGCACTCTGATTGGTCTGCGGCTATGCAGCCCCATTCACAGCAGAGTGCGATGCACTGTTTGTTGTGACACATTCCTCCTATAACCATCATTAAAAATTTGTGTGACTTATGCCACAGTAGTCCTTCTGTTGGCTTGGACCAGACAGGATAGCCTTCGTTGCCCTCGTGCGTCAATGAGCCTTGGGTGCCCAACACCCTGTCACCGGTTTGTGGTTTGTCCCTTCTCGGACCACTGTTGGTAAATTCTCACCACTGCTGACCGGGAGCAACCCACAAGCCTTGCCGTCTCAGAGATACTCTGACCCAGTCGCCTTGCCATAACATGTCGCTTGTCATGTCACTCAAATCTTTATTCCTGCCCATTTCTTCTGTGTCCAACATAAACTGATCTAATCTAACCAGACCTTAATATGGGGCAGTTTTGGGGCAGTTGTGGCGCAGTTGTGGCCTAATGGTTAGAGAGTTGGACTGGTAACCCAGAGGTCATGGGTTCGAGTCTCAGTACCGGCAGGAAATGTAGGAGTGAATGAACAGTGCTCTCTTCCACTCTCATTACCCACAACTGAGGTGCCCTTGAGCAAGGCACCTAAACCCCAATCACTCCCTGGGTGTTGCAGCCAAAAAAAAGAAAAAAATGGCTGCCAACTGTGTTCACGGTGTGTGCCTGGTTAACACTCGCTGTGTGTGCGCACTTGGATGAGTGAATTGCAGAGCACAAATTCCAAACATGAAACTTGGCTATGTGTCACTTCACTCAATATGTGGCCTTGTTAGGAGATGATCAATGATATTTGCTTCACCTGTGACTAGTCATAATGTTTTGGCTCATCAGTGTATATCGATATATGGATATTCGATTGTTCTTGCTCATTTCCCCTGTTTTTACATATAGATTACCTACGTTTTCACGACAACGATACGGTTAAAACAGAGAAGTTTTTCCTTTGAGTTTTCTGCATACAGACGACACTATTGACAAATTCGCGTTTTTGTTGTTTACACAGAGACCATTTCAAAAACTTGCACTTTGAAACCTGTTTTCAAAAGTTTGCATTTTCAGGCCACCAAAACGCTGTTGTCGTGTAAATGAACGGCCAAAACGCATAAAAAGTTTTCAGTTTTTTAGTTGAAAATTGTGTCGTGTAAACGGCCCCTTAAACTTAATCTTTAAAAACACCAATAATTTAATAACGCTGTTAAATGTAACCTTTATTAAATCAAAACATGAATATCTGAATATCCATTTTTCATACTGTACATTATAATGTTGTGATGCCTAAATTCACTTGTAGCATTTAAAATTATTTATTTTAGTGTTTAGTGTTTTAATATTTATTTTTTATTTTATTTTAATATTGGCCATTTATTGGTTATTGGCATAAAATGTCTACATGCCATCATCTAACATCTGAAGGGTTTGTGTTTTGTCGCTGCTTGCATTCAGGACCTCTTTGATTTACAATCCCACACAGATGAAGCTCTAATGCCGCCATTCATTCTCCAGCAGTGGATAGCGGGACAAACAGCGTTTAGAGCTGATATTTTAAAAGGTCTATCCATCCGTCTGACACAGACAATGAATATAAATATTTCTTTTACTTATGCCACAGTCAGAATAAAGTGAAGAGAGAGTGCCGTTATAGACTGCATTTGTTAAAGGAACATTTTAAATGGATGGAAGACTGCGTGCAATAAAAATGTTGAGGAGGGATGGATGAGAGGTGCTGATGTAGATGTAACACACTCGCTACATATTTGTGGCTCTCAGACATGCTGGGTTCCTAAGAGTCTGACAAATTTAATTTCACAGCCTGGAGAACACATGTAAATGTGCACGCATGCACACACATATGCACGCAAACGGTCATACTGACATTTACATGGACTGTTCTAGCAATGGCAGTCACAGCATCCACACGGAACCAGCTAAATCAAGCATTACCAGAGAGATGAAGAGAACCGCAGCTTTTAATGTAGAAAGAGTTTGTGTTATTATTCCTAGATGAACTTCTTGTGAACTTTTTATGAGTCACCCTTACAAAAAAGTACTGAAGTGGTAACATAGTACAGTTTACATAATACTCTGTTGTACTTCAAAGAATACAGTGCTGTTCCCATAGTACATTTCCATTAAAGGGCTGGTTGATTATGATTTCACTTTTTTAACTAGTTACGGTTAGGATTAGGGTTTTGTTTAGGGTTAGTTACTTGTAATTATGCCTAATTTACTGTTATTACTTTAGTAAGTACATGTAGTAATGTGTAACTACGTCACCTTAAAATAAAGTGTTACTGGGACATTTTTGTCCCTTATATCTTGATTTTTGAGGGGCATTTTTATTACATTTGATGGCTCTTTTTCGAGTGCAAGTGGACAGGCCTCTTCTGATGCGAGGCCCGTTTCAAGTGAAATGGGTGAAACATAGCAAAGGCCGCTACGGCTCATGTTCAATAGTGAGTGGGCAATGATACTGTTTCCTATGCAGTGATGTTAGCCAATCATAACAGCGACCGTTTACTGACAAGCTTTAAAAACGGATCATTTCAGAGGGTCAGAATGAATAATCGTTTTTCTGCATATTTTTTTTTTCTGCAAAAGCTTTATTAACATTACAAGTGAACCTCAAGAAACATTAAAATAATAAAAAAATTCCATGTCATGACCCCTTTAAAATAAATACAATCCGCTTCTACAACTTATCTGTTAACACAGCCCTTAAAAAAAGGACAATGGCAATACTATGATTTTAAAGGGGTCATATAATGCCACTTTTACAAGATGTAAAATAAGTCTCTGATGTCCCCAGAGTGTGCATGTGTAGTTTTAGCTCAAAATACCCCACAGATCATTTTTATAGCATGTTAAATTTGTAATTTTTTGAGGGTGAGCAAAAACGCTGTGTTTTTTGTGTGTGTCTTTTAAATGCAAATGAGCTGCTGCTCACAAGAAGAGGGCGGAGTTTCAAGAGCTCATGTTAGCAGTGCTGATTACCTCAGGCAGACTCACTGAAAATGTCAAACTGTTCAGCCTTTTATGTTCAAACCGGAGTCGGACAATGATTTAGAGACTCAAGAAGAAGTGACAACATGTAGAATGCAACAGGACGTTTCTGAACGATTAGTTGATGAATTTTATAGTTGATGTGGAGTTAACTATCTTAGATTAGCATGTTATGCTATCTTAGATTAGCAGTAGTCATTGATTAGCATATTCTGTCATGATAATCTATAAATCGCTCTTGTGGGAACTGTTGTAAGATCCTACAGAGCCAGAGAATATATGCTGCATGAAGATAGAACGGGTATAGTTTAGTTTAATTACCTTATGTTGTCATCTTGCTTTTATGACATGCTATTGCATTTCTGTTATGTAGGCTACTGTATTGCAATAACATGGCCTCACCCCTTTGTTGCGTGTTCCCGGGGGCAGGGTTTATGTATATTTTAGGGTTAGTGATGTCACTAACCCGGGAAGAAGCTCGTTGTAGTCCCTACCAGCCCTTTGTTGTAGTTCTTAGAAAGCGATTTCTTTAAAAGAAAATATCTCCCTTTGCTTTGAACTTTGAGCGTCCTAACTTTGCAGATGTTGTTTATGCTCAAACAGCAACATTACACACTAACTAAAGTAAGTAGCCTACATATAGTTAATTAATATTACTCAGTATAAGTACAATGTAACTATGTCACCTTAAAAGAAGTGTAACCAATGTCCCTGTGAGTTTTTGTTTTTAATATGGATACAGAGTGCCGTTTCCCCGAGTATCTGATGATAGACTATTGATTTTATACAACAGTTCAATAAATAAGAAGTTAATGTTATGTAACTTACATTTTAGACTCGGAACCTTCTCTTTTTTCACAACAAATACACAGTAGAGCCATTGTGCTTCTCCAAGCAACTGAACGAGTCCGCATTTTGAAGGAGATTGTCTGAATGATTGAATGACTCACTCGTTAAGATACTGACTTGCCGCCACCTACTGGCAGTTTGTGTCATTACATTTTTCCAACTGTTTGTTTGAAACGGGCCTCCGAATTGAAAAGGCCGCCTCTGCACACGACTAAGTGTTTTGAAAACATTATCAATATAAAAGTCATTTTCAGACAAAGAATTATGAAGTAATTTACTTACGGTTTGCAATGCAGCTGCTGTCAGATCCAGTACAGCTGCCTGCTTCATCTTTAAACAAAAGTTTCTTTGAGAACTCTCCATAACTGTGCCTCGTTTACAAAACAAAAGGCTCCGAAAAAACATATAATCCTCCGACGCGAAAAGGACCTCAGCGTCAGAAACAAGTAGATGGTTTAATAAACCATCCACTTGTTTCTGACGCTGAGGTCCTTTTGAAGTCTGTACAGAGACGAAAACAAACGTTAAAGCGATGGACTATGTTGGACTATGTCACAATAGGTTGTTTGCACATGACGTCATTGCTGCGCGCGAAATGCGGCTGGAGGGCAAGCAGTGATTTTTCTATATAGGAATCCTATCACAAACTCAAAATTCCTATGTTTTGCGTCGTTTATGGTTGCCCAAATCTATCAAACTGAGAAACCACAATGAGCTTTTATCGTTTATGTAACTTATATCGTTTTTTAACTTTAAAAGTTGTCACCTTTTATAGCATTTTGCGTCTGAAATGAATATGGATACCTGCTTACCTTTTTTGTTTTTGACTTGGTTAAATAATCACATTCTTCATGGTATCGTTTGTAGGGAAGAGAAGATATTTTATCCCATTGCATGATCATTTGGTGTTTTCGCTTCAGTTTTGTAGAATTCCGTTTACAATGTTGATCTGGTTACCATGAAAACTGTGTAGCACTGGGCACGTGCTGCTGCTTCAGCTTCAGCCATCATATGGTAGAAAATGTCCAAATAAAAAAAAATGTGTTCAACAAGCTGAGAGAAGTCGAGCCATTTCTTTGTTGGAAGGGTGTAAATGTAACTCTAGTTTTAATGTTTTCTTTGTAAATATTCACTTTCCCATATGACCACGGAGGAGAATCGGAGGGGCATTCAGTGGACAGACACCCTTTTTTTACAGTCTATATATATATATATATATATATATATATATATATATAATATTTCAACAAATGACAACCAAAATCAAACCCATAGAAGCTCGTGAACAGTTTTGAAGTGGCTGCGTGCAAGTTCATTCACAAGCCGAGTGAGAGTCATACTCGAAAATGTAATGTTAATTATTAAACCAAAAAAAAGTTTTTCCCCTGAACGGTGATGTGAGTTCCTGTTGCAATTCTCGATTCAGCATAAATGACCTACAATGGCGACATTTTTCACAATCACGACAGAAAATCAAAAATACTGCCCTTAACGTCAGTAGTAGAAAGGCCCCCATCTCTTCCATTCTAATTTTCACTGCTTGCCCTCCACATTAATTTCGCGCGTCACCAGAACCACGTAATTGCAAACAACCTATTGAACGGGTATCTTGTATCTAAAGGATTCTATTTGCTTTTGACGCGACGCTTGCATTCAGTTACCACCTTTTTCTTGAAGAGCTACATTTTAGATTATGGGAGGCACTTCCGGTTTGGGGAAGTTCCACTCAAAATCATTTCAAATCATAAGGTTGTCAGTTTGACTGAATGAGCTGTAAAAATTTTCTTCTCATGTTCAGACTTCAAGAGAATTACGTAAAGCTTGGTATTTTAATGTGGCTTGTAATAGAAGAATATGTATGGCTTTTCAGTCGCTACATTCTTTTCCTCCTGATTATGTTTTTTTTTTTTTTTTTCTTTTCCCCGCTGTAACTGTATGAAAAAGGACAAAATATTCTGCACATTTGTGGCCTGCTCTCCCAATTTAATTTACGATATATTCCATGAATAATTCACTGGAATGCACCGAGAATCTCTCGTTATTCTCCCCAAATCCTCACGTCTCTTTCCAGGTTTGTTTTCACACGGATGCTTTAAAATATAATTGTCTGCCCTTTTCACTTCTAATTCCTGTTATCAATGTTTACTGGAATGTTTCTAAAGCAGGTAAATACAATACTTATTGTCTGTCAAAATGACGGAAATCAGTTAAATCACTAAATTTTCCAGTTAATGAACGTTTTTTATTAAGGCAATGTGTTACATAATACAGACATATTACCACATTGATATTTAACATGTCCATAATATTGCTGTGGAAGTACCCTAGTAAAAAAAAAAAAAAAAAAACTATACCAAAATGTATTTAAAATACATTTATTTCATAAGTATACTTTAAATCCATTTGACATATCACTTAGACTTACTGATATAAACCTATAATTAAACTTTATTTGGAGTATTGCTTTATTGCACAATGCACATTTCTTAATATTATGCCTAAAAAGTGTTTTAATATCACTATTTATAAGGATTGTATGATATTTTGTCTTTAATTGCAAGATATTTAAAGTGTACCTAAAGTGTACTTGCAATAGTTCCACTTTAGCACAATCATATATACTTAGGTATATATTTAGTTGGACCTCAGCACTACTTCCGCACAATTAAAGTGCGTTCAGTACAAAATTAGTTGTTCCAATTTAGCAGACTTTAAGTATACCAGTTTAGTATACCAAAAGTACAATTACAGGGTATTTTTATTTAGCACATAAATATGTAATTGTATTTGTAGTATACTTAGCACAAAACAAATGTATTTTAAATACATTTTAGTATATGTTTTTCACTAGGGTAATCAAGGGTTATTTGTGGTCTTTTTGTAGTAATTTGTTAATGCTTTTTAAACTTAAATGTCCTTTTAATGTTTGATGGTTGAAGGGGGAATAGAATAATGTCATCTTATTGTACCCAGTTTTTTGAAAATGCTTATTATTGCATTCCTAGTGTGAACCTTTCACTGATTGTTTACAGTTAAACAGAAGTTAATCTCTATAATCCATTAATTTGTTGCAAATTTGTTTTTATTTTCAATAGATAAAAACTTTGGTTATTAGTAGAATTTAAAAATCTAAATTTAACTTATTATATCCAGCCTTCAGAATTGTTTTTCTTTTTATTTTCACTTTTTTCCTGTTGAAATTATCTGTGGACCCCTGGTGTTCCTCGGAACCCACTTTGAAAACCCCATATTGTGTTTGTTGATTTTGTGAATGTGTAGGTGTGTGTAATTGTGCTGACATTTACTTACTTCCTGTTTGCTGAGGATTACCTACAGCGCTGTCAATTTGGCAGTAGCTCTGTCACTCTCTCTCTCTCTTACACACACACACAAACTCTCACACCAGTAGGATTTAGTTTCTGTTTTATTTTTTGGCTAACAAATGTTTCACCCTCAAAGATGAGTGTTAACATATGGCAAGGGAATGTGTAAACACAACTTCTTGTGGTGCCAAAAACCAAATGACTTAAATCTGTTTAATTTGGCAGCCTATTTCCGACTTGTGTGGGAGAAAAATAAAAGCCGAAGTCTTCAAAAACACACACGCTTAGTTACACCCCAAAACAAGATCTGCTTTTCCTGAAGGAAATACAAGAGTTTGCAAGGCAGCAAAAGAACAGTGTTAAAGATTTAGGTAAGCTTGGGTTTTAGACTTTGGTTCTGTGTAAATGAAATCACAATACATTATGCAAATAAAAATAGACTACCGTTCAAACGTTTGGGGTCAGAACATTTTTTTTTTTCATTAAGGATACACTGAATTGATCCAAAATGAGAGTAAAAACATTAATAATGTTACAAACAATTTCTATTTCAAATAAATGCTGTTCTTTTGAACTTTATATTCATCAAACAATCCTAAATGAAAAAAGTATCACAGTGTCGACAAAAATATTAAGTGGCACACTTGTTTTCTACTCTCTGAGCACCAAATCAGTATATTAGAAAGATTTCTGAAGGCTCATACTGAAGGCTGGAGTAATGATGCTGAAAATTCAGCTTTGCCATCACAGGAATAAACTACGTTTTAAAATATATTAGTAGACAACAGTTGCTTTAAACAGAGTGTCTATTTACACTAAGTGCAAATAGCTTCCCTTGTTGGCAAACGCTATTTACTCTAGGTCCGCCCACCAATGTCTGGTTGGCCCACTCAAGTTTTAAAAAAAGACACATGGAATTTAATGTCTTCAGTAGCGCAGCAGTAGCAAGTAAGGCTCTCAAACCTGGCTTTTAAAATGATCGACGTGGGTTCGAATCCGCCTTTTACTGAGCTCGCATTTATTTTCAATGAATATTAAAATAATGTTCTAAAAGCAGAAATAAACTGCGAACGAGTGTTTAATAATATTAAAAGTGTTTATTGGGTAGAGTTAAGGGAAGGTGTTGAGAGGGTTTTTATTCTCCCCATAAGGCAGCATCCATTATAATAATTTAATAATCATTTACACCCTAAGATATTATTGCATCCTATTAATGTACAAAAATACTGAGGTGAAAATAGTATCTGCCAATATAAAGTATAGATAGCATTTAATTACTATGTACTCTTATTGCAAAGAACTGATACTTTTACATGGTGTAAATAGAATCTATCGCTATTTTCACTTAGTGTAAATAGCATCTGTCGCTATATTGCAATAATATTTCACAATTTTTCTGTTTACTGCTTGTTTCAAAAACATAAAAAAAATCTTGCCACCTCCATACTTCTGAATGGTAATGTACAAAATAAGAACAGTCACAATTCAGTATGCAAGTATTATGCTGACGTCATTGCGTTGGGTAGGATTTTGTTTCACACTACTCTTGGTGGCACTGACCTAGTCTTACTCTTGACTGTTCTCCTCTCTCTCTCTCTCTCTCTCTCTCTCTGTCTCTGGCATTATTACTTCAAAGCAATAATGTGTTAATTCAAAAACAGGGCATTAGGGACCTATCAGTCTGTGTCTATGAGTGCCTGTGTGCCAACGTGATGTAAGAGGTCAAATTTCAGAGCCTTATTGAACAGCACTCCAGAGGAAACGACACAAACTGGAAAATGATTGGGAAGCCGGATGAAGATGAATGATTAGAAGCGCGTGAAACAGATGGAAGGAGACGATGCAGAGAAATAGAGAGAGATTGAAATGGCACTCAGGTGAAAAACGGATTTATAGAGGTTTGAAATTTTAATGTGAATGTCTGTCATGTCCTTCTTCCTGAATGTCATCTCTCTTCTCCTCAAGTGTTTCGTTGTCACCACTTCCTGCGAAAAAGGAAGTTATTTATTGTGCATGTGTGTGCGTTTCATCACAGGTCTCTGTGTCTTATAATAAGGTGGTAACAGATTTAGCCAATCAGCAGACTGTATTATATCTACGACAGCCAGAACACAGGGGGGACTTGTGTCTGACAGATGGCTTTGGTGTGTATGTGCGCACATGCATGTTCACACTTTGTATGTGTCGCTGGATGAAATGTTGCAGCTTTATGTGTGTATGTGAGCATATTCTTGTTTGTTTGTATTTACACACACTGATGTTTACACTGTATATTTCTGTTTTAACTAGCAGACGTGTAGTTTAGTGTGTGCGTGTGTTGGCTGCAGCTCCAGAAATGGCAGGAGGTCCATGTGTAAAGGCTATATCACAGTGCGTTTTTCAGAGCAGCCGTTGACCACCCTGCGCTCCACGCAGCCCAGCAGGTCAGTGCCTCTGCCCTCTGCACACACCAGCCAGTCAACAGACCCCTCAACCGCAAATACATGATGAAATTGAGTTTATCCTGAAGCCACTCTGGACTATAACACAGTTGTGACTCAGAGAGTAAAAGGCTGTTTACACAGAATGCAGTCTTGTGCTGTTTTGTGATTGCTCATCTATGTAAACATGCACAAGATTGACTTCTTTGACTGTTGAGATGCATCTTTCTACCATTATGCCATATCAAGTTAAAGCCAGTTCTGTCATGACAGCACTTGGAGTGTTTAGCATTGTAGTGGATATGGCAAACAGACAAAACACAAACAACAATCCTGGTAAATTACCGTAAAATTTTCAGAATGACTTTACTGGTAAATATGCTGTTCAAACAAGCAACCGTGTTCTGGCTTTTTTACCGGTAAGAGAACTATTGTCTTCTTTCGCCTGCATTTCACTATCTGTTCAATTTGACAACATTTTTTGACATCTGAGTGACGGGCATAAGGGGATGATGAAACAAAGTTTTTGCTCTTAAAAACACATAATAGAGACACGCATAATAATTTCCAATGGTAGAGCCGCAGCACTGATGAATGAAAAAGAAGGCTGGGTCTTGAGTGCGACACATTGAAAAAGCTGAGATGTGGCGCAATGGTCAAAGATGTCA
This sequence comes from Hypophthalmichthys nobilis, assembly GCA_037950665.1. Lineage (NCBI taxonomy): Eukaryota > Metazoa > Chordata > Actinopteri > Cypriniformes > Xenocyprididae > Hypophthalmichthys > Hypophthalmichthys nobilis. Next base: position 10,642,889 of record CM075482.1, on the reverse strand, counting down.
TCTAGCGCATATTTACATAGAAAAACTATTAAAAAGCAGCAGAGCACACTGTAAACAGTGTGGAGTAATCATGTTGTTTCCATACGAACTTTATGATTGGCCTAAAGCAGATTTCTTACATCAGCACGTTCTGACTTTGTATGGGCTCATACTGGTAATCTTCATTCTGCATCTGTAATTTACTGGTAATGTTACAACTTCCCTTACTGGTAAATTGCCAGAACCGATTTAGCTGTATTTCTGAAAAGATCCTGTTTACACATGATTTCTTACTGGTAATTTATCAGTAAAGACTGTGTATGAAAGGGGCTAATGTTGATATGTTTGGTCTTGGTGGACTTTAAACCACAAAAAGTCTGCTGTGTTCCAAAGTGTTCCAAATTAGTATGATATATCAGTAGGATTTCAGTAAAATAAGCATTCAGATTTTAGTTTTTCACAGAAAATGTTTGTTTGATTGTTTTATTTTTCATATCTTTTTAGTCAATCTCAGACAGGTTTGTTAAATACTTTGCCAGGTCTTTTTTTTTTTACATGAAAACCTGCTTAAAGTGGTTGTTCCACATTATTAAGTCACGGTTCTCATGCAATATGGTGTGGAAGAAAGATCTTTCTAAAGATTTAAAGAATGAAATAGTGAAATGCCTTGCAAAAAGGCATGAAAACAACTAAAATTTTGAGAAAACTGAATGGAGATCAAACTGTCAAATGATTTGTGAGTGATTCAGAGCACAGAAGAACTTGGTCAGATAAAGTCTTATTCAGGAAAGTTTCTGTCTAACAAAAGTATTGTATTAAAAAGGGCATCTATAAAAAAGCAAGTGTGTGTGCATTTTTAAAGTAGTAATATGTACCCTTAAGGTACTACTATGAACATTTAGGGGTAAATAAGGTACAAAGATGTTCCTTTAAGGTTACTGCCCCAGTGACAAGCTGTTGTACCCCTAAAGGTATTATTGTTGCACTTTTTTTTCTGTGAGTATGTGGTGATTGCTAGGGTGTTCTGGTAGGTTGCTGTTTCAAGTCATAAAAGCCCACCTCCAAGTCTCTGATATACCTTCCTCAATATCAGCCAGTGAGGTTTTATATTTATGACTAATTATTTATCTCACTACAAAAGGAACCCAAAGTGCTGCTCAGGGACTTCCGAGAACACTTTTGAGTGATCTGTTCAATCGTTAAATGAGTCAGACTTCTAAAACTAAAATGAGACAGACTTCTACTTATCTATGTTTAGGAAACTGCTTCAGTGCTGAACTGTTTATTATTTTATAATGAGGCAGATAAAAGAGAGCATTTGGGAATTTACTGGGGAAAGTAATTGATTATTAACATGTTTTTTTTGTACTTTAAAGCTTTAACAATCATTTAGACATTTTCAAGAAAATCTGGTACGTGTATGTAATCTAATACTTGTTTGCTGTTGCAGGTCATCATCCATATTTATTTTTTTCTCAACACACACACACACACACACTCTCTCTCTCTCTCTCTCTCTCTCTCTCTACAGATCTGTCTCTGACACACTGACATTGATGACTAATAACCTACAAACCCCTGGACGCCAACTCCAAACGTCACTTATCAAATGAGTACAATTAAATTCCCAAACATTAGCAGAAATGGAATCATCAAATTCCTTACAGTTGGCATTAATTTGTTCGTTATCCAATCTGTCATTTGTTTAATGAAGGCCTGTGGATTGCCATTTCCTTCTCTGTTTATTTGTTTGTTTGTTTTTTTGTATAAGAGAACTTGATGTCAACATTATTGCACATATTTTAAAGAAAATAATATTGTTTCAAGGAAAGTAAAAATAGATATTTATGGCCGGTAAATGTTCTTCAAGGCAGGTTTAGCTAAACATTCTTATTAGACCTTGAATGATGAGAAAGAAATGCAATTTGAATTTCACAGTCCCAGGATGGTTTTGTTCACAAATGCCTCTTACATTGCTCTAAATATCTGTGATGCTATTTGTGTGGATGTGTCTGTGCAAAATCAGTCTGCATTCATGGGAATTCAAGCCAAGTGAATTGATGATTAGATAACTGAATTATTATATTCAGTTTAAATATAGACAGCATATTGCAGACAAAAAGCATCCGATGAGATCATACCCACCGTATATATGTCTGAATCTGTTTTCAGTCAGCACCACGGACAGCGTCAATCTGTATATTTTACAGTGCAGACCATTAGTGAAAATGCTTCTTTTTTGCATTTTTTATAGTTTAAAGGGGTCATGAACTGCGTTGTTTTATTGTTTTATAATGTTTCTTGGGGTGCACTTATAATGTTAGTATGCTTTTTACATCCAAAATTGTCATAATTTATAAATAAAAGGCATTTTTCCTACCCTGATTTTAGCCCTCTGGTTTGAACGCTCTGTTTTAAGGGGCGTGTCTGCTGTGAGACTTCAGTGTAAACACCCACTGCTATGATTGGCTAACATCTTTCCATTTGAAATAGCCAAGTATTAATCTCTCTTTTAGCGCGTTTTTACTATTACAGCTCTCAAGGTTGACTAATCGTGAAAAGTGTTGCATTACATTTAGATCTATGGCATTATATTTAGATGGTGGCATGAAAGGTTGCAGTGATGAACATTGTAGTCGATCACAGACATGTTGTTGAGTTCATGAAAGCAGTGATCTCGTCATTGCAATTTTTGTACACTAACAAATGCTTTCGTCTTCACTAACAGTACAAATGCGATATAATTAAGAGATTCGTTGAATAAAACGGGATTTTTGCATGTGTCAGTCACGATAAACTTACGCTGTTTGATTGACAGCTTCAGCGCACGCTGCTCCAACGATTGCAAAGGGAGCTTTCTTTGATCGCTTTCTTTATATAATTTAATCACCGTTAAATAACAGATTATTTTCATCCTACTAAGAGAACGCAAGTTGACGTTTAGTCACTGGTTTGATTTACTGACACATAGACAAAGAACATCTGACAGTACATGAATCATTGCATATCAGATCAGGCATTAGAATTAACACAGTTACTTACATGTTGCATTACTGTCAAGTCCAGCCACTGCACAATATTTTGTAATCCTCAACAGCATGTTTATTGCTTGGTAGCTCGATCCGGTTTAGCACCACGTAGGCCTACGTTACTTAAGCCAAGTTTACACTACAGGACTTCGGCAGATCGCTGTGCTGTTCAGACTATGTTGTGAAGTCTTGAAGTAGTTGTGGTGTTCACACTATGTGACACTACGTAAATGATCTGCAACAGGAGGTTACACACTACTCGAGCTGACGACAATTGTCACCCAACGACGAAATGGATGTCGGGAGGAAATTAGATTCAATTTTGAATTAAATTTAATTAAAATTAAAATAACCCTTTCACAAATAAGTTTAAAACATTCTGGCTGACTTCCCAGAGTCAAGGCGACTGTTATTTTAGAACATTTCCCTTTATTGTTTATTCCCTTTATTGTTTCCATGCTGATGCCTTGTCACGTGACATACCGCGGCCACGGCCACACTGTATGACAGATGTATCGCTTTTCTCACCATGTCATCAACTATCTGATATTCCGATTCTCAAATATGTGCAAGTGAGTGTTTTGTCATTTAAAAACCTATATAATGACCTTGATCTTAATATATAACAATACATGTGGCTGGTGAACTGGGAGAACAATAGAGTGAGTGAGCTTTATAGTTACTTACACAATGTGTATCTGATATGAATAAACATCGGCAAATTATATTTGAATAGATTGTTATTGCTGCTTCCATAGACATCAGTGTATATTTCACTGGCTGTTGCGTCGCGACACGTGACACCACAGGATATCGAGTCAGCCGACAGCTCCAGATATTTAGCACGCTAGATATTTGTCTGGCGTCTGCGAGGTGTCGGTGACGCGTCAGCGAGCCTTTTTGATGTGTAGTTGGGTAGTTCACACATAAAGATTGGCGAGTGCCAATCACTCGCTGATTTTCCCCCGATCACAGCCCGACCTGTCGGCGAGCTCGTTAACCTGCAAATCGGGCTTAAAATCCTGTAGTATAAACTTGGCATTAGGCTACCTATTCTATTGCATGTCATGCGTGAATCGGTGGGCGGGGCTAAACAGGCAGTGATGAAGTAGGCGTTGATCTTCTTCTGTGGAGGCGGTGCTTGCTACCCTTTGACGTCATAGATCCCCACTTTGAAAATCCTGTCATTTGCTGGGTCTGGTGTCAATAAAAGCTTATATTGGACTAACAAGGAAGTTTTCAGCTCTGAAACTTACAGGATATTCTTATAGTATGATGACCTCTTGTATGTCAAAAGCTCAAGGAAAATTTGATTTCTCAGTTCATCACCCCTTTAATGAAATAAAATTACATTATTGTATTATGAGCATACCATTTTAAATGAAATGTTGAATTTAACATTAATGTCTTAGCATTTGGTTCATCTTATTTTTGTTTTAACAGCAACAACACTAAAGCTTCTTGAACTTTCAAGTTTGTTTGAAATCATGTTATTTGTTCAAGATGACCATATTCAAGGAGTTCACATGGTCAAAATGTGCATATTTGATTACTTACCTAGAAATAGAGAAGAACCTTAAAGGGTTAGTTCACCCAAAAATGAAATTTATGTCATTAATTACTCCCCCTCATGTCGTTCCAAACCCGTAAGACCTTCATTCATCTTCAGAACACAAATTAAGATATTTTTGATGAAATCAGAGAGTTTTTTTATCCCCCATAGAAAGCAACGTAACCACCACAGTCAAGGTCCAGAAAAGTAGTAAAGACATCGATAAAACAGTCAACGTGACTACAGTGGTTCAACCTCAATGTTATGAAGCAGCAAGAATACTTTTTGTGCACAAAAAAAAAAAAAAAATAACGACTTTATTCAACAGTTTCTTCTCTCCCATCATTCTCCTACGGTATTTACGTTGCAGTGCTTCCAGGTTCTACGTCAGAACGCTGGCTCATTATTGGCCGGCTCCTGCGTCAGCATCACACGTATGCGTCATGCTGCTCACGTGAACAGCTTTGGCCAATACTGAGCCAGCATTCTGACGAAGAACCTGGAAGCACTGCAACGTAAATAGCGTTGGAGAATGACATACACAAAAAGTATTCTCGTTGCTTCATAACACTGAAGGATTAGTTCACATTCAAATGAAAATTAGCCCAAGCTTTACTCACCCTCAAGCCATCCTAGGAGTATATGACTTTCTTCTTTCTGATGAACACAATCCGAGAAATATTAATAAATATCCTGACGCATCCAAGCTTTATAATGGCAGTGAGAGAGGATCAACTAATATGAGCTTAAGAAAGTGTCTCCATCCACATCCATCCATCATAAACATATTCCACACGGCTCCGGGGGGTTTAATAAAGGCCTTCTGAAGCAAAGTGATGCGTTTGTGTAAAAAAAAAAATCTATATTTAACAAGTTATGAAGTAAAATATCTAGCTTCCGCCAGACCGCCTTCCATATTCTATTTATGAAGAAAGTGTAAAACTCCCGCAGTTCAAAACGCTTACCCTTCCCTATTCAACTTACGGAAAAAACTTAACTGACGTGACGCCAGATTACACTTTCTTCGTAACTTGAAAGTGGAAGTCGGTCTGGCGGAAGCTAGATATTTTACCTCATAACTTGTTAAACATGGATTTTTTTTACACAAATGCTTCATTTCAGAAGGCCTTTATTAACCCCCCGGAGCCGTGTGGAGTACATTTATGATGGATGGATGTGGATGGAGACACTTTCTTTAGCTCATATTAGTTGATCCTCACTCACTGCCATTATAAAGCTTTGATGTGTCAGGATATTTATTAATATATCTCCGATTGTGTTAATCAGAAAGAAGAAAGTCATATACACCTAGGATGGCTTGAGGGTGAGTAAAGCTTGGGCTAATTTTCATTTGATAGTGAACTGTTGACTACAATGTTTTACTACTTTTCTGGACCTTGAATATGGTAATTATGTTGCTTTTTATGGAGGATAAAAAAAAAATTGTGTTCTGAAAATGAACAAAGGTCTTACGAGTGTGGAACGACATTGAGAAATTTCATTTTTGGGTGAACTAACCCTTTAAAGGTACACTATGTAACTTTTTTTGTTTAAAATTAACAAAATTTAAATGATGAGTCAATACATCATCAATCCTTCTTCCAAAAATGTGTTTTTGTCTTACCTTGATTCACTATGGTTAGCCTCTTTTAAGTGTTTATATTTTAGACCTGATGGGATGGTTTTCATGGGAAATCGGACGCATACATCACTCGGCGTGTCTTGTCACATCCGTAAATCGAGAAAAGTTGTTCTGGCTACTTTGACTCGTGTATGGTGTGTGTGTGGTGTAGGTTAGTTGTCACAATGAGTGAGAAATGTTGACATAGAGCACGATAAATCTTGAACCTCCAGGGAATCTATCGGTTTAAAAAAATGCCAAACAGAGAAGAGTCTGCTGGCAAAAGGAGAACGCGACAGAGCTTGTAATAAAAAAGAATTAAAACTAGCTTGGCTTTTCAGAGATGGGGAGGACCGAGGGATTTGAGATGTTGTAAAAGCGATGCAGAGATGGCGTTTTTATTACTCAAGAGGTAGGTAAGGTATTTTATTGAACAGATAAATTGCCATATGTACTGTAGCTCTCTAACAGAGTTCATTGTAAAGCATTACCTATTGTGAAGGGTCATATTCATCCACACATTCACGCAGAGCCAAAGGACAAACAAAAAAATTTCTTCTGCAAATTGCATTCAGTTTTGTTTTTTAACTGCTAGAGGATCACAAGTTACATAGTGTAGATTTAAATGGTTGAAATGTTATTTAACATTGTAACATTTCTGTGTTTTAAATTGTTCAACATCCTAGAAAATGCAGTTAATTTCCATGTTTAAATCAGCTTTTCAGTGTGGTCTCTTTTGTGCCCGGCTGTATGTGAGGCATGTTTTGGCTGAGTGATTAATCGACATTGACAAGATTCATTGCCGGAGGATCATGATCTGATCACACACACTCGCAGAATATCCTCAGAGACCGTTAGTTGACAGATCGGACGTGGCTGTCATCGCACTGTCCTCAGTGACTTCTTTTATGTATGTATACGTCAGAGACAAGATAAGATCAAGCTATTGTGTGCTTCTCTTTTTGAACCGATTGTAGTGTAGGCTGCATTACGAATGGATCTAGGTTATGCACAAACTCACTGCAGATGTTGGCGATGGTGACTCAGGTAGAGCTTTGTTGGCTGTGTAGATGACAGAACATTTGTGTATGCATACAGTTGACTATGTATGTGTGTGTGGAGGGTCATATTCATATCACATGCAAATCACATGCAAATTCCTGCAAAGTCAATGCGTGAATCACTTCTTTTTCTCTTTTTATTGCATCCTCACATCTAAAAACTGCATTGCAATCTTATTTACATTTTCCTATTGTTTTATCTGCATATACTTTTATTATATTATCATTTTAATTTTATATCATAATTATTAATTATATTTCTGTTACTCTGAGGTCCATGTTACTCAAGTTTTTTTTTTCTTTTCAGATACAGATTTATTATTCAAAATATATTATTTTAAATTAAAATTATTTTTTAAATGGTATTGTTTACATTTGTATATAATTTATTTACATTTATTTAAGTTTATTTACTGTTTACAAGAAAATGTTAAATATGTTGTTTACTATAAATATGTATTATTTGCTATTCTTATACACTACTAAGAATTGTAAAAAAAAAAACAGTAATATTGTGAAATATAATTTTTTTCTATTTTAATACATTTATTTTAATACATTAATACATTTTAATACATTCTGATTGTAAAGATGAAAGCAGCCATTACTTCATTTTTAATTGTAATAATATTTCACATTAAAAACATAAAAAAATCTTAATTATTCCAAGCTTTTGATGGGTATTTTTATTTTATTTTATTTTATTATTTTATTTTAATCTATTCATAGTCATATTAATTTTGTCAGACATATATGGAAATTCTTTATTTATTTATTGCTTATTTATTGGTTCAATAAATTATGTTTTTGGAATCTCAGAAAAAAAATTATTTTATTAATACTGTGACTCCTTTAAGTAATAAATGAAACATCAAGGCATGTTGAGAGCTGAAAGATGCAGGCCAGAGTGCAGACTGATGGCAGTTTCTCTATGGCTGCTGACACACTGACTGTAGCTTTGAGTGACAGTTATGACTCAGTACCTCAGAGTGAACTTTTTTCTTCTGCTATTATTTACTAGTTTACCTTCAGATACACACATGCGCACACACGCTCATACCCACACAGCAACTGTTAAAGAGATAATCGCATCAGTCTCCTTACAGTTCCTCTCTGCATAAGTCGATCCAATATCAATGATTGAATTAGAGAGAGAGCGAGTAGGTAAGATGCTAAAAGTAATATCATGTAGGTATGGCAGCAGGTTGCAGGCTCAGACAAGGCAAGGAAAGGCTAGTTAAGGCAAGGCAATTTATTTATAAAGCACAATTAAAAACAACGGGTAGTTGACCAATGTGCTATACAGTTTGTAAACATATGCAAAGAGCAAACACACAAAACACACCAATATTATACAACACATACATCTAACTACTCGCATAAAAACAAGCTACTAACATATCAGCATATCAGACAGCGTGGTTGTTGCCTAGAAGCACCCTTTATCAGCCTGCATCACTAGAAAGTGAGGTTTCAGCGCAACCGTCCCAGCACAATTGACACACTTGGAATGGATTAACGAACAGCAGTTAATCCATTTTGTAATCTTGTTTATAAAGAAGGGGTGACTGCAGCGCGCTGAGCTGTAAACCAGCGGGAGACATTTTCAGGTCAGCATCTTCTGCTGATAAGTGACTCTTTCGATGTTCAATATTTGCACGTGCACTGCTGCTTTACCCAGAATCCTCAGCATGTGGGAACCTGCGGAATGGGAAGCTTTGGAGCTGATCCTGTTTTTAATATCCTGCCTTGGATAAAGGCTGATTTTTCTTCTTTTCATATTCCTTCAATATTTTCTAAATTCCATTTTTATAGTGCCATCTCCTCTTTGTGACTGATTTCTGACAAGTAAAAATCTGTAGTACTAATAAAGCCACTCCTTGCATCCAAATATTCACACTACTATATAGGATGTAAAAAGTAGTCAAATGAGTGAGATGTCTGAATATGGAGTATTCTTGATACAATATAAGCAAAAATAAATCTTCTCTCTCTCTCTCTCCTTTTTTTTTTGCTAAATGAACCAGTATTGTTATTGCTAAATAAAACTAAAACTTATTTTGTTAAAATTAAGCTGAATTAAAATAATAAATAAATATAAAATTTAAAAAACTTATTGAAACAAAATGAAAATGTCTCTGCTACAACTCCAACCTTGGTTCCCTGGGAAGGGAATGAGATGCTGCATCAGAATGTTGATGCTATGGGAATGCTTCTGGCTGACCCGTGCCTGAAGCACGTGTGAAATCACTCCAATCTCACTGGCAAAACATAGTCCCGTGACAGATGCCAGCACATATAAAGGACACCTGAAGCTTCTTTTTGGAGGAAGTCAGTCACTCTCAGGCATGCAGGATTTATATGGCAAAGCGATGCAGCATCTCGTTCCCTTCTCAGGGAACCAGGGTTACAGTTGTAACCAAGACGTTCCCTTTCGAGGGAACTCAATGCTGCGTCAGAATGTTGATGCTGAATATTTGTGCTTTGTCATACTGAGCACAAAGCTTAGTTAGCAAGCACTTGAGAACTTGGGGTAGATTCCATGTCCAGACTATAGAATCTAATGAAGGTGTGTGGAGAGGACCAGCAAATTAAGCTTCTCTTGGTTCGCTGTCTGAAAAGGAGAAGGGCAAAAGGCCTCCAAGACAATGGAGTGTGCTATATTAGTTGGCACTCTCTGAACATAACCCAGTATAGGGTAAAGAAAAGCTTTGACAATGCCAGAAGCAAACTCTAAGCAGGCAACAGACAGGCATTGCCCTACTCTTTTTAGTGAGGTAATTGCAAGTAAAAAATGCCATCTTAAGAGACAGAAATTTCTCTAAAGCAGGCTCAAAGGGTGCCATAGACAGACCCTCCAGTACCATGGGCAAATCCCAGGCTGGAACTCTTGCATGACATGCAGGCCTCAGCCAAACAGTACCACATAGGAAACAAGACACCTAAAGGGTGTCTCCCCAAAGACTCCACACTGACAGGTGCATGGTAAGCAGCAATGGCTGCCACATACACCTTCAATGTGGAGGGGGTTAACCCAGCAGAAAAGCAATCCTGAGGGAACTCCAGCACTGAACTAAATGGGCAGTTAACCTGCTTGAGACACAAGATCCCCCCCTGACGGGAATCTTCCATGGAGAGCCGTCCAGAGAGGTCCGAGAACCATACTCAGAATGGGGCCAGAAGGGGGCTACTAGTAACAGACAAACCCCGTCCTGGCAAACCCTCTCTACTAGTAACAGACAAACCCCGTCCTGGCAAACCCTCTCTAGAACTCCCAGGAGTACAGCAATCAGGGTAAATACATACAGACTTAGCCTCGGCCACGACTGAACCATGGCATCTAACCCCAATGGAGCTGGATGTGTGAGGGGAAAACCAGAGTGGACAGTGCGTAATATCTTCTGATGCGAACAAATCCACTTCTGCCTGGCCAAATCAACTCCACTGATTCCGGGTGGAGTCTCCATTCCTGTGCCTGCATCGTATTTGAGTCCCATTTACCCCTAGAAAAGTGGCTCTCTGTAGCGGAGAAAGCACACTCTTCTTGGAGTTCAGTCTTAACCCCAAACACCTCATGTGAGTGAGGACGACATCTCAATGCCGAACCACCATTTCCTTGGACTGAGCTATAATTAGCCAGTTGTCAAATGCCTTGGAATTGCAACAGAGCCAAGGCTGCATCCATGCACTTCATGAAGGTGCAGGGTGACAAGGCTAGGCCAATTGGAAAAAACCCTGTTTTTCCTAAGCTTCGCCCTTGAAAGCAAACCTGAGGAACTTGCTGTGTTAAGGAAGGATGGAAATGTGGAAGTGTCCTTCAAATCTATTGTCACAAACCAGTCCTCGGTCTTGATTTGAGACACAATAAGTTTCAGCGTTAACATCTTGAACCTGTACGTCTACAGAGTACAGTTCAGATGGCGGAGATCCAAGACCGGATGCAACCCTTTGGAACTACGAAGTAACGGCTGTAGAAACCTGAGTCTCTCTCGGGAAGAGGAACACACTCTATGGCCTCTTTCGCCAAAAAGGAATATACTTCTTGTTCTAACACCTGAGTCTGCTCGTAGCTGACCACAGTGGAGAGCACTCCATTGAAGTGGGGTGGACAAAAACCAAACTGAATTCTGTACCCTTTTTTTACAATTTGCAAAACCCACTGAGACACATTTGGCAGAAGTCTCCACGCTTCTCTCGAGATTGACCTCTGGTGCAGGTTGAGTAATATGCTCGGTGCCCTAAAATGGCTCGCCAGCAGGGAATGACCACACATACTTCTCCAATAATGTTCATGGATGGAGCAAGCACCCCAGTTACACAATGTACCCAGGCAGAGACTGGGTGGAAAGTTTGCTGGAGACTGCTGCATCCCAAGACACCATAAGTGCCGGGGTTGGCAGAACCATCTCTCAAGGGCACCTAGAAAAATTGGCACACTTAACCCTGGTGTGGGCCACTTCTCCGTGGAGGGGCTTGCCCTCAATGTCCTGAGTCCTCTGGCATCAAGACTTCTTGCCTGAAGCCTTTCTTAATAGGATAACAATCCTCAGATCAGTCCACCTCGGGAAGGCTTCGGCTGTAAGTGCCGTCTCAACCCCCAGTCTCTCTGAGGGGCGCTCGAGAAGCGACACTCTGCTTCTGAGGTTCACTCCTTGAGGAGCTTGTAACTGCAACGTAGTAATAGCCCCAGAGACCTGGACTCAGCAGGGGAAACGTTCCCATAGTGTCAACATTCTGACATAGCATTGAGTTCCTTCGGAAGGGAATTAGAAATGGTGCCTTGGCAACTAACTGATATATATCAGTCATGCAAAGACTTAACATTTTTGAGTGGTGACAAAAGGTTCATGAAATTTTGAATTGAACTTATAAATTCTTACACCATTTTTGTGATTAGATATAGATATAGATATTGCGAATATCACAATGATTTTAATACCCTTTTATTTTGGCTATAAGGTTTCTGAAAATTCCTGTTAGTATCACAGTTATATGACAGAGATTTAATTTTATATGGTCAGAAAGATCCCTCTAAATGAATTTGTTGGGCAGTGCTGATTTCTAAATGCATAGTTATTTAATAAAACATGATGTCAGGTGACTCATAAATGTTGCATACTGAATCATATGAGCACACACACACAGAATCTCTAACCTTTCCCCTCGTGATCTTTAGTAATCAGCATGCTTAAGGTCAGATTAAAGGTCACGCTGACGTCTCTTCCAGCTTCACACACACTTCTGAAGGATCACTTTAAATGTGCTAAAATATTTATCAGCAATACAAACAGCTTTTTAAAAATCATTCGAAGATTCATCAAAACAACTCTCACATACAAATATCACAAATCATTTGATGAAGAATATTTAATCATCCATCATGAGGCAGGGCCTCTGCCATTGGTGCATGATCCTGTCATGGCATGGCAATTACTTTAATAAATCTGGATGGCTTAGCCTCATTAGAATGTCACATAGATGAGCTGCCCGCTGGGATATAGGCTTTAGACCACCAATGTGTTTGAAATGCCATTACTAACCGGTTTTGATTGACAGTTCAGTTCTGTGTCAATTTATAGGTATCCACATCTGCAAGCAGATTTGCATACACACAGCAAAATGGGCTCATTCCATAGACTTCTATTGTTTTTATATACAGATAGTTATATATGCTTATAACACTAGTTTTAAGTAAGCCACTCCCTTACAGAAAACTTACTTTATAAAAAAAAAAAAAAAAAAAAAAATAGGTTACACTTTATTTTAAGGTGTCATTGTTACAGTGTAATTATATATTTAAATACTAAGTAATATTAATTAACAACATGTACTTACTATAGGGTTAGGGTAGGATTAGGGTTTGGTTAAGGGTTAGTAGCATGTAATTATGCATAATTACTATGGTAAGTACATGTAACATATGTAACAAGGACACTGTAAAATAAATACTTTATTTTTATACTGTTTTAGCTTGTTTCCATCATGTAATAAATAAGCTCACAATTCTGACTTTATAAGAAAATGTCAGAATTATGAGCTGACATTCTTTCACAGAATTTTGAGTTTATATCTCAGAATTGTGACTATATATCTCGCAATTGGGAATTTTTTTCTCAGAATTGTGAGATATAAACTCACAGTTGCAAGTTATAAAATCTGAATTGTGAGATATAAACTTGTAATTCTGAGAAAAAAAGTCAGAATTGTGAGTTAAAAAGTCGCAATTAACTTTGTGTATATGTTATGTGTGAGGCATACAGTTTAACCCACAGTGACCCACATACACACTGCAGCTTACTGTGGATGCATGCATACTCGTATTGTCCATGCGCTACTTTCCGTTCTCCCTCTGGCTGATCCTCTCCCATCCCTCGTTCTCCTGTTTTTGATGGTGGTTCATCTTCTCTCAGGCTAATCGACTAAAATTAAACCTTAATTAACTTGGCATTCTCCGGCCTCATGCTATTTTAACTATCCTTTTTTCCCCCTTTAAGTACACTTCTAAGACACACACACACACACACACACACACAATATCTTACTCTTCATTTTTAAGTGAGAGAGTTCACACGTGTGTCGTCTGTGAGCATTCCGAATGGAGTCAGTTAACTGAATAATGATTGACTGTGTAGACTGGAGTGATCTCTGTAAAAGATATATTGGTATTTATAGGTGATCTTCTAGTGGGGATACTGGAAGGCTCTGGGAAGAAGTGGTTTATATATTGGAGATCCTATGTAATTGGAGATTTTATATGGATCTCTAAAAGCATAAACTTACTACTTGATAAGCATACTGTGGCAAAATCAACAATATTCAGTCCAATGGCACAATTGTGGGTGTGATATTGTGGGTGTGCACAATTGTGGGTGTGAGATATATATATATATATATATATATATATATTTCAGCTAGTTGCCAAGGAAAAAAAATCAAATTTTCATTTAGTTTAACTTGATGAACTAAAATTACTGAAACTTACATAAAATGAATAAAACTATGTAGACATAATAAAAATGAAAAAAAAAAAAAAAAATTACTAACATCTATATGTGTGTGTGTGTGTGTGTATATATATATATATATATATATATATATATATATATAATTGACACTCCTAAACATTGACTTCTGAACCTTATATGGATGATGTAAGTTTGAATTTGGATTGCAACATTTCTCACACTCCTTTTTTCTATGATTCTTCTATACCATATACTAACTATGCAAGCATACACTTGATATACATTCTGTGTTCATTTTGCTTGCCCTTTATCTCTTTTTTTTTTTCCTTCTACTTGTCATATACTCCCTTATTCACTCATGTATTATTACATGATGCACACAGAATTTGCATCCCGTCTGTGTGTGTGTGCGTATGTGCGTGTGTGTGCGTGTGTGTGTGTGTGTGTGTGTGCGCAGCCACACCTCATTTTCATGCTGTGGATGTGCAAACATCATGCTGATGTGGCCTGAATTAACATTAGTGTGCTTCAGCCCTAAAGTTCCTAAACAATAGTGGCATACCCTCGTGTGTCTCTGTGTGTAGATGTGGGTCTGTGTTTGCCCATGCACACCAGAGAAGCCATATGTGAGTGATGACAGTGTGTACGTGCGTGCATGTGTTTTGAGAATGTGAGGCAGTGGATCATGAACAGTGGAGTGTGTTTTCTGAATGTTAATGTCTGTATATTAAACTGTATGTGAACAGAATACAATTAGCATTGGCACAGAACTGCTGTGATCTGTTTGTTTGAATGCATGTATTTGTTTGTTAGTAAGCATCTGTGTGTATTTTTTTGGCTCTGTGTCACATTATTTTGCAGTTAAGCCTCTGGCTCAGCAGATGCCTCTCTTTGAAATATTAGGGAAGGTACGTGTGTTTTTATTTGATTGAATGTGTTAATGCAGCCTGGTCTCTTTGGTAATACGTGTGTATCAATACGTAACATTTTCAGGTGCAAAACGTACATTTTTATATATTTGGAATGGATAGATGCTGAAACGTACAATATGGATGTATTGACAACAGTGAAACATAAACATAACACACCTGATTGAACTCATCGGCTCATTAGTAGAGACTGCAAGACCTGAATTGGGTGTGTCAGATAAGCAAGACAGTGCAGTGATGAGGGTCCTCCAGGAAAACCATTTCTAGAATCTATTGCTTCGGTGTTGCTAAGTGGTTGTTAGGGTGTTTGTGGCATTGCTAGGTGGATACTAGGGTTTTGTAGATGGTTGCTAAGTGGTTGCTGGGTTTTCAAGATGGTTGCTAGGGTGTTGCTAAGCGGTTTAAAGGGTATTGTATATGTTTGCTAGGGCGTTGCTACAATTAAAAAAAATGACTTGTACACTGTAAAAAGGGATTGTTGATTTAACTTAAAAAAGTAAGTTAACTGGTTGCCTTAAAGTTTTGAGTTCAATGAAATTAAAAAATTAAAAAGTTAATACAATGAAGGCGATTGGTTTTATCAACAGAAACTCAAAATATTATGTTATCTGAACCACATTAATTATATTATAAGTTGATCTGACAGAAGAAAAAAATGTGATAATAACAATTCATGAAAAGTATGCTCGTAACAATTTGCACTCGGGTCATTGACGAATAAGGTTTTTAAAAGTATAAAATAACAATGGAGATATAATTAATTTTGAAGTTTTATTTCATGTTAACAATGAGATTATATGGTTTTTATATCCAATTAACACTGCTTTTGTCATTTTTTACAAGATGGACAAAATTTGTCATCGAAAAAGTCATTCGGTTTAACCCTAAATTTCGGTTTTACCGAATGACACTTTCGGTTGTACCGAATGACGATATTTTCAAACAATGCTAACAGGCAGATATTTAGCTAGCTAGCTAGTTAGCTTGCTAGCTACTTAGCAAAAGGACAATCAAACATTTTATATTTAGTACAAGTTTTTAAAATATTCCAACATTTCCATGTTTTATAATGGTTGTACTGAATGACCTGATGACCTCAAGTGAAAACATGAATTTTTCAAATAGTTAAGAGAGAGTTAGGCTGCGTCCGAAATCGCGTACTGTAGAGTAGGTACTACATTTGAATTTAAATTTACTTTACGACCATTGAAAAAGTACGTTCTATATAGTACGAATGCGTGTAGTATGAATGAATTCGGACGTACTACATCCGCTATGTTTTTACCGTCACATGACCTACCAGCGTCAGTCCCTTCAGCTCCATTCACAAATCCTCTCCCGTGGCCTCATGGGATAGTAAAGTGTCCATCGTATGCGCACTTCAGAATCTCACCAGAAGTAGTAAGTCATCCAGGTACTTTTCACCTACTGTTTTTCGAATACTATGAATTCGGACATACTACTCTGTTCGCATACTGTTTTTCGCGTACTATATAGTAGAGCAGTATTCGATTTCGGACGCAGCTGTTGTTACTTTGCTTCACGACCATGTGGTCATTTGCAGGTGTCTGAATAACGTCACATCCTGCCACATGATATTGACCGCATGACTTGATCCAAAATGGTCCCTTTATATTGGTTACTCCGAATGACATCAATGAAATTCATTTTTCCGGACATTCTTTCTCATAACAAAGCAATGACTTCTACACATAATTTTAATACCATTTTGCACTATGTTGATATATGATGTTATAAATCATACCAGAATAAAATATATATACATTTATTACATTTTAAGATATTTTAATCACAAATGAAATGGCTGTATTGGCCTTTGGACGGTTAAACCGAATGACCTTTTGACACTTCAAAATCTTTAAAATACCTTTATATGTAGCAAAATATAATTAAAACCTTTTGGATTCGATAAAAGAGATCTAGTTGTACTACCTTACATATTTTGGATGTCATATCTTTGTTTTTATTATAATTAAGGCCCTTGGACAAAAAAATGACCCGTCACGTCATTGACCCATTCACACATTTTAACTAAATTTTACTGCTACCTCTCTGCACAACTTACCCGTTATTATCAAGTAAAATCTACTTGCTATTGAACTTAACATTCATAAAAAATTAAATAAATATTACTTAATTATATTTAATTAAATTTCACAT
Organism: Hypophthalmichthys nobilis; assembly: GCA_037950665.1. Taxonomy (NCBI): domain Eukaryota; kingdom Metazoa; phylum Chordata; class Actinopteri; order Cypriniformes; family Xenocyprididae; genus Hypophthalmichthys; species Hypophthalmichthys nobilis. Next base: position 10,625,572 of record CM075482.1, on the reverse strand, counting down.
ATAGAATTAGAAATAGAATTAACTAAATTAAGTAAATTTAACAAAGAAAATAAGTAATTTATAATAAAGCTTACTTGGCAATACTTTTTACTCAAATAATAAAACACTGAATTAAACAATGCTTTTATAGCGTATGCTTTACTTAGAAACATCTAAGTAAATAATACAACAGATATCGTGTAGACACCATATCTATATAGAAGTAATGCAGCACTCATCCAAACAAAGTGACTTCAATACTTGGTACACAATACACAATGACTGTAACATTCAATCGATCGTTTTTGAGTATGAATTTGTCATTTTGAGTATAAAATGAACTCCAGATAACACAAAATTGCACAAGTTACTAAGCCTATGATGAAACAGTGTAAAATACAACCTTATAAATTATTCATGCCCCAGTGCATGATGGGAACACCAGTTATCAGAAAAGTTGAGTAGGTTTTACTTAATTTTATATCGTAGATATTTGGACTTTAATTTCTACAAGCTTGAATTGAGTACTAATATAGAATTTGCTTTGTTTTTTAAAATTCTTGCCTGAACTAACTTTTTACATGTAGAAATTACATTTGTTTTTTCTGTAGTATATACTTCACCACAGAATCATTTTTATCAGTGCTGTTTAGGGTGTTCTTGATGGTTGCTAGGAGTTGCTGGGGTATTCTAGCGTCTCTACAGTCTCTGAGTGTGCTGGTTCTTCTTTTTCTTTTTTTCTTTTTTTGGCTATTTCACCAAGTGGAAATCACAGGTCTTTGATAAATATGACACATAATTGTTGCCTTGTGCTTTTAAGTTGCCCAGCTTGGTGCCTGCCAAACAAATCTACACTGGAGTGCTGAGAAAATTTAACTTGCAAATTTCTTCAGAGGCCACTTTTTTGCTTACTCAACAGTGAGCTAAGCCTTTTCCAATGTACCAGGTTCTCCTGAACCTTTTTGATCCACACAGACACATTTAAAATTGCTTAAATCCTGTAATTTTCGACCTTAGATGTCAGAAAGAAGGCTGAAAGTGCATTGTGGGATAGCCGCTCTGTCTTCCACATGAGCGCACAGCTGCCCAGTAGCGGCAGTACCCTGAAGACTACAATTATGAAAAGGAAAGCAATGGCATCTGAACAGCTTTTGTCCCCAGAGACCTGATGGATATTGGATTGTACTCTCCCTAAGCTGCCATGAATGTAGGTGTTCACCTGAATCACTGACAGCTGCTGATCCATCAGGAAGGATTCTATGAGTGCTGTAATTGAGCTCATCACTTGGAGAGCTTGCGGAAACCTGAGAAAAACAGAATATACGCAGTGCCTGTAACTGCTTGCTGGTTTTGGATGACCTTTCTCTCTCTCTCTTTCTTTCCTGTTCAGCCCCGGCTGGCCTAAAATCTAAATCCAGTTTCTTTTTTTGTCAATAATTCACTGCCTTTTCACGGCCACTATAATCCTCTTTCGAAGGGCACAGCATAGACAATCAGCAATCTTGACTGTGTATGTGTGTTCATCTGTATGTGTGTGTGTGCGCGGTTATCACCCATAATCCTCATGAATGCTGACTGTTCTAGATATGGGTCAGTTTGTTGCAGTCAAAGAGAAAGATGAGGTGAGAAAGAGGCCAAAAGAGCACACATCACATTGTAGTTTTAATTAGAGCCCCGCCGATATGGGTTTTTGGGGGCCGAAGCCGATACCGATATTAGGGAGTAAAAAAGGCTGATATTCTTTATGTGTATATTATAGGGGTGCAACGGTTCAAATTACTCACAGTTCGGTTTTTATCACGGTTTTAGTGTCACAGTTTCGGTGTGGTTCAGTATGTGCTATGTTCAAGGAAAATAGAACAACTGTCAAATAAAAATAAAGAAAATAAGAACAAGTAATCAAACTACAAGCAACAGCAGGTATTTCAGGTATCTAACAGTAGTTTTCAGGTACAGAAAATGAATAAAATAATCAAATATAAAATAACACTGCATATTATCTTAACTGTATAAATTAAGTAAAGATTAATCATTACTGAAGTTACAAAAGCTATTCAGTCAAGAGCAGAGTGATTTCTTTGTCATTTGTTGTTTGATTAACATTAAAAACACAGACAGCAGGACTATTAGGCTTCTTTCCCTTTAAGACATAATGCACGATCCAGTACATATACTTTTACACGTGCGTCGTATTTCTCGACTGTTATACATTCACTTAAGGCATAACCTACTGTTTGCTAGGATACTCGCCAAAATGGGCATGCGAACAATTTTTGTGTGAATTTGTCTGTTCAAGCGCAAGACTTGAAAGAGAACTCCGTATTTGCGAGCTGTCTGAGATAAGGGTGTGCTCACTTCGGATGAGCGCGCACACAAATCTTCTCACAGCACGCGCGAGTTCTCTTTCGCATCTTGCTCATGAATGTTTAAAATAGCAAGGTTTAAATGAGTTTAGTTTAAACACATGTGCTGTTCAGGTCTCACCTGCGCTCGCGTAACATATGGCACTCGCAGTGAACCAAGTTTACAAAGAGTGACTTTTGTCCACGCTTTATGATCATCGCTGTTGTAACATATTGGGAAGCCAGAATGCGTATTCATCGACTGAAACATGAAACTGATGCGTCGTCAGAATTGAGATGAACCGTGGTGCAAGTGCGTGCTGAAAATGTTAATATCGGTGGCATATCTGCGGCATATATGCTGATGCAGATATATCTGCGACAGGCTCATATTGGCCGATAAAATCAGCAGACCAATAAATAGGTTGGGCTCTATATAAGAGAATGTTTTACAGTATTTTGTTTATAGTGTTTATATTGGCCCTTTTGGTCTATAAATACTCTAAAAACACTTTTCCCATTCTCATTTAATTTGTATACAGTAGTGTAATGTCCAACAGTAGACATACATCAATCACAAGAGAATTCTCTCATAAAACAAAAATCCATAGTTTTAATAAAAATCAACCCCTGGAAAAGTTGAAGAAACACCCATAAAGTATCTTCAATACCTTTCTTGCTCATTTTCTGACTGCGTCAAGTTGTTCTGGTAGAATTACATTAGTATACACTTAAGCTCAGTATCTTGTTTCTGTTGAACTTCAGAGGGTGAGTATGCTGATGCATGTTAAAGCGGACAACTCAAGCGTTCAACTTGATCATGAAGATAACACTACAGCACTGAAGATTTCAGATAAGATGTCTTTTTGTTTCCTGTCATGCTGTCCTCCCAGCACTCTGTCTTTCCATCTCCTCATGTATGTTTTGCATAGGTCACAGCCAATTTCTCCACTCTTTTTGAATCCTTATGTTTGCATAATGATGCATAATTCATGAGGAGCTTGAATATGAATGAGTGTGGCAGTGTCATGGCATAAGAGTGAGTTTTTAAGCAGAGTCATAAGGGTCACTAATGCAGCGAACACCACTTCAGACACGACTGCCTCCAAACATGCCGACTGAAACTCAATCTTCACTTTAGTCTGAGGGTAATCTAAGGTTCATTCACAATCCTCATTAAATGCACATTAATCGAAAGTGTATTAGTTTTCCTGTTCTCTCTCAGGGGTCATGATGAAGGTGTACGTAGAAGAAAAAACAGATGTGGGGCTAGAGGTTGATGTTGTATGACAACATGACCTGTGTTGACTATAGAGTATGTATCTATTCAAAAATTTATCTTCCAACATAAATATACCTTAAAATATACCCTAAAATATATATTCACCAAAGTTGAAGTGTGACAGCTACTCCCTGTCTCCCTTTACCTTACGTAAACCCTAATAAGTTGGAAAAACTAAAAGAATTTGAGGGAGTCAGTTGTTGAAATTCAAAGGTTAAGTAAGCAGAACTGGCAGATTTTAAGTTTTTGTACTCATACATTTTAATTGTTCTTAACCTGAAATGTTTGAGTACACTAATTCATACATTTAACTTAAAATTTAACCTCAATTTGAACATTTTTATTAGTGTAAACTTAGCTAGCTATAATAAGCTAATTCAGAAAATGCTAACTTGCTAATTTGCTAACATGTCAAGAATAGAATGGTATAGTTTTTGCTGAATGAGTGCAGCAATATAAAGAATTTAACATACTTGATCTCAAACCAAACCGCATGCACCACTTGTCAACATTTTTATTAGTGTAAACTTATGTAGCTATAATAAGCTAATTCAGAAAATGCTAACTTGCTAATTTGCTAACATGTCAAGAATAGAATGATATAGTTTTTGCTGAATGAGTGCAGCAATATAAAGAATTTAACATACTTGATCTCAAACCAAACCGCATGCACCACTTGTCACCATGATGGTAACTCTCCAAAAACTGACATTAACATAAACTCTTCTAAATTAGCATAACAAAACATTAATCACAACTAAATCTCCCACTTAACATTAATCTTGCACAAAAAAAAAAAAAAATTATAACAATTTTAGCAATTACTCTCCCTTTCATGTGCCATGGGCAAAGCATGCTGGGAAATAAAAATCCCAGCCCAGTTTGTTAAACTTAAGTTCATCTAAATTAAAAGAAAGAAGTTCATAAAACTCAAAACTCAAAACAATGAAACAGTTCAGTTTACTTAAAATATATCAGTTTTGTGAACTTGAAAGAAAAAGAAAGTGCTAAATACCCATAAAAGTTAATTTGACTTAAATAATTTGTTTAATTTAAGTTTGTCCTACTCAAACCAATTAATTTATTTTGAGCATTAGGGTTTACAGTGTATGAAGTAAGCTAGTATTCCATTATTGTGAGAACAGTGTTTACACAGTACTCTTGCAAAGCACAATAGTTTTTGGGGGCGATATTAGCCATCATGCACAGATGTACTCTTTGAAAACCCACAAAGAACTGAACGCCATCTGGGAACCTTTGACATACTCTTTCCAACTTACGATGGAACATACTAATCCTAATCTCACTGTCTGTCCTAGATAGTATGTAGATAGTATCTCCCTTTCTGAAAATTTCTTAACTTCATCTCGTTTCAGCATTTCTGTATTTCTCCTATTTATTATGTGAACTGTACATATGTTCTCAACATATTTTCCCAGGCTTCAGGTGCAGCCTGACCTTCAATACTGAACAAAATTATAAACGCAACACTTTTGTTTTTGCCCCCATTTTTCATGAGCTAAACTCAAAGATTTAAGACTTTCTATGTACACAAAAGACTGGCCACAATATGTGTACAGTAAAACACATGTGCAGTTTTACTGTATTGGGGGGGTCCAGGGGGGTCCGAAAACCAGTCAGTATCTGGTGTGACCACCATTTGCCTCACGCAGTGCAACACATCTCCTTCGCATAGAGTTGATCAGGTTGTTGATTGTGGCCTGTGGAATGTTGGTCCACTCCTCTTCAATGGCTGTGCGAAGTTGCTGGATATTGGCAGGAACTGGAACACACTGTTGTATACGCCGATCCAGAACATCCCAAACATGCTCAATGGGTGACATGTCTGGTGAATATGCTGGCCATGCAAGAACTGGGATGTTTTCAGCTTCCAGGAATTGTGTACAAATCCTTGCAACATGGGGCCGTGCATTATCATGCTGCAACATGAGGTGATGGTCGTGGATGAATGGCACAACAATGGGCCTCAGGATCTCGTCACGGTATCTCTGTGCATTCAAAATGCCATCAATAAAATGCACCTGTGTTTGTTGTCCATAACATACGCCTGCCCATACCATAACCCCACCGTCACCATGGGCCACTCGATCAACAACGTTGACATCAGCAAACCGCTTACCCACACGACGCCATACACGCTGTCTGCCATCTGCCCTGTACAGTGAAAACTGGGATTCATCCGTGAAGAGAACACCTCTCCAAAGTGCCAGACGCCATCGAATGTGAACATTTGCCCACTCAAGTTGGTTACGACGACGAACTACAGTCAGGTCGAGACCCCGCTGAGGACGACGAGCATGCAGATGAGCTTCCCTGAGACAGTTTCTGACAGTTTGTGCAGAAATTCTTTGGTTATGCAAACCGATTGTTGCGGCAGCTGTCCGGGTGGCTGGTCTCAGACGATCTTAGAGGTGAAGATGCTGGATGTGGAGGTCCTGGGCTGGTGTGGTTACAAGTGGTCTGCGGTTGTGAGGCCGGTTGGATGTACTGCCAAATTCTCTGAAACGCCTTTGGAGACGGCTTATGGTAGAGAAATGAACATTCAATTCACGGGCAACAGCTCTGGTGGACATTTCTGCAGTCAGCATGCCAATTGCACGCTCCCTCAAAACTTGCAACATCTGTGGCATTGTGCTGTGTGATAAAACTGCACATTTTAGAGTGGCCTTTTATTGTGGCCAGCCTAAGGCACACCTGTGCAATAATCATGCTGTCTAATCAGCATCTTGATATGCCACACCTGTGAGGTGGATGGATTATCTCGGCAAAGGAGAAGTGCTCACTAACACAGATTTAGACAGATTTGTGAACAATATTTGAAAGAAATAGGCCTTTTGTGTACATAGAAAAAGTCTTAGATCTTTGAGTTCAGCTCATGAAAAATGGGGGCAAAAACAAAAGTGTTGCGTTTATAATTTTTCTCAGTGTATTTGTAAGACTTAAGCTCTGTTTAGGCTGTCATGCGTTCATCTATAACCACATTTGTGAGAGACCATCAGCCACCTAGTGTGTATAATAGCCATATGCATATAAATAGCTGTTCAACTTTCTATGCATACCATGTGTTGTTGATGTTGATTGAACTTGTTGGTGAGAGCCCACAGCATGCTGACGGGGAGGTGTGAAGCTGGAGTGGATGATGTGTCCCAGCTGAGCGTGAAATTGAAATTGCTCCAAACAGCAGGGGCAAAAAGAGAGTGAGAAAGAAAGACAAAGAGAAACACACATAGATAGTTAGATAGACAGACAGACAGACAGACAGACAGTGGTTACTGAGACACTGCTGCCACCACTGAACTTTTCATAATCACCACATCGTACATACACACACTCAGTTCATCTGCGCCATAGCAGTGTGATCGACAAGTTGAGAGACTGTGAATCAATGGAAGTGATTATCAGATGATTCCGATAAGTAACCGATTGTAAACTAAAGGTTTTTTGCATCCATATTTGACCTCAAGGCATATAAGTTCCCACACCCCCTTAGGGAATCCAGGTTAAGAACCGCTGTGTCATGCTGGAATCTCAAGGTCTTTGCACACTGAGACCGAAATTTTCGTAAGTGTTTTTTCGTATTTGTCATCCTAAAAATTCATCACGCACAGAAACCTAGCAAGCTGAGTCCGATGCTTATTAATTAATCCGTTGCGAAAAAATTCACAAAACAATACAAAATGGAGTCTTCAAGCAGCAAGGATGATTTTGTTGTCTTCTCTCTTCTTAAAAAGAGAAAATGAAAGAGGAAATATTGGGTCCATCCAATCGTGAGATCGCGTAAAGAGGAAGTAAACTTCCACCTCGTTATCAAGGAGCTGCAGGAGTATCCTGAGCGATTAAAAATTTACTTCAGAATGTCAGTGGCTCACTTTGATGCTTTGCTAGTGCACTTTGTTTGTCATACAGTGCTTTGTGCTGTGAGACAAAGTGAATCAACTTGTCAGACGCCTTTCTGGTTTTTGGCATACGCTTGTACGGTGGCTCTAAATTGTCAAAACATCTCTCAAAATGCTTGCTACGGATGCAAAAAACAGAAATTTGAACACGATCCAAATTGTTCTTATGATGGATGAAAGTTTCAGAGGCAGTGTGTAAAAGTGATTGACACAACATGAGGTCATATTTATTTTTTGACGTGCAGAAATTTTGGACGAAAATTTCGGACTCAGTGTGCAAAGACCTTTACACTGCTATTTTGAACTGATAATCAGAACAAAACACAGCCCTACAACTGCACTATATCCACAATCCTCTACAAGTGGTGCCAATACTTCCTCCTTACTTAAACCACCATTTGTTTAACTCACCCTCTATCTCACCTTGGGAACACCAAACATCCACCATTTGCAGCTGTTATCTTTCGTTGTTACATATTTATGAAATGTTGTTCATTTGAATGACCCCAGAGGTTAAGCTGCATTATTAAAAAAAAAATGCAAATTAAACACTGAAAAAATGTTTACATTAAAAGTAAGAAATATCACAACATATAATAACAATGTGTTGATAATTACAGCTAATATGATGTTAAGAACTGCAGTTGGTTTTATAGTTTTTGCCCAGTATAGTTAGTTGCTAATGAAGCCAAAGAATCAATGCACAGCGACAAGTGACAGCCCGTCTGGAACAGTGTATGTGAGCGACAGAGACTTGACGCCACTCAAAGCATTCTGCTCCACTCCAGTTCCACTCAGGGTTTTCCATTTCACATTTCCTATCCACCTTATTTTTAAGGCAAGGCAATTTTATTTATATAGCACATTTTATACACAGTGGTAATTCAAAGTGCTTTACATAAAGAGGAAACAAATACATCAAATTAAAAGTGGAATGCATAAGAAATAAAAAAAAACATAAAATGCATTAAAAATAAAATAAAAACAAGAAAAAGAATAAAAAGATGATACATATAAAAAGTGCAATCAGTTCGGACATAGCACAGTGCTCAATCAGTAAATGCACAGCTAAACAGATATGTTTTGAGTCTGGATTTGAATGTGACTACTGTTGGAGCACATCTGATCTCTTCAGGAAGCTGGTTCCAGTTGCGGCTGGCGTAACAGCTAAAAGCAGACTCCTTGCTTTGAGTGAACCCTTGGTATCACTCAGTTTCAGTGTGTGCCCTTTAAATGCAAATGAGCTGATGCGCTCGGCCTAAAAGGGCGGAGCTTCAAGAGCTGATTCTCCGGTGTCAGGATTCAGTCAGGACCAATATAATGTCAGGAACTACGAATATATGCTGCATGGAGATAGAACAGGTATAGTTTAGTTCAATTACGGTTATAACTTATATTGTCTTCTTGTTTTTATCCACTATATTAGTACAAGCCTGTTGTACCGGACCCCGTTTGACTTTACCGATGAGTTTTATGACGTTTATTGTACTTCACTCAAAAGATGAAGCGTCCGTTTTCACTCTAGAAAATCTCTGTAAGAGCTTATTAAAACACAGTGCAAGTGTGCATTAAAATATTATCCAAAAACTCTCTCTCTCTCCCTTGCACTATCATCAACATACACAGTGAATTACAAAGAAACACTCATTACAACTAACAGTAAACAAATATATAAAAACCTTATGCCTTTTCGGGTGGTGTTTAATAAACTGGTAAACTTTATATCCGTAAATCAACTCCGATGAACTGTAATAAAGTGCTCTCACCTTCATTACTGCCGTAACCAGTATCACTCTGGAGACTGAAAGCTGGATCGCGAACAGTTTACTGATCTATCCTTGAGTAACAGCTTTTTAGCACAACCTCTGTTTTGTATTGTCCCTTTTTATTGACATTCCTTCACAAAGAAGTCCGGTGTGAAATGATTTGCGTAGACACAAACGGTAGAGTTGAGGGAGCATTTTCTTCAAAAACAAAATTAATCCACCTCGTCTTCAGCGGCTCAGATTTAGGGAGTAAATGGAAAGAGATATGTGGATTAATCAATCCAGCTACAGAACACCTAAAACGTTTGGGAGACATTCTCGTCAGTGCAGCAATGGCGGACTGTGTAAACTTGCTGTGAACTCGCTCAGGGCGGTTCTATGTTAAAACGGCAGTGTCTGTCAACATTCGTGGCCGGGGCCTGTGGCTAATGTGACATCACACTGCCAGGGATCTGGAAACGGCTTGTTCTGAGACACTGCTTATGATTTATGGGGATTAAAAAAAAGGAGTGGTTGGATTTGTATCATTATATATTGCATAAAATTTCGCATAAAAGGTCCCCTTTAAGACTATTGCACGGATCCAATATACTGTTACACATGTCTTTCTCAGCTGTTTACATTTACTTTAGACATAACCAACTATGTTTACTAGGATATTCACCAAGACAGGCATTTTGACATAATTTTGTGTGAAATTAGTTCAAGTGCAAGACATGAAAGAGAACTCAATTCAGTATTCACGCGCTGTCAGATGCGTCTTTCTGGGTGCGTGCTTCGGATGTGCACACAAAACTTCTCACAGCAAATTATCTTTTGCGTCTTCTTGCACTTGAATGTTTAAATTGGCAAGGCTTAAAAACATTGTCAAATGATAAACTTTCATGGCGACGCAGCACTGGTCCGATCGGGACAGTGACAGTTCTGTCAACGAGCCTTGCATGTGCTCTCTCTTTCTCTCTTAAGTTGAGTGCGTGTGTGACAGAGGGCGCTTCCACTCTGCTCGCATACTCTGTCTGGAATGCAGTGAACAATTGATTAAGCCAATCAACTTAGAGGACGGGAAGTAACTTATATAATATCCCGTATATCACTGCAGGTGGTACCGGGAACTCAAGCTACACGTGTACTCAGTCTGGAGCTTGAACTCACGAACAGTGTCTTTCAAAGGATTCGGATAGGCATAAAATGAAAGGTTCACATTAGTTCTTTCCTGGATGGTGTGTTCTCTCTTTTTCTGTCTGCCTATCTCTTTCATGTTTTTACCCCTCACTTCTGTCCCTGGCGAGAGCATTTGGAAGCTGAACTGTCAGTTTGTTGCTTTGATTTTCTCAGTGTGCAAGCCTAGCCCACAGACAGCCTTCTGTTGTACTCACAAACACACACACATGAATGCTACATGAATAAATAGAGCACCAAACCGCTGAAAATGCTCAAATGTTCAAAGCTACATGAATTTATTCATGGTCGACTCAGCTGTGTGAACAGCTTTAGGTCAATGAAAAAACGGCTTTGCTTCATTGCCTGATGGTGGAGCATGTCAAGATGTAAAAATAATCATAACATCAATCTTAACATCTCATCTTTTGGTTATAGTAGTAAAAGTGTAAGCATACACAAACACGTACAGTCACACATATTTATAATAAGGTCCTTAGTACCCGCAGAGAACCTCATAAATCATTTAATTGTTATATAAATCATTGTAATGGTGTGTGTGCAGGGGTTTAGCATATGACTGAAGGGGACAGAATATGCACCAAAACTCGCTTATGGCTTGTTTATTGTCATCTTATTTGTACCTACTTGTATTGTCATGTGCAAAATATGCCTACTGTATTTAAAAAAAAAGAGCCTAAAAGTGTTCAAATCAATGTGATAAATGAGTTTGGTCAAAAATAAGTCAGATTATATTACCTTAAATGTGTAATGGATTACAATACAAATTACAATAATGTAATTTGGAATCAGTAACTGATTACATTTTGTAAGTAATCTACCCAGTACTGATCATCAGTCTCAGACAACCATGTCCAGTGAAATGTAATGTCTGTATTTAGATAATACACAATTGCTATAGCTGAAAAACATAACATGCCCATTGCCTGATGAGAAATGCAGGGGGCAAATTTGAGGTTTATCAAAGGTGTGGAGGACACGTGCCTCATACATATTTTACCTTCAAAGTAACCTTTCACATGGGGTCTCATGCATTTTGTGCTGTTTTTTTTTTCTATTTCAGTGTGACAGACGTCCTGCATGGAGGACATGAGGAAAGAATTAAACACAAAGAGGAAAAGGATGAGTAAAAAGAGAGAATAAATCAGGTGAGTTTGTGGATGTGTTTCAGTCTTCGTGAATCCATTCTCTACTTATCATTGTTAAAATTGCTCCAGTGTACTGAAACGTTTGCTCCATAGATATTCTGTTTACGTTGTAGACACAGTGCAGCGATTCCAGGTTCTACATCAGAAAATTGTCTCATTATTGGCCGGCTCCTGCACCAGCATCACACATGTGCACACATAAAGCGTCGGCCAGTAATGAGACGGTGTTCTGATGTAGAACCTGAAGCGCTGCACTGTCTATACAACATAAACAGCGTATGAAAATGACAGGGAAGAGAAGAAATTGTTGAATAAAGTCGTTATTTTTGTTTTGTTTTGTGCACAAAAAGTATTCTCGTCGCTTCATAACGTTAAGGTTGAACCACTGTAGTCACATTGACTATTTTAACGTAGTCATTGCTACCTTTCTGGACCTTAAGAGGTGCAATGACATTGATGCCTATGTGTGGTTCAGTTACCTCTCGGATTTCATCAGAATATCTTAATTTGTGTTCTGAAGATGAACGAAGGTCTTACAGTTGAGTAATTAATGACAGAAATTTCATTTTTGGGTGAACTAACCCTCTAAGTCTGTAGTAGTATGTGTTCATACACTCATATCTGATATCACACAAATATTACATCAGAAGTAAATTTGGAATATTATTAATTATAATAATTTGTTGTACAGCAGTGAGATTTCCAAGAGCAGATGTTCCTGTGTCCGTGATCATTGATTTTCTTGATATTGGGAAGTGTGGGGAAGTCCTGAACTAGAACCATGATGGTGTTATAGCATGAAATTTCTTTCAGTACCCCATCTGGGTACACACACAAACACACACATACACACACAGAGAGAGAAAGAGAGAGAGAGAAGCTCTAGTAGTTTTATAACTGCCTGTGAATCTCTAAAATTTGGTGGCAGAGCAGCTGTTCTGCCAAAGGAATTGATCAGACGACTGCAGACCTAAATGTGCTGAACACTGCCTCACACACCCACAGTCTTATTAGAGAAAGAACATCTCACATCTACCTGATGTAAGCTGAAGCACACTGAACGAGATTTTTAATTAACTGCCATCCAAAACACACACTCACACATACACACCCACCTGAGAGTTAAATTGACCCAGAATGTTCCATAACAGCATTCCAGCACCTTCGACTGAAAAAAGAAAACAAATACTGGCAGTTTTTGTCAGTCCATTCCAAATCCTCCATGTTTTTGTTTGATGTTTACTAGAAAAAATATACAGAACTCACAAAACAATGTCAACATCAATTGATTTTTGGGTCCGCACACCTCCAAAATCATGATTTAACTCCTGTAGCCAGCCCAAATTTAAATTCTTTCTATAATATATTTATTAGGACTGTCAATGTAATACAATAATTTACTGCAATGCAATCAACATATTTGATTTCTGAAAGATCATTTGACATTGAAGACTGGAGTAATGACTGCAGAAAATTCAGCTTTGTCTTCACAGGAATAAATTACATTTTAAAATGTATTAAAGTAGAAAGCAGTTATTTTAAATTGTAATATTATTTCACAATATTAAAATTTTTACTGTATTTTAATTAAATAAATACCTTTTTTATAAGAGACTATACTGTACACACACACACACACACACTAGTTATATAAGTATATAACAGTAGAGGATTTTGAGCTTTGAGACACAACAGATTATTTTAAGATTTTTTTCTGTGTGCGCATCAGTAGTTCTGAGGATGTCTCATGCTAACAGCTTCTATCAGCCTGTCTGCTGTCTGTCTCTAATAGAACTGGAGACTCGCCCTGGCAGGTAAGAAGCCCAGAAAACGGGATTAGAGGATACAGGAGAAGTCACACTGTGAAGTCAGCTTCACTTCATTGTCTGAGATCAGACTAACCTTTGTGCTGCTGGGTCTTTGCTTTTACAGTCGCTATGGCAGCGGCCTAACTGCAGCAAGGGATGCTAGGATGCTGTTTTGTGAGCTGTAGCAAAAGAATCAGTGGCTTTTATGATGCCCTTAGTCACTGTTATATTGCACACAGACATACACATAGTGTTCCAACAATAGCTGCATGAACCCAAGCACCTCTGTCAGAGCAATATTATAAGGGAATGCATCTCTGCTGATGCTCAATATCAGCTGCTTCTGTTTCAGGTTTATGATTTGTGTATGATTTCCCATCATGATGTGAGGCCACAACTTAATTGAATATGTCAGTTATTTCTTTGATTATTTGCTGTCTTTCAAACAGGATGTAAATTAAATATATAAGTGTATATTGTGTATGATATAACATTCAGTAAACTGGAACTTTGCACTCAATTTAGGCATGTAGAAAGGAAAGCTCTAACTTTATAAGTAAAATTTAATATTTGTTATATTTACAAACAGTCTTCAGATAGTAGGGTTTTTAAAGAAGTAAAACATTGTAATATTTATTTGCAAATTTGAGCACATTTACGTAAAATCTATAAAAAGATAAAGATGTGTAAATGTTTTATATTAATTCTTTGATTAATAGAAAGTTCAATGAACAGCATTTATTTGCATTTATTACATTTATTATTATCAATTTAATGCATCCTTGATGAATAAAACTGTTAATCTTTTTTTTTTTTTTTTTTTTTTACCTCAAATGTTTCAATGGTATCATTGTTTCCACAAAAAATGTTTTCAACATTGATAATAATAAATGTTTCTTGAGCACCAAATCATCATATTAGAATGATTTCTGAAGGATCTTGTGACACTGAAGACTGGAGTAATTGCTGCTGAAAATTCAGATTTGCCATCACAGGAATAAATTACATTTTTTAATTTTTTTAAAATAAAAAACAATTATTTTAAAGGTCCAGTGTGTAATATTTAAAAGGATCTACAGAAATGCAATATAATATACATAACTATGTTTTCAGTAATGTATAAAGACCTTACATAATGAACCGTAACGTTTTTATTACCTTAGAATGAGCCATTTCTATCTACATACACCATGGGTCCCCTTACATGGAAGTCGCCATTTTGTTCGGCCATGTTTCTACAGCAGCCCTAAAATGGACAAACTGCTCGACAGAGCACGTTTTGTCACTATGTTGCTGTTGTTCTTCTTCATTGGTGTTTTTAGAGGCAGCTTGCATCGTCACTATGTTGAATACGTACAAAGAAGCAGAAGAAGAAGTAGTAGTCGTTGTCGTCTGGTTTATTAGAAGCAGAGACCGTTCTTTGTTAGTAGTAAGAAGAGAAGCTGAATTTGAACAAATGGAGGACCAAGCATATTATTTTGCACAAGAGCCCACAGAACATCAGTCTTCGTCATCAAAGAAGCGAAAACATGATGCAGCCAGGTGACGACATCTTTGTCCTGTGTAGGCCACCGTAGGGAGGGGTGAGCGGTGGACTGAGCCATTGGTTGCAATTTGCAACCTCACAGCTAGATGCTGCTAAAATTTGCACACTGAACATTTAAATTGTAATAATATTTCACAATATTACTGTTTTTACTGTATTTTACTGTATATTGATTAAATAAATGCAGCCTTGGTGAGCATAAGAGACTTCTTTCAAAAACATTAAAAAATTGTAATGTTTTAAACTTTTGACAGGTACCGTATTTCAGTAAATACAAACAGATACGTCATACACTATGCACGGAACCACTACTATAACACCCACGTCTAAAAACTAAAAAAACAGAGATGTTAGTCCCGTCTGAATTGATACATGAAATTACAGACATCGGGTGATTAAGAAAAAATAGTCCAATTCGAATAGGGCTATAATGTCATTTTGCCTTTTGGTTCGTGTGGAGCAGTCAAGCATAATCCAATGTAACCAAAGACATGGAATCATCACAGGACCTGAAAACTGATCTGTGGGTATTAAACACTTTACAGCTCACACCATTATCCAGAGTGGTTTTCTGTAGTCGGATCTCTAAAGGCCGAGCGCTGTCCTGCCTGCCAGAAAACCAGATTTGGTGCCCCAGCTTTGATGTTAAAAGTATCATCGCTCGACTCTAACTGAAGCTTTTTTTTAAAGAGCTGTAATATGCACTGAATCCAGCGCAGTGAGAAACAGACCCATCTGATGCACAGACTGTGCTCTGGGAAATGGGACTGGAGTTTAGGAAGAAAGAAACAGTAGTCGGAGCACCGCATTCGGAATATCAATTGGTCTGGCGGGGTTAATGTTTAACACACCACTGCCAAGGAAAATTCAATTGCTTCCACAAAATGGGTGATATTTGAAAAGAAGCCTCAAGGAAGACTTCAAAGAGCATCAGCTCAGCAGTGTCTCCACGGATACCGAGTCAATGGGAGTGAATGAGAGGGATTGAAGACATGGTAATTTAGGTAGATTATTATTTTGTGTGCATGTGCGTGCTTCATATTAGCTATATTTTGTGCGGTAAGGACGTTTCGGGATCTTATAATGGGAAAAAACGGAAGAGTAAATGATTTACGCATTGACGCCATCTGTAGAGAAGTCATTAAAATAAAATGAATAAAATAAAAAATTGCCATAAGCCTAAATTACATGCACTTACTATTGGCCACTTAAATGGTTGCTTAATAATTATAATAAGCCAATATTGTATCATATGTACCACTTGGAACTATGAATTATTCAAATTTATGTTAATGACTTGTTTTCATGATTAAATTATAAATGAGTCATAATAAACCAAGAAAATTTGGCACTGTTTTAGATGGCAAGGCCTCATGGCTTAAAGCATTTCAGTCCATTAACCCAAAATAATTACCTCATTTGTGAAAAATGATTAGTTGTTTCTTTTCTCCCCACGTTCCAGGGTGTTATCTAGGTTATGAAATAATTATTTTCTCTGCAATTTTGGCACTTGTGATGCACAAAAACTTTCAGGAGTCAATGCAAACAAGTTAAACTCATCAAAGTCAGCGGGTCTCTTCTAATTTGCTGTTCTGAGTTGTTTGGCAATTACAAATGCAGCTCTCTGCCATGTTTGCAACAATGAAATTAAAAACTCATTTACCATTTTTTTTTTTTTTTATAAACTCTTGATTTCACACCTCATTGCCGAGACTTGTGAAGCTCATTAGGCTAAATCGCTATTCAGCGATAAAAGCATTGTGGTGCTCCCTGATACTCTACCTTCCCTCTGCAATGCAACCTGGGAAGAGAAGGTGCCAAACTGACATCAATTATCAATTGCATGTAGTTCATTAAGACTGTATGAGGAAATAAACACATTTTTCTTGAAAGAAACTGACCCTTTGCTGGCATAAATTAATGAGTTTTGTTTATCTTTATAAAATAATTCATGCTTCATAGTTTTACATAAACAGTGTACCAGATTTTGTATTGAAACGCTGTTACTTGAAGCTACCTGGTGTTCAATATAAATTCAATGTAATTACATAGACCTTCATAGCTGTCACAGCTGTTTGCACTTGTTGTCAGTCCTGTTTGATCAATTTCCCTGCATGGGGCTCTTAATTAAATTTCAGCACACCAGTCAGACCTGCTTTAGGTTATACTAAGATAAAATGATGCCTAGTATTCGGCAACTTGGCTAAACTACGCAGCAGATAATGAGACACAGAAACAGGCTGAAATGCACTAGACCAGTGGCCAAGTTGACATATTTCTTTTGTTTTCAAGAAAAAACACCTAATTTGCATTTCAAATCTTTTTATGTAAATATATTTGCTGTGTTAAACTTAATTTTCTCGTCTCTGTGTATAAGCAAAGTCCCTTTAAGACAAGTCATTTCACTCGGCGGTCATCTTTGAAACGCCTCTCGGCATGCAAGTGCAGCTCCTATCTCACTGAATGGGGAAACATCAAATTCTCCAAAGCTGTTCTCCAGGCTTTCGATTAGATTATATATTTGAATTCACCAATGAAATCTGATAACAACTGTCTCGTAAACTTTGTTTCTACACGCTCAAATCATGATGAAAAATTGTATTTTGCATGCGCTGACATAAGTGTGCGTCTCTATAGGAAGCGCATGTCTGACTGTTTCTATAGGAACTGGAGCTTCTAACGGCCGCTACAGTGACGCGATGACCTTTACCAATCGGCAGTTGGCTCTTATTTAGAAGGCGGGACTTATTCCGCTATTCTCCCATTCATAATAATACGAGTGCACCGTCTTTCTATATATAAAGTCTTTGGTTTAAGCAAACTTTTAGCCTAGTTGTCCTACATTACCTACTGACATCATTTTTAGGTGCGGTCACATTTACCATTGTTCATTGAATTTTCATGGGCAAAATCCAGAGTCATTTCAATAGGAATTTTGTGTGAGGGCAAAATATTTCCACTGGCAGATTTAGCAACTGGTTCAAGTTAGTGTGAGCTAACATTGCTAACAGCATTGACAATAAGCAATAAAATTTCACCAAAATTTTACTTATGTGACCACAACTTTAGACGATGTATCTTGCAGTAATAATATCTACTGACTAGCCTCAAACTAAAGCTGGTTGAAGAACGTGTTTGTGTTCCATCCAAGATTTTCAACTTAGAAACTTGACAATTTCATTTACATTTTCAACCCTGACTTATTTAAAATGTTGATGTATGATAGTAAATGATCACCTCTGTTAATAATTCTTCTCCAAAATGAATCGCATTTTTGAGGGCCTAAACATGCTCGAAAACTCATGAAACTTTGCAGAGGCATCAGAAGTGGTAAAAAGTTTCAGAATTAGGTGTGGCAAAATGGCTCGATAGCGCCACCTACAAAATTTCAATGAAGTGACGCTACGTTTCACGTACAGGTATGAAATTCGGTAGACACATGTAACAGCCCAATACCTACAAAAAAAGTCTCCCGGTACAAAATCTGAAACCGAACAGGAAATCAGATATTTTTAATTTTCTCTGCAAAATTTGTGCAATTTTTGCCATTTCCAGACGTTGTACTTTAACAAACTCCTAGATCTTTAATCAGATAAGCATCATATTTGATCAGTCTAATCTAAAGGCCTTGGCGACATTAAATTGTGAAAATCTTGAGTTTTCGCTGAAGGGCGTGTCCGTGGCGGCCTGACAATGTTCGATCAAAATGATGTTGCCATATTTCTCCTATATTTGTCGCCCACTGTCCATTATCTTCCTAAGGGCTTCGGGTGGTGGTGGCCCCAGGTGTGAGGGCCCTTGCAACGCTGCTTGCAACTTTAATTTAGATTTAGATCTATTCTGTAACAATTTAAATTTCATTGAAATACTTTGAAGCCATTTTTCTTAGTTCTATTGTTACTGTTTTTGCCTTTGTATTGTACACCTGAAAAACAAATGCTACAGCAAATGCTTTACATATATTCATCTTGTGAGCATCTGACAACAAAACATCAAATGGTCGGAAGTCGTATATATCAAGCAGGAATATCCCACATCCGACTTTGAGTGGAATGCAACATTAGAGCCACGGGATTGCAGGCAGGCAAGTTGAGAGTTATGTATCTAGACTTTTGATATAAGTTTATTGTTATGATATGTTCTCACCATCTGAAAGAATCATAATGCATATTGTAGCATTCTACCAAACGCTTCTTTCACATTATTCCTGCATTCTGATATTTAGTGGAGAAACTGCAAAGAGCTTTTCTTTGTATTGGAACAATTCCGCTTGGGAACTGCATTTCCTCTCAGGTTTTGTTCTTCGCTATGGAGCTATGGTGGACTAGTCATGAGTATTCAAAAGCATTTGCATTTCTGAACATCTGCAGCCTTTGAAAAAGGTTTCACCATCTACACCTGCCTATTTATTCTTCTCTTACTTATCCTCTGCATGTATGTATGTGTTCAAGAATGAGAGCACAAGAAAGCGTGTGCGTGTATGTCAGTCAATTTGTGTCCTTGGGTTTTATGGGGCATTTGGATGCCATGATGAAAGCTATAGCCGCGAGGACAGACTGAGTGGTGTACAGTACAAACGGGGTAATGATGTCACGAGAGCTGCTTTGAAACCCAACAGCCACGGGAAACAAAAGACTATTACACCCTCGTCTCTTCCTTTATTTTTCCGACTCATCCCTCCATCTCTTACCTCTCCTATCCTTCATCCCTTTCTCTTTATTTTCGCTCTCGGTCTTCCTTTCTTTGCAGAGAGGCTTGTGTCTGTAGTCATCATACACAGGGCACAGTGGCTTTCTGAAGTGTCATAACACGTTAACAGTCCTGCCACTCAAGCTCCTCCTGCAGAGACCAAACAGAGACCAAGAGCTCTGGTTATAGCTCTGCAACACGGACCTAATAGAAAACATATCCTCCTTTATAGCAGAGGGTTTTGCTTTAGGAAGTCTGGCGACCAAACACAATTTTTTGATATAGGAGAGTTATAAAAAATGAGATAATGTGAGTGTGAAAGCCTCTTGGAGAATATGAGCGTGTTTGTTCTTGTTTTGCAGATCTGATTGCACTCACACATGAAATCTAGAGCAGCTGTTTGCTCAATAGTGTTTTGCGTTTGGCTTCTGTTTAATCACACCACTAAATCAGCAGAAAAGCAGAGGGATTTTTTTAAGCCAGACTCTGGGAATTAAAGAAATACTTCACTCAAAAATGGAAATTCTGTCATGTGCTCGTGTTGTGTGTTCCAAAGCTGTTTGATTTCCTGTCTTCCATATGGAATGCAAAAACAGAATGGACAATCTTGTCTTTTCCGTTTAGAAAAAGGGACAAAAAAATGCTCCATAAAAAGGCCATATGACTTGTTATGGACAATATGTAAGCAATAAAGTATGATAGGCTGTGCTGTACTGTGAATAAATCATGGCTGAAGGGCATTGTTAGGCACAACGCAAAGTGGAGTTACATTATCACGCCATTAGATGGCAGCAAAGACTGTCTTTATGAGTGTGTCAGTCAGTAGCGAAGACCTTTACATTGAAATACTGAATTGTTGTGAACACGGAACAAGACGCAACTGACAAATGCTTTGACTAGCGCTGTCAGTCACGGGAAAACCCCTTAACTGCCAAAAGGACAAGATAGTACATCGAGCATTTAAACAGATTTTTTATTATGAACATAGGACTGACCTGAAGGAAAATGCTAAATCTGAATGCAGGTAATAAACTCGCTCACTCGATCTCTTTCTCACAATACTCTTCTACATAATACTGTAAGCTTCAATGAACAATGTCAATTGAGAACATACAGTTTACGTTGCTAAGAGTGGTTGCTAAGGGTGTTGTGTAGTGATACACAGAACTGTTGGGTGAAGCGGTCATAGCCGTGTTTTATCGTGAATAAAACGCAGCCATTGACCAATCAGAATCAAGGACATGAACTAACCGTTTTACAGACACTGTGACGGACTGCTCAGAGACTTGGGTCAAACACACAGGCAAACAATCCAACAGGGCAGAAAACACAGATAAAAGGGTAATCCAGAAAACAGGCAGAGAATCAGAAAACTAAGACACAGGAAACCTGGATAACGCTCAGAAATGCAGTGTAACAATATACAAGACTTCGCAAAGAATGACTGCATAAACAGAGCTTATATAGGCAGAGTTAAGTAATGAGGCATAACGAGTCCAGGCAATGGGTTATGGGAAATGTAGTCCATGGTGAGTTAACAAAGATGGAAGGAGTGCCCTCTGGTGGAAATTAAGGGCACTCCAGCTGGCAGGTGTGATACGAAGCATTTATACTAGTGTTACAAAAGATTTCCATTTCAAACAGTTTTTTTTTAAAGCTTTATTTATGAGTTTTAGGACACAGAAATAAACAGTTTGTAATAATGTTTCATAAAATTACTGTTTTTACTGTGGATGTAATAGTACATGTAAAATTTTCAGTACGGGTCTTTCGGTTTGGTATGCATGTGTACGAAATTAATACAGTGTTGTTTTAACCACTGCATGGGCGCAACTTCTATATGAGTGGAACGTAATTTCAAACTCTGAATTTCCCCCATAGGATGGGACAATATTGTTTATATCGATATACGTTGATGTTGTTAACACAGCTAAAAATAATGAAGGACACAGATTGAGCCGGATGAGTGCACAATCAAAGTTGTCTTAAACATGAGACATGCTTTATATAAAGAGCTTTAAACTAAATCATAAACCTATACATGGCTTGCCCTACTGTCAGATGTGTGTGTTGTTTGATGCGTTTGAGATGTGTTTTACAACTTATATCTTATGGTTGTATACTTACCTGTTACAAATTCACGGAAGTATTTCCATTCCACATAAACCAGTCTACGTTTAACTTTGCAGACTTCAGTGAATGAAGTGCCAGTGCATGAGCGACAAATAGATAGAGCGGATTAGAATGGGAGTGCAATAATTCTAAACGTATTCTAAAATAATGCATATTTTGCATCCAGAAGTGTACATGCTTCAAATCTCTTCCCCTCAGTCCCTATTATTTTCATTGTTTGGAAAAATGCAACATGGACATTCTGCTAAAAATCCTTTTAGTGTGTTCCACTGAAGAAGTAAAGTCATAAGGATTTGGAACAACATGAGTTTAATTAAACAATGACAGATGAAAAAAAAAAAATCACAATAAATCACAACAAAAAGGCACAATATGTAAGATTTTTGCATTAAAATATACAAAATATACAAAAACCACCAGCACATTGTGTTATATATTTTGTTCACTTGTGTACTTACATTATATAATGTTTACAACGTTTAAATTCAGATAAATTCGCAATTTTAACAAGTGTAACATCCCTCCTCATTGAGTCGCCTGTTAATGGAGTCATGTCCGCGTTACCCGCGGATTCTGCTTTTACTGCCGTACAAACCATGGCAACACAGTGAGTCTCATGAAAAAATGCAGAAGTAGCAGTTGTAGCGTGCCACTCTGTTGCTGTTTTGCACAGTCGTCATGGACCACAATTATTCGTTATCGTTTGCAGCAGATTCTGTCGCCAAAGATAACTCTAAGAAATGTAAATGTACAGGTGAATCAAATGACCCAAGAAGAGCTTTGGACAAAAGGAGGAATAAAACGAAGATCAATATCGGTCATGTGATCAAACATAATGGTTATAAAACTTTATTTCATTACCTCATCCATGAACATGATTTGTGAGTCCCGTTGGATTGATTATCATTGGCTGTGGAGGTATAGACGACAACTCCCATCTTTCCACACTCCTTCACATCGTCATCAAGCTACGTCTTTGTTATTGTTTTGAATATGTGACCTCCATCGGAGAAAATTACATACTGTGCCTTTAAATCTAATTTTTCAGTTTGTAATATGATGCCTCACACACATACACACATTTATACTCTCATATACAGCTTGATATTCAAAAGCAGCTTTTTCATCTGAGTCTATGGTTTAACATTTAAAAATGTTGACCTTTTTCCCCTTATTTTTAATCCACTACTAGAAATCAAATATTTCCTGGCACATTTTCCCTCTTCATGTCAAAAGAGCACAGAGAGCTCAGTCTATTAACCTGTTTTAAAAGTTAAACTGACCATCAGCGCTAATGTTAAGATACTGAGGAGCTGGTGTTAGAAGAAAAACACAGAGAGACTTATGTCAGTCTCATCAGATTATTCACCTTTTGACCTGAACATGCTAAGCTTCTTCTAATGCTAAATCCACACAATTGGATTTGTATTGAGTGGATTGTGGTTTTGTATTGCTTTGTTTCTTTACCTGTTTTGTTTCCACCTCCTACTTCCTGTTTTTCCATTTCCATTTTCATAATTGTTGTTTTAGCTTTCCTGAGAATTAAGAGCTCAGCTGGTTATGCAATTTCACATTTATTCAGGCTAACACATGTTACATGTTCTCCTGTGAGGATGACGTTGTGTGTCTTCTATAATGATCTAAAGGAAAAATATATCAATATGATCCCCCCCCCCCAGGTATTTATAGCATGGTTAAACACATAGAATAAGGCTATCAATGAATTCTTTACATTGCGTGTTCTGAGCTTTTATACATGCAAAATTCCAGTCCGAACTGAATGGACCAATTATCAGCACAATATGACTGAAGCCTGGTTTATCTAATTGTGCATTTGTGGCGCACAAATTTACCGTATACTGTGCGTGCTTTCACAGTGCATTCCAAGATTTGTGCGAGCTCTTCCTATCGCAATGGCGATGATAACATGTGTGACCCATTTGAATTCTGTTGTGAATTTACAACATTAAAATGCTATAGAGAAAGTCAAACATGATCTAAAACAGCCACAGACCATTGCCTTCCATAGTATGGGGGGAAAAAAATACACAACTGTTTGGTTACACACATTCTTCAAAATATCTTCCTTTGTGTACAGCAGATCAAAGAAATTTATACAGGTTTGGAACAACTTGTAGGTGAGTAAATGATGAAGAATTTTAATTTTGGGGTGAACTATCTCTTTAAATGCTACAGTTAAACATTTACAAGAACAATGGTACATTTTCATAGGTATAAGTTAGAATCAAGGGCTCTAAAGTCTGGACCTTCTTGAATTATTGACCAAACAATCAGTTTTCCCCATGTGTAAAATGTGTTCTGTTCTAATGATGACTGATAATAGGAAAAATCTGGCCTTCAAATATTCTAAGAGAAGACAGCCGAAATCATAAAGAGCCTGATGGGTTTGATGGTTAAGGAGTAGGAAATAAACAGTTTCATTATAAGAACATGTTAAGTAAAGTTAGTTTGACTTCCCATGGCACTTTAAAATAGAAAGTTTTGTCAAACTGATAAGGTTCCAGATGCTTAAATAATATAAAATACATCATGTATCCTATGTAAACAAGTAATCCTACGCCCTTGAAACTGCTAAAGATGAAAATTGACATGCTAATGGTAAATTATGTTCATTATTGCTTGTCTTTGTCAAAATGACAGAAATCATTTTGAATTATCCATCAGTGTTTTTTAAAATTTGCTTTAGCCTTTAACCAAAATCAAAAAGATTTTGGTTAAAGGCTAAAGCAACATCTGGTTGAGTAACAGTCTGTACCATTCATAAATATGCAATGATAGCGAAATATAATTAAAGTATATGACAGAGTATGACACCATGATCAAAATACACAAAACCTTTATTCATTCATAATTAATAACCCAGGAAATGTCAATGATATCTTGACCACTGAGCTGGAAGCCTGGTCACTTTCTTGTTTTATTTATAAGAAATGTATGATAGACCTTCCTTTGAACTCTCTAAACCCTCTAATCCCAGAAGTGATTTTCTACATTTCTTCTTTTCATCTTGTTTTCCTTGGTTTGGTCCTTTTTGTATTGAGGTGCATTCTGATTGGATGCCGAAAGGCTATGCTGTGCCTTGCTGTGTCATTAGTGTTCATCCGAGAAAAATTGAGTTGTTTATGACAAACATTGCACTGTTTTTCAGAAAAATATGCCATTTGTGGTGTGAAATGTGTAGTCTGTAGCAGGTTTAGCATGTCGTATAGTGTTTAGACTGTTGTGTATATTCTGTTGGGTAAAGTTTGTGTTGTGTCGGTCCCCTCGGCTGTATCTCTGCTTCACTAGTCAGTTTGATCCTGATGGTTTCCGTCAGCCCCATCAGCAGCCTGTTATTGCACTCTCAGCCAACTGTACATATCACCCACAAGACATTTCTAACACACACGCACCCCAACACACAGGCAGAGATCTAACAAACACGTGCTGACACAAACACACCCAAAACTATGACCGAATGTCCTCATTTATAATTCACCGTGGTCCAAATCATAGCATGTTGCCATCTTTCCACAAAATGCCAATAATAGAATGTCCTCGTCTGAGACTCCTGCATGAAGCTCCTGCCATTCCCTCTTAACCCTGTTACTGAAATGGCAACTTGCATTTTCACACTGAGAATCACTTTCTCACCAACTCCTCATGAGTTCATGAGCAATGCGCTCTCTGTTGGGTGAGGCAATGGGGGGGGGAAAGAAAGCCTTGTTGCCATGGTGAGGAGAAAAACGACCACATTCAATTTCCCCCGTGAGATTATTTATAGTTGTCTTTATTGGGCTTTATTGAAAGGAAAAAAAGATAGGGAGAGAAAATTGCTCACTGGTCGGAACAATATGTTGTTATGGTACAAACGGATGGGAGGTCAGAGGATTCAAAATGGAAGGTCATTTTTATTTAGTCACAGAACCAATTAGCAAGCCACCCACTTTTTTTGTTCGGGCTTAATGTGGTTTACACCTCCATGCTTGTTTATGTGCATGCAGTTTTGGAGGTAGTGTTTCGTAATAGGTTGTTTATTTCTGTGAAAAGCTTTTTGCTTTTGAGTTCAGTCTGGACTGCCATTATTGTTTGTCATTTAAAACTTAGAATTTTTTTGTGGATCTTCAAACTTTTCAAAGTACCACCTTCGATCAGATCAGAACATTCAAGTTTTGCCTAGTCACCAGCATGTTCAACAGTGCTCGAAGTGGGCCGGTACACGCCGGTACACGCCGGTACATGGTAGCGGCACTTCTCTATTTTTAACCTTTAGCATACCACTTTTTGAACTGAGCATCGGGAGTACCGGCACTTTGTTTTTTCCAATTCAAGCACTTATGTTCACAAATCTCTTTGAGCACAAACTTAATGACTGTGAGCAACATAATGCTTATCTAGACGTATAATGCCATATTTAGATTAAAGGATTATTTCACTTTCAAATGAAAATTACCCCAAGCTTTACTCACCCTCAAGCCATACTAGGTGTATATGACTTTCTTCTTTCTGATGAACACAATCTGAGATATATTAATAAATATCCTGATGCATCCGAGCTTTATAATGGCAGTAAGCGTTACCAAACAAGTATGAGCTGAAGAAAGTGCCTCCATCCACATCCATCCATCACAAACATCTTCCACATGGCTTCGTGGGGTTAATAAAGGCCTTCTGAAACGAAGCGATGCGTTTGTGTAAAAAAAAAAAAAAAAACATATTTTACAAGTTATGAAGTAAAATATCTAGCTTCCACCAGACCGCCTTCCGTATTCAACTTACGGGGGAAAAAAACGGAACTGGCGTTGCGTCAGTTCTGTAAGTTAAATAGGGTAGGACGTTTTTTGACGCTTTTTGAACTGCGAGAGTTTTACACTTTCTTCGCAAGTAGAATACGGAAGGCGGTCTGGCGGAAGCTATATATTTTACTTCATAACTTGTTAAATATGGAATTTTTTTTTTTTTTTACACAAATGCATCACTTCACTTCAGAAGGCCTTTATTAACCCCCCGGAGCCGTGTGGAGTACATTTATGATGGATGGATGTGGATGGAAGCAATTTCTTCAGCTCATACTCGTGAACCCTGTTCACTGCCATTATATAGCTTGGATGCGTGAGGATATTTATTAATATTTCCCCAATTGTGTTCATCAGAAAGAAGAAATTCATATACACCTAGGATGGCTTGAGGGTGAGTAAAGCTTGGGGTAATTTTCATTTGAAAGTGAACTAATCCTTTAATATCAGTATTTATGTCAGTATTTAATCCGATGGAACCACAAAAAAAATAGCAAAAAGTATCAAACATTATAAGTTAAAAAAGGAAAAATAGCTTTTAAATAAAAAGTAAGGGGTTGGTAAGATTTGATTAAAAAAAAAAAAAAAAAACAGTACAGTAATAGTGTGAAATATTATTACAATTAAAATGAGTGTTTTCTATTATAATATATTTTAAAATGTCATTGATTCCTGTGATGGTAAAGCTGAATTTTCAGCATGTTTACTCCAGTCTTCAGTGTCACATGATCCTTCATAAATCAGTCTAGTATGCTGATTTGCTGCTGAAGAATTTATTATTATTATTAGTAGTAGTAGTAGTTATGATGTTGAAAACAGTTGCACTCCTTAATATTTTTGTGGAAATTGTAATACATTTTTTTCAGGAATCTTTGATGAATAGAATTATCAAAAGAACAATGTTGATTTGAAATAAATATATTTTAAACATTATAATTGTTTTTACTGAATCATTTAAGTTTTTTTTTTCCCCCCACTGATGTACATGATCTAGTGTGGAGTATAAATATTTATAATAGTCCTTTACGACTGTTGCTTGTCAGACTGTATGAACATGTCATACAAGCCATGTCACACTGTAGGATCTCAGTTATCATTAATGTCAGACTGTACGGCAGTCAAAATACGTTAAAAACGGACGCACACAAGAAGACTCGTCCGAAGTTTTACATCATCAATCCATGACACCTTCAGTGACTGAGTGAGCTGCATTTACATGCAGGATTACAATGGTGGCTAGCAAACAAAAACAATCTCTAGCGTTAATTTTGATCATGGCTTGTCTTGAAAAGAAAAATTGAAAAACATGAAGACGGTGTTTGTGGAGCAAGTGGTGGTTTGATGCTGTCATAAGCCTGGAACTCACTGTACGACATTATAGGACCACTGTTTAGGAGCCACGACCACAGAAATCACCACGATTGTTTCACGATGGCAATCTTTTGTTTGGGACAGCGGAAAATCGTGCAGTGTGTCACGGGCTTTAGGGAAATGTGTGTCTAGGTTCAAGTGGCGTATAAAGATTAAGTATTTGAAATTCTGTCATTATATTTTTGCTACTAGAGCTTTGTTTAGATAATCGATGTGCTAAACTCTAACATGTGTTCAGTGAAGCTGAGACTTCTGAAGGTTTAATTCAAATTAGCTTAAATGTTTAATGAACAAGGGAGTAATCATTAATAAATGGTCAATAAAAGCAAGTTGAGGGGTCCTATATGTCCTAAATAGCTTGAAAAGTAAAAAAAGCTGCTTTTGATTTCATTAAATTTGTCCCATCATCATCTGTTTGTGTTGCTTTAGTTTAGTTTCAGTTGTTATACTTCACAAGTAAGGGTCGTTACTCAGAAATCATTTAGCTGTGCTAAAATCTGACAGAGTGATTACTGAGCAAGTCTTTGCACACATCTCCTCTCTCTGTCTTTGTGTCTCTTCCTCTTGTGTTTGTTTTCTTTGATCAAACAGATCTGCAGGAAGACATTTTTCATAGAGTGTGTGTCAGAGTGTGTGTAACTCAAAGAGTGACGTGGTGCTGCTCTCATTAATGACAGACAGCGTAATTAGTCTGGCCTAGAGAGAGAAACTCTTGGCTGTTGTGTCATCTGTCAGCATAGTTTGATTATGTTTCAAAGTGCACTTCAATAAAACCAAAATAGAGAGGAAGATGAGAGAATGAAAGAAGCAGGGTCGGCTAAAGAAAGATGGAAATGTTTCACTGAATCAAGATTTTTACATTTTCCAGAACAATAATGTGAATATTTGCTTTTATTGTGTTCTGGGTGGTTGCTAGGGCATTGCTAGGAGGTTGCTAATCTGTTTTGGGTTGTGTTTCAGTTCACAAAACTCATTGGCACTAATGGTCTCTATGATCTATTTAGGTTTACAACGCTTTAGGGAAACATAGTTGTGTGTGGTTGTTGGGTTTACCCACTCAAACGATCCCACAATGCTATGTGGTTGTGAGGGTGTTCTGAATGATAGTTACTAGAGCTTTGTTATGTGGTTGCTAGAGTGTTCTTGGTGGTTATAATGGTGTTGCTATGTAGCTGTGAGGGTGTTCTGGGTAATCACTAGAGTATTTTTATGTGGTTGTTAGGGTGTTGCATGTGGTTGCTTGGGTGTATATGTAATTACTTGAGTTTGTTATGTGGTTGCTAAAGTGGCTATAATAGTGTTGCTACTTGCTATGTAGTTGTGAGGGCGTTCTGGGTGATTACTAGAGCATTGTTATGTTGTTGCTAGAGTGTTCTGATAGTTGCTAGGGTGTTGCTATGTTTGTTAGGGTGTTCTGACTAGTTACTAGAGCTTTGTTATGTGGTTGCTAAAGTGTTCTTGGTGGTTATAACTGTGTTGCTATGTAGCTGTGAGGGTGTTCTGGGTGATTACTAGAGCATTATGTTGTTGCTAGAGTGTTCTGATAGTTGCTAGGGTGTTCTGACTAGTGACTAGAGCTTTGTTATGTGGTTGCTAAAGTGTTCTTGGTGGTTATAACTGTTGCTATGTAGCTGTGAGGGTGTTCTGGATGATTACTAGAGCATTATGTTGTTGCTAGAGTGTTTTGATAGTTGCTAGGGTGTTGCATGTGGTTGCTTGGGTGTTTTAAGTAGTTACTTGAGCTTTGTTATGTGGTTGCTAAAGTGGCTATAATAGTGTTGCTATGTAGTTGTGAGGGTGTTCTGGGTGATTACTAGAGCATTGTTTTGTTGTTACTAGAGTGTTCTGATAGTTGCTAGGGTGTTGCTATGTGATTGTTAGGGTGTTCTGAGTAGTTACTAGAGCTTGTTATTATGTGGTTACTACAGTGGTTATAACAGTGTTACTATGTTGTTGTGAGGGTGTTCTGGGTGATTACTAGAGCATTGTTTTGTGGTTGCTATGGTGTTGCTGTGTGGTTTCTAGAGCTGTGTTATAAAAGTGGTTGGTAAAAGTGTTCTGGTGGTTATAATGGTGTTGCTATTTAGCTGTGAGGTTGTTCTGGGTGATTACTAGAGCATTGTTATGTGGTTGCTAAGGTGTTGCTATTTGGTCATAGATGCAAACTCCTCACCTTTAGGTGAGAATTCACCTTTTTAAGATCAAAATAGGTAACCTACGAGATTCGCGTAGATCCGATGAGAAAGTGTTTTGGGGAGGGGGGCTCTGAGAGGACAGTCTTTGGACAGGGTCATGGTGAATGAAATGATGAGAATCACACCTTCTCAGTTGTCCAGAAAAAAAAAAAAAACACCACGTGCAATGCTCCTGGGAAGAGTGAATACACGACTGAAGAGAGCCATCTCCGCTAGGTCTGCCCGCATGCCTTAACGTAAGAATCTCATTAAGTAGCGTTATGATAACCTTCATTTAATTGGCATAAGTATCGATATGTAAAGCTTGGGACTGTTAATTAGCCTGACATGGCTGACTTGTTTTGATTTTAACGTTATAGCGTTATTTCCACTGAATCGAACATACGTTTTATTATTCCAAATACAACTTGTATAACGCTACTAACATTACCATTTTGCCAATGAATACAACTTTAGTTGAGCTCTACTAGGCTACACTATATTTTCATAACATAATTAAACAGTTTGCTTTTACACACATCATAATGACAGGGTTTGAAATGAACACTCGTAAAATACGGGTAAAAATCAACTGTGGAGGGTAACAATGTCAAGGCACTATACTAGGTAATTTGACAGGTTATGTTTGACAAATTATGTTCACTCAATTTGCTGGCGAAGTTTGTTATCTGCACAGACTCATAAGTCAGTATGAATATTAAATATAGCCGAATTAAGCAGCACTTGCGCATTTCTGGCTTACTTCAACACAACCGTCACTAAGCAACAAATAAAGGCGCGCTGGTTTGTTTGCTTTGAAGAGAGTAGCGCAGATTCAAAAAACAAAACAAACAAACAAACAAACAAAAAACATAATAATGTGGGGTAAATAACCCCAGTGTAAAAAGGAAAGAACCACCTCGAAACAATGAGCAGACCCTGGCCAGATAACTTCAATGTAAATTTCATTTATTATTTTATTATCCAGCAGGTAAAAATCATAAGTCTGATGGCTTAGAAAAGTACTAACACATCTCTCCTCAACAAGCCGTATAATTTGAGGCATCATTCATGGCCATAGCACAAATGTTGCAGGGTGTGTTACGAGCAGAAGTTTAATATTTAATATTAATGGTTTGTTCAGATCACTAACCCTAAGTATGACCTTGCCTTAAAAAACACCACTAATAAATTGGAGTGTGGACAATGAATGTAATTATTAGAGAGTGAAGAAGAATGTAGTCTGGAGGAGGAAGTGAGCAGGAAGAATTGTGAAGCTCTAGTGAGAGTAGAGTGCAGTAGAAAGTACAAGATGAGCATCTTTATTTATGGATTTTCACTCAGTCTAATTTATAGCAAGTTCCACTAGGATGCATCTGAAAGGCTTCAGGGGTCAATGAATGAGCTCAGCCTTACACAACAACTCATATATGAGCCATTATGAGGATGTATCAAGCACACATACTCACATACACTTACACACACACGCACACAGATGCTGTTTTTCTGCTGGATGCAGTTAAACATTTGGTGGTCTTTATTCACTAAGTCTCATTTAATACTTGTGTACATTTAAACTTGGCCCCTCAAGACATGTTGCACCAAGTTTGACGTCACTAGCTGCGTTTACATTAACCCTAATAATCTGATTGTACACAGACTAGTAGCACAGTCGGAATAAAAAAAAGTCACATGTAACCACGTCAGTCGGAATGAATTAGCAAAATCCGATTAAAATGTCATTCGGATTGAAAGGGGTGTTTTAAATCTTCTTATCCGATCAAGAGGACATGTAAACACTTGATCGGATTGAAAACCAAATCTGGAAAGTATTGCACATGTGCAATGACGTAGAAATGGCGTTATGACGTATGACGCATGGAATGAACTGTTGTTGTTGAATGAAGTGTCATAAATGACTGTCATGTCATTCTAAAATTCTCCTTCCACTCATCGTCTGTGAAGTGCATACATTTTAGCAGGGGTGTTTCTAAATATTGGCACGGCCACCCTGAATATGATTGCCGCCCCCATTGGTTCCCCCCAACACCATTGGGCTAGAGTACTGTCAATCTGATGAAGCCTAGATGCCATTGGATCAGAGCGCTGTCAATAACTGCCTGATTGTTGCATGTAAAGTTTGCATTTGGAGGGCTCTACAACATCATCAAAGGGCTCTGTCAATTCTTTGGCAAGGTAACATTTTACCATGCAATAAAGCTAAGTTTAAAGGACAATTTAAAAAATTGGTAGAGTAAAAAGTGCACAAAAAATGTATTTTGTTAAGATGTGGTGGCCGAGAAATCATGCCATGAAATGTGCAGATAGCGTAATGTGCACAGTTTTGTATTTTAGAGGCAAAATATTATTGCACACTCAATTCAGCATTTTGTTTTTGTTTTTAATAAAATGCTTAAGTGAGTGTGCAGTTATATTTTGCCTCTATAAAGCTGTCTTCTCTAACTTGCACCTCTAAAAGGAGTGTTTTTGCACCAGTGTATTGTTAAAGGATCAGTATTTTTTTTCCCATTTAAAACTTTAACAGCCAATTAAAAATATTGGTATAGTAAAAAAAAAAAACAATGTGCTAATTCACAAGATCAATACATCCTTTATTAAACCACTTTGTCGAATTGAATGCACCTTCACAGATGGCATTGAAATGCTGAATCGATTCATTTAATTCTTACAGCACAGAGGACATAGCGTTGTGTTATTTAAAGGGGATGTTCATGCAAGTAACAAAGGAACAAGTAGCTGGATTCAGCCCATTTTAAGATTACTTATCAAGCTTTTATATGTAGTTTGGGATAACAAAAGGTTTTATAGGTTTGACTGTAATAATAATGCAAAAACTGACACTTGAAATCAACATTTAAAAAAAAAAAAAATCTAAACAAAGACAAAAAGTTTGCCTAGGGCATCAAAATGGCTTAAAACATAAAAGGTGTCCATGTAAACGTAGCTAATGATATGTTTTCTAGTGGAATTTTCCAGAGAATTACGCCTTAAATTTCGGCCTGTTTCTCAAAAAAGCTAGCATATGACTTCAGAAGACTTACATATAGTGCATAATAAGTTCCCTTTTTGAGCTTGATATAGTCTGTTGGTTATAATAATGTTTAAAATCCCCCTGTGGTGAAAATCAAGTTTTTAATGTTGTTTATGTCTGTGTGGTGTTTTTAATATGCTTTAAGACAAACCATGTGCAAATTCATAAGTCAACACCATTGCTGATTATTTTCTATTTAAAACTGCAGTGAAAAAAAGACACAGTTTGAAATCGCTGGTGTTTCTGACATCACAAACTACATTGTAACCAATCACGTCAACGTGCCGGCAGGCTTTGGCATATAATTAACCATGACCACTCTGAAGCAGGAGAGTCTCTAGAGAATATATCCTGGTATATTTTTCTGTTGATATAAAAAAAAATCAGGTAGATTTGGCAATATAGCGGGTGTATGATGTATATAACAATGTTATGATGAACTAAATCCCTTTCTCCACTGATGTTAAGGTGTACAAAGCGTTTGTAAGGATACTGATTGTTAGAAGGCAGCTGTCTGACTCACGAACAGGAGCTGTTTGATAATTTAGTCAAGTAAAAGGCTAATCATATTAATTACCATTATGTGTCTGGCATTGTAAAAAGCGATACCAATGTGCAGCGTTTACCTCAGTAAGTTCACCGAGTGGATCTCTTGAGCATCTGCGAGTGAGTGGAGGCGGGGCTAATTAGCATATTCATATATCTGCATATAATAAATGAGGCAAGGGCACCTTTTCATTTTTCTTTTATTTTCAGAATTATATCCGCCTCACAAGGAAGAGAGAAAGCAAAGAAATCTAATTCCTCTGGGAAAAGACATAAACATCAAGCTATTTTTCAGCCAAGACTACAACATTTGATCACACTCACTGGCAGCTCATGCATTAATATAATGCATGCCATGACATCAGCTATGAAGATTTCATCAGAAACACAGACGCTATGGTTTATTTATCAGTCTCATTAAATAATCATACACTTTACATTTGTTTTAGCTCTCCCATCAATCAGTTGAACTTACACACTCATTGATTTGCATATTTCATCAAAACAAAACAAAGTTGCTTGGAAATGCTTGGAATTTTGGATGTGTGTGTGCTAACTTTGTCTTGGTAGAATATTTAACTTCATCTGTTCTCAAAGAAAGGGATTGAAGGAGGGTGAAACAATTAATTATTCTGTTTTTTTCATCTTCAGTTTAGTCTTGCTGTTCTAAGACAGAAAGAGAGATGTAGTAATAAGGCAAGAGATTTACTCTATGCCAGCTACAATTTCACACACATAGACAATGTCAGGCAGGAGTCACCACACAGCATTAGGAGGTGAAGTGATGGTGTGTAAATGAGATTCATTAGAAGATAACAGCTTTTATAGTCTTTGTATACGTGTTTATTATGACTGTGTGTGGGTAAATGCCTCATCCTTTAATGCGTATTTCACAATGTGTGTGTGTGTGTGACTTAGCTTGCTTTACACAGTCATTACATTTTTTATGATTCTTTGATTAGTTGAAAGTTCCAAAGATCAACATTTATTTGAAATAAGATCGTTTGTAACATTATAAATGTCTTTGGTATAAATGCCAACTACACATCATGGTCTGTTTCATAAAAAAAAAAAAAAAAAATGTATGAAAGCTAATGCTATAATCATGGGTGAAGCTAAAAACTCTTTGCTGAATGTTCATGTGCTGTATAAAAATCCATCTCTCTGTATGTCATTGATCTCAGTACAGTCATTGATCTTTTGGTAAATGCTCTTAATGAATTCACAGCCTCACAAATGACTTCAAGCATGAACAACTGATTTCTCATTTTGACACAGTAAACAGGATATAGCTGAATAAACAGCAAAATGCGTCAGTTCTTTTCTTTCAGTCTTAATCTGTATTTGGTTATATCTTTTGCTCCTCTCATCTCTGTCTTTCTTCAGATTTGGCGAGGCATGCCTGTAGAGGTTTTCACATGCTAATATTGGTTTTCTAACATCACTACTGTTCTGGGGCATTCACACTAATGAAGATTTGCATCGAGAGATCAACATCATTTTAAATGAGCATTGGTGATTTTGGAATTTTTGTTTTCATATGAGGACAGTCTTTTTTTTAAAGGTCTCTTATGCTCACCAAGGCAGCCTTTATTTAATCAAGAATACAGCAAAATCTTTAATATTGTTAAGTATTATTACAATTTAAAATAAAAATAACAATTCTATTTTAATATATTTTAAAATGTAATTTTTTCCTGTGATGGCAAAGCTGAATTTTCAGCAGCCATTACTCTTGTCTTCGGTGTCATGTGATTCAGTGCTTAGGAAACATTTCTTCTTATTATCAATCTGGGAAACAGTTGAGCTGCTTAATATTTTTCACTATTCTTTAATTCAAAGTTGAAAAAACAGCATTTATTTGAAATAGAAATCTTTTGTAGTAATTTAAATGTCTTTACTGACTGTCTTATGTGTCCATGGTGAATAAAAGTGTTAAAAAAATAATAAGAAGAAACCCTACTGACCCCAAACTTTTGAGTTGTAGTGTAGAATTATGGGTATGGGTCACAATGGTCAACTAGTTGTCAGCTGGCTAGTCCATTATTCTTCTTTTCTTTTTTTCAATATATATATTTTAGTGTATATGCTGTATTTAGCATGCTAACGGTATGCTTAGTCTTTAAATTCTTCCCCTTTAAAGCACTCCTGCTAAAGCAATACACATTCAGACAGACATGTTTGGCCATTCTGTCAAATCTCATATTGTTTTTTTATTGTCGCACCAAGTTAAAATGTCAAGTTAAAAATACTCTAATTTTTAAAAATGTGTTGTGAGACTCCTGTGTTCTGTTCCAGTCTAGTGTACTCATTAGCTGTTTTTGAACACCAGAACACATCTTATGTAAATGTTCTTGATCGGGGTCAGGTGACTCCATTACAACACATACTTATTACAAGCTGTCCAGTTGAGACAGATTGGTCTACTATCATCCAGGCAACCAACTAACTACACTGTAAATCCGAATAAGTTGGCAAAACTCAAAAAATTCTCAAGAAATTCAAAGTTTAAGTAAGCGGAACTTTTGTACGCAAACATTTCAAGTTAAGAACAATTAAAATGTACACTAATTCATAAATTAAAATTAAAATGATCATGTAACCTCAATGTAAATATTTTTATTAGTGTAAACTTAGCTAGCTGTAACAAGCTAATTCAGAAAATGCTAATTTGGTAATTTGCTAACATGTTAACAATAACATGGTTTAGCACTTGCTGAATGAGTACCGCAATATAAAGCATTTAACATATTTGCTCACAAACCAAGCCGCATGCACCACTTGATACCATGACTCTCCAAAAACAGAAACTCTTTTAAATTAGCATAACAAAATATTAATCACAACTAAATCTCCCACTTAACATTAATTTTGCACAAAAAAACATTATATAACACTTAGTTTTAGCATTTACTCTACGTTTTGAGTGCCATGGGCAAAGCATGCTGGGAAATAGAAATCCCAGCCCAGTTTAAGTTAAACTTAAGTTTGTCTAAATTAAAAGAAATAAGTTCATAAAACTCAAAACAATGAAGAAGTTCAGTTTACTTAAAATATATCAGTTCTGTGAACCTGAACGGAAAAGAAAGTGCTAAATACTCATATTCAATTTTGAAAATATATAGTTTTATACATCCTCAGTATGAGTCATGGTGGTCTGGATGGAACATCACACCCTGAATGGTTAAAAATGTTTTTTTGAAGATCAGTCCTCTATAGTGGACACTATGTAGTTTAAAATATGAACTGAATCTTTAACATATATTGTTTCTTTCTCTCCCTCTCTGTTTTTGTTTCTCTCTCCTTTTGTTCCTCTTGTTTTTCATTATTTCACATAATCTGTTCGTCCTCTACGTTACTTTCTGGCCCTCTTGTCTCTCTGTCCATCTGTCTTTCTGCAGTAGGCACAGTGTGTGTGGATGAGGCTGTGAGAGGGTGCGTGCATCAGGATGACGATGAAAGGCTTGCCCTCCAGCCGTAGCCACCACCACACACTCACACACTGCGACCCGTCCTATGAGTCTTTGACCCTCCGCCACGACAGACGGCCTTATGTCCTCAACCCATCCCACACGACTGACCAGGGCTTCTATGGGTGCCAGTCTGATCTGGCCAGCAGCACATTTCCACGCCGGCATCACGGCTCACATCATGAGTTTAAGGATGAATGCGCCATTGTGCCCTATGTGGGACCGGGGGGCATAGCCGGGGGAACTGGGGGTGGGTGCAGCCCTTGTGGCTCGGCTGCCATCCCCCCGTCCCTGCTGGAGAAGTTCGACCAGCAGCAACCAGTGAGGAAGGATGGGTATCACACATTGCAATACAAACGGACGGCGGCGCTGGAGCACCAGCGCAGCGACAGTCCTGGGCGTATACGCCACCTCGTACACTCTGTCCAAAAGCTGTTCACCAAATCCCATTCCCTAGAAGGTCCTGGTCAGCGCAGCCTCAACGGAAATGACCCCGCCATCCCAGCCGATGCAATGGCTACGGCTGCATCCCACCCGAACGTTTCCTCCACGACTATAGGCACCCTACACAAGCCGTCAAGCAACAAGCGGGGAAAGAGCAAGGAACGCAGTCGCTCCGAGCCCAAACCTCGTGCACGGACACCCGGGTCGGGTTACTGGAGCTCAGACGACACTCTGGACAGAGATATCTGCCTCTACCACCAGCATCAACCCTCTGGAGTCATGACCATGGGTCGCCATCCGGACAAATCCCAGTCCCACTACTTCTTGGGACAGAGCTACAACACCCTAGGAGGGGGACGCTCGTCCCTGAAGACCTCACGCAGCAACAACGACGTTGGAAGTTGCTCCACATGCTCCAATCCCACAGGAGGTGCTCTGACTTTCGGAGGCCCAACGGCAGTCGACCAGGCTGGGCCCCTCGTCAAGAAGAGCTCCTGGTCCAGCACGCTAACGGTGAGCAGGGCCCGAGAGGTGTACCAGAAGGCCACGGTCAATATCGATAAAGCCCTAGTCAAAGCACAGACCTGCCAGCAGGGACGAACCTGCCAGTTTTTACAGGTAGGGGAGAGATTTCGCTTTTCTTCGTCAGCACGACCATCATTGCCATTCCCATCAGTGTCATTAGGTTGGAAGGTGTGACATCTCATCATTCTTTTCATCTTGTGCTTCATCTCTCTCCACGTTTCCCATCTTTCAGTGCATGATCTTTCTGCTGTGTTTGCATGTTTGTGAAGAGTGGACAAATTGCATGCATGTCTTTGTCTGATCATGTTAGGGGGCTGTTCACACAGGATGCATTCTTTCGTCTTTCAGTTTTGTAATTGTTTTTCTTTGATAAAGTGTGCATTTTGATGGATATTGCTGGATTTTTATTTGTCTATGGAAATCTATGAATTGTTCTATGCCAGACTGCAATAAGCCTCACTGTTTTCAATTGTTTTTCTATGACAGTGCTATAGGGATGTCTTTGATTGTTGTGATGCATCTATTTATTAATAGTTTTGTATGGAAAAAGTGCTAAATGACAGATAGACCGTCTCCGATTTAAAAGTATTCTAACTTCATTCATGGCACGTTTCTCCTGTTTTCCTCTTCAGTCTTGTTGGGAATGTTGAGGCTGTTTCATCCCATTTAAAACTAGTTTAATCATTGAGTGATTTGTGGTTTGTAACTGAGAGGTGTGTGTCGAATTGAAACTCTTCTCACTGGATGTCGCAACGCTGTTTAATAATGGTGTCTGGGACCGGAAATAAACACAGCTTCTTTAAGCTTTCATTCCATTATCCACTAGGCCGTGCTGCATAGTTTAATGTAAACTAGTGAAACACATGAGAGCTATTTGTTCTGTATTTGTTGTTACTGACCGAGAAACAACTTCAGATGATTCAGTGACTAATTCACGAATGATTGGTATTGCTGGTTCAGTCGACAGAAATATGGGACACGCATAATAACTGCTGAAATATTCGCATGGAAAACGTTTATCAGGTCAGTCGGAGGCACGTGCATGGTATGAACAGTGCATATATAACCGTACAGCTACAGGCGCCACTGCGGCTACGTATCTAACCAAATTTAGCCGCACCACCAAGAAAAGAGGAGGAGGGAGGTTGGGGTGCCCTCGGGCCGGATGAAGATGATTGGCGGGCCGCCAGTTGAAGAGCCCTGTGCTAGAGTGATGCCATTGACCATTGTGATGCATCTCACTGTTTTTGCTTGACAAATAGCTAAACAGACACCTGTGACCATTATGACAGGTCTTGATTACTTCTAATAGTTTTTTATGAAAACATGCTAGACGGTCGTGTTTGACTGTTGCAATATGTCTTCCTCTTGTTTTTCTATGAAAACCTGCTGGATGGCACCTCAGTGTGCATGAGCGACTTTTGGAAAATGCTTGAAAACGCTAGTGTGGATGGGGAGTGTTTTTAAATGGAAACTCAGTTCTCAAATGTCTCCGGATTAATGTAGATGTTGCCCATTTCAATGTGTCTCACTGGTGCGACGTGGCCTTTATCACGTCAAATTAAAAGTAGTTTTTCAGCATATAAAGATACCTGCATTCTGTTTTATTCCATTAGGCCTTTGCCTAGCAGTTTTTAATGCAACAACATGTCCTGTGTGAATGGTTCCTTATAATGTCAATGTGTTTGAATGTTTTAACATATGCTCAGGAGTTGGGACTGACCTGCTGTGTAATAGCGGCACTGTGACAGATTAAAATGAACTCCGAGACCACAGCTTGTGATTTGTTTTCTTTGGTGTGGACTAAGGCTGTGTGATAGAGAGATCATAAACAAATAAATGAAGGATAACTGAGAAAAAAATTCTGCCCGCAGCCCTGGAGATCAGTGACTGTTTGTGTGAAGATTAAGAGAAAAAAAAATGGAATTTGTGTTTGTCCTTCTGCTATCTCTCTGTCTCTTTTGTTCACTATGTGATACAGTAATTCACAGGAAAAAGAAAGTGATGGGGAAAACAGAAAGGGAAAGAGGAGAGCAGTGGATTTTATAAACGAAAATTTTAAACGAACAAATAAATGAATATATATATATATATATATATATAAAACCCGAATTCGGAAATGTTGGGACGATTTTTAAATTTGAATAAAATGAAAACTAAAAGACTTTCAAATCACATGAGCCAATATTTTATTCACAATAGAACATAGATAACATAACAAATGTTTAAACAGAGAAATTTTACACTTTTATCCACTAAATGAGCTCATTTCAAATTTGATGCCTGCTACAGGTCTCAAAAAAGTTGGCACGGGGGCAACAAATGGCTGAAAAAGCAAGACATTTTGAAAAGATTCATCTGGGAGAACATCTAGCAGCTAATTAAGTTAATTGATATCAGGTGTGTAACATGATTAGCTATAAAAGTCTCTCAGAAGTAAAGATGGGCAGAGCTGTGAAAAAGATTGTGGAATACTTTAAAAACAATGTCAGTGTCCTCAACGTCAAATTGCAAAGGCTTTGTATATCTCATCATCTTCAGTGCATAACATCATCAAAAGATTCAGTGGTCTTCGGGCCCTCAGACGACACTGCATCACTCATCGGCATGATTGTATCAATGACATTACTAAATGGGCCCAGGAATACTTCCAGAAGCCACTGTTGGTAAACACAATCCGCCAAGCGGATCCGGTCCAGAAGCGCCGTCATGTCCTGTGGGCCAAGGCTCATTTAAAATGGACTGTTTCAAAGTGTTCTATGGTCAGACGAGTCCAAATTCGACATTCTTGGAAATTGGATTCTTGGAAATCACGGACGCCGTGTCCTCCGGGCTAAAGAGCAAGGAGACTTTCCAGCGTTTTATCAGCGTTCCGTTCAAAAGACAG
Organism: Hypophthalmichthys nobilis; assembly: GCA_037950665.1. Taxonomy (NCBI): domain Eukaryota; kingdom Metazoa; phylum Chordata; class Actinopteri; order Cypriniformes; family Xenocyprididae; genus Hypophthalmichthys; species Hypophthalmichthys nobilis. The sequence continues at coordinate 10,584,518 of CM075482.1, read as the reverse complement.
CATCTCTGATGGTATGGGGGTGCATAAGTGCATACGGTATGGGCAGCTTGCATGTTTTGGAAGGCACTATGAATGCTGAAAGGAATATAAAGGTTTTAGAGCAACATATGCTCCCCTCCAGACAACGTCTATTTCAGGGAAGGCCTTGTGTATTTCAGCAGGACAATGCAAAACCACATACTGCAGCTATTACAACAGCATGGCTTCGTCATAGAAGAGTTCGGGTGCTGAATTGGCCTGCCTGCAGTCCAGATCTTTCACCTATAGAGAACATTTGGTGCATCATTAAACAAAAAATACGTCAAAGACGACCACAAACTCTTCAGCAACTGAAAACCCATATCAGGCAAGAATGGGACCAAATTCCAACACCAAAACTCCAGAAACTTATAACCTCAATGCCCAGATGTCTTCAAACTGTTTTGAAAAGAAGAGGAGATGCTACACCATGGTAAACATGCCCCTGTCCCAACTATTTTGAGACCTGTAGCAGGCATCAAATTTGAAATTAGCTCATTTTGTGCATAAAATTGTAAAATTTCTCAGTTTAAACATTTATGTTATCTATGCTCTACTGTGAATAAAATATCGGCTCATGTGATTTGAAAGTCTTTTAGTTTTCATTTTATTCAAATTTAAAAAACGTCCCAACATTTCCAGAATTCGGGTTGTATATATATTTTGTGTGTGCAAAATTTAATTTACTCATGAAAAAAACTCAGAATCATAAAGTTAATTGGATAAATATAACAATTTAAACCATTTTTACAATGCAAAGTACAAAGGACTACAGTGAAGTTTGTGTGTATGGGAGAGAGTCAGGGAAAGAATGAGAAAGGAAGGGTAAGAGAAAGAATTGCAGATAATGAAGTCCGGAAAGATAGAGGAACTAAATAAAAAGGCTGAACTCCAAGGAGAACTGCCAAAGTGCCCATATCTGAGCCCCCATCTGCAGTAATGAGAGTCTGTCTGGTAATAGAGTTAGCTTGACTGTAAGACATGGATAACTTTAGACGTCTTAGTTGCCAGTATGGCTATAGCTACTTTAACACTAAGGTCACGGTCTTCTTCACAGCAGAGTTTTCAAGCAGAGCCCATTAAAGTAGCATTCAGATACTTTGTTTCTTTTCTGTTCCTCTCTCTTTCTGCACCTTTTCCTCATTTCCATCCACTACACTTTTAAAAAAAGTAGTATTCCGCAGAGAGTGGATCCTTTCCCCTGGTCTGAACAATATCTCTCTTTGTGCCCCTTTCTTTTCTGTTTTCGGTGACGGAGGAAAGGTTGTTGGCTTCTCCCCCTAGTTAGAGCGTGTGAAAAAGAGGGGAACGTGTGAAAGAATTGCGTTAGCATGCGACGCACATCACGCAGTGAGCCTGCAGCCGGGCTTACTATAGTTCTCCTTCACTGGCCACTAAAAATGGAAGATTTTAAAAGAAGCCGAGCCATGCTGGATAATATGAAATGATTGTTATTCATCTCAGAGAGGTGAGAGGCTTTTGAGGTGAGGGTTTGAGAAGTGCACATTACGTGTGTTGTACATGAATAGTGCAAGTGGGTGTAAAATGTTTTCAAGATCATTTTTAGATAATGATGTTGGCTGTGCAGAAGTCAATATTGTGTTTTGTAGAGGAGCAGCAGGTGTTAGTGTGTGGGTACGGGTTGCATAAGGCCATGCGTGTTATGCCAGGATGCGTTTTTAGCTTGTATAGTGTATATAGTGTATTATATGATAAATCTAAGAGGTTTTATGTGTTATAGAGATAATGCGGGACGAGATTGAGAAGTTATAGTCATAGCTGCGTCATCTATAGTTCAGCACGGATGGTTTCTGGTTAATTATTTTTAGAATAATTGCACATTAAGCATTTGTGATGTATTAGTTAACAGTTAGTCATTCATAAAGCATGTTTGTATGGTTTTAAAACATTGATCAGCACATAATTTATTCGTGGACAGTTGCAATGAATTAATATGATTTATATATAATGAACTTCATATAAACCAGTCACTATTGGTTCAACACCATAACAGCTGTTTTCAGAACAATTATTATTAATTAATTGTAATTTATTTGATAACACCAAATAAGTGCTTAAACACAAATTAGAAATATTCCCTTGGCAACTATCTGAAATAAATTAGTTTAAGTTGAAGTACTTACTAAAACTGAAATAAAAATCAACTAAAGCTTAATAGAATTATTTAAAGTGTACATAACACACACAGTTTCCGCCAATCTTATGTTTATCTTGAGTACATAGAGTAGTATTGCATCCTTCAAATCTACGAAAAGTCTTTAGTTTTATCATATTTACAAAAGATAGATACGCTGTACCGACTTTTTCCGAAAAAGCAGAGCTCCTGGAGGCGTGCCGTGGGCAAGAGTCACGAGCTCATGCAGCTTTTGCGTAGCGATCGTCTGCAAGCTGTGACATCGTTATAAATAAAAAGGGAACAAAAACATTTGTGTTGTTTACATTATATGCACTTGCATGCCGACTGCCAACAAAACACAGACATTTGATGCAGTTTTACTCACCGCCTGTGATCTGCAAATCCAGCGTCGAACTGGGACTTGTTTACAAAACATCCGTCAACGAAATTCCGGGAACAAGAAAACATGCGCGCACAACTCAGTTGCTGCCCCGGAAAAACAAATCAAAAACAAATCATTATCAGGGAGAAGTGCCCATACAAGGAATTCCACCCTTTATGACGTGATACAGGGCCACACTCGAAAAAAACTTTTCGAAACATATCCAAATCCGGAAGGAGTGTATTTGGCACTGAAATACTCCATAAAAACTTGTGTTTTGAAACTTTGGCCATGTGTAGTATGAGAATGCAACTTTTTAACAGTGTTAGAATGCATGAAATAGCCTTAGACACCCCCAATTAAAAAAAATGACAAAATGACAAAATCACTATAACGTAAAGGATTAGTTCACTTTTAAATGAAAATTACCCCAAGCTTTACTCATCCTCAAGCCATCCTAGATGTATATGACTTTCTTCTTTCTGATGAACAGAATCAGAGTTATATTAATAAATATCCTGATGCATCCAAGCTTTATAATGGCAGTGAACAGAACCAATGAGTATGAAGCTCAAGAAAGTGCATCCATCCATCATAAATGTCCTCCACATGGCTCCGGGGGGTTAATAAAGTCCTTCTGAAGCGAAGCGATGTGTTTGTGTAATAAAAACATCCATATTTAACAAGTTATAAAGTAAAATATCTAGCTTCCACCAGACCGTCTTCCATATTCAACTTATGAAAAATGACGTTGCGTCAGTTACGCTTATTTCGTAAGTTAAATACGGAAGGCGTAGGATTTAGCGTAAGCATTTTGAACTGCGAGAGACATTTTACCTTCGTAAGTTGAATACGGAAGCCGGTCTGGCGTTTTATTTTAACGCATCGCTTCGCTTCAGAAGGCCTTTATTAACACCCCGGGGCCATGTGGAGTACTTTTTAGATGGATGGATGCACTTTCTTGAGCTTCAAACTCTTTGCCATTCACTGTCATTATAAAGCTTGGGCGCGTCAGGATATTTATTAATATAACTCAGATTGTGTTCATCAGAAAGAAGAAAGTCATATACACCTACCTAGGATGGCTTGAGGGTGAGTAAAGCTTGGAGTAATTATCATTTGAAAGTGAACTAATACTTTAAACTAAAATTAAAATGAGAAGTGAAAATATAAAAATAAAGCTAATTCAAAATATTAATAAATTCTATTGTAGTTTATAATTAATACTAAAATAACTCTGCAACCATGTTTATATATAAACATTAATCATTAAAACACCATTTGCAGCTGTTTATAAATCAATGTGCTCGTTAATGTTTGAATGATCGTAAGAATTCACACAAATTATCTAATACATCATTATTTGCTTTATTGCTTGTAGTGATTATTAAGTGTTACAGGCAGATCAGGTGTTAATGAGAAGCTAACATTCTCTCTGTCTGTGCAGGTTCCTCAGGATGAGTGGGGTGGCTTCTCTGTGGGTCAGGATGACGAGATCCCATGCAGGAGGATGAGGAGCGGCAGCTACATTAAGGCTATGGCAGAGGAGGACAGTGGAGACTCGGATTGCAGCCCCAAACCTTCACCCAAAGTCCAGGCCCGGAGAGCCAGTTATCTGAAAGCCACCCAGCCTTCCCTCACTGAGATGACCACACTCAAGTGAGTCTGGAAAAGTATTAGCTTGTGCATGTTGCCACCATGAAATCTCATGGGAAATCAAATGCATGTACTCTGTGTATACATAAAGCTTGCAGGTGCGTGGGCCCACCGATCCGTCTGCAATTTCAATGAACCGTCATTTTCTCTGGGGTCATTTTAAACATGTTATTTTACAGGCGCTCAACCCATTCCGCATCTCTAAGTGCTGTTGGGATGTGTCTCTAGAGAGGGTGTAGTCTCGTCCTTAAACCCCACCTCTGTTCACACACAAACGCATACACTCGGTGCAATTTCATATAAAATCCCTCAGTGTCCTGAGACTCTTACCACTACGGTGAAATCCTTTCACTCTCCCCTTTATTAAAAATTCAACAGAACAAAGTCATTTCAAAGGGAATTTTCCTGCGCCTTTAAAGTTCCTACTGACATTTTTTTTTTAGTTGTGCACCATTATATCATCCAAAAATAGGTCTGTTTTTTAATGTAGGAACTGATCTTGAGTTCTATTTTTCTTATTTATGTTAAAACCTCACATATTATAGTTGTGTACTACTATACAGTGACAACATAATATCCTATTTAGACTATATACAATGAAGTGAGTCACTTTTATCCCACAGATTTATTCATGAGAGCAAACTGATTTGCATTATAAAGAGAATCAACACAACACTTTTGGTTCTATGTGTGTGAATGTGCGCTTCTGTGTGTAAACTTTGCAAACACAGCATTCGTATAATGCGAGTCTTATCGCTGTGACAACAGCAGATGCTCATCAGTTCGGTGTAATAATTGAAATATATATATATTTTTTAAAGAAATTAATACTTTTATTTAGCAAGGACACATTAAATTGATCAAAAGTGACAGTAAAGACATTTATAATGTTACAAATAAATGCTGTTCTTTTGATCTTTCTATTCATTAAAGAATCCTGAAAAATTTATCATGGTTTCCTCAAAAATATTAAGCAGCACAACAATTTTCACCATTGATAATAATAAGCAATGTTTCTTGAGCACCAAATCAGCATATTAGAATGATTTCTGAAGAATCATGTGACACTGAAGAGAGTAATGATGATCTCAGGAACAAATTTCATTTTAAAATATATTAAAATAAAAAATATCTACACTACCAGTCAAAAGTTTGGACACGGTAAGATTTTTAATGTTTTTAAAAGAAGTTTCGTCTGCTCACCAAGGTTGCATTTATTTAATTAAAAATACAGTAAAAACAGTAATATTGTGAAGTATTATTACAATTTAAAATAACTGTTTTCTGTTTGAATATATTTTATAGTAAGTAATTTATTCCTGTGATCAAAGCTGAATTTTCAGCATCATTACTCCAGTCTTCAGTGTCACATGATCCTTCAGAAATCATTCTAATATGATGATCTGCTGCTCAAGAAACATTTATTGTGTACAATTGTACAAAATATTTGTGTATAATATATATATTTTTTTTCAGGATTCTTTGATGAATAGAAAGTTCAAAAGAACAGCATTTATTTGAAATATAATCTTTTGTAACATTATAAATGTCTTTACTGTCACTTTTGATCGATTTAATGCATCCTTGCTGAATAAAAGTATTAATTTCTTTAATTTCTTTTCAAAAAAATAAAAATAAAAATTCTTACTGACCCGAAACTTTTGAACGGTAGTGTATAATGTTACAAAAGCTTTGTATTTCAGATAAATGCTGTTATTTTGAACTTTATATTCATCAATGTATTCTAAAAAAAAATTATTATGTATTTTTAATTAAATAAATGCAGCCTTGGTGAGCAGACGAAACTTCTTTTAAAAACATTAAAAATCTTACCGTTTCCAAACTTTTGACTGGTAGTGTATTTGAAATTGTAATAATATTTTACAATATTACTATTTTTACTGTATTTTTGATCAAATAAATGCAGCCTTTGTGAGCATAAGAGACTTATTTAAAACACAGGATCTAGATTCAACAACTAATAAGGAATAGGAAGATGAAGATACTGGAATCACACAGATTAACCAGTCACATACCAACATAACTGTAGCAGCGTAACTCAGGAGTACCTGATAATAACTGTGTCTGAAATCACCCCCTATACCCTTTAATAGGGGACTATTTGAGGGGACAGCCATTTGTAGTGGTGTCCGAAACCATAGTGGACATTATCGAGTGCTCTCATTCAATCCCATAATGCACCACAATAACGAGTGTGCAACCGATGTATACTCAGCGGTTAGAGAATACCCATAATGCACTGTGAGGGTTGCTCCAAATGAATTCCCGCTTCTTGCCTGAAGATGGTGCCTGTAGCTGAATCATCCATCCATCCGTTTTCCAGACCGCTGGTCCAGTGTGGGTACAGTGTAATATCATACAGGTAAATTACATTTTAATTGATTATTAAATTGTTTAATTAAGGTTTATGCATGCTAGTTTCCATGACAGAGTTCAATATAAATCTAATTAAGATAAAAATAAAATTAAACAAGATAAAATTACTATAGAGCTGCCAGTTTGCTAAGTTTCAAATGATTATTAAACAGCAAGCACAAACTATGCAAAAGCAGCAGTCCTTCCGGCACCAACTTCGCTCACTCATTTTCATTTACTCCTTCAAGTGGACTATATTAGTGGAGTAATGTAGGGAATAGTGAATGAGGGTATGGGGTGATTTCGAACACAGCTCAAGGCTAATGAGTAGGAAGAACATAAGAAATAAAATACACAGGAGTTAATGCCCATAATGAGACACAGGTGTGGAACAATCAGAAACCAAGGAAACAAATTAAAAAGAAGGAAAACACAGGTAGAGTGAGAATGCAAACTAAAAGTCCATGAATAATGTCAACATAAATAAAATTATAAACATTAAACAGTGGTCATAAACATTATGATTACTAACAGGTGAAGTGAATAACACTGATTATCTCTTTATCACGGCACCCGTTAGTGGGTGGGATATATTAGGCAGCAAGTGAACATTTTGTCCTCAAAGTTGATGTATTTGAAGCAGGAAAAAAGGGCAAGGGTAAGGATTTGAGCGAGTTTGACAAGGGCCAAATTGTGATGGCTAGACAACTGGGTCAGAGCATCTCCAAAACTGCAGGGTCATGGCTCATTGATGCATGTGGGGAGCGAAGGCTGGCCTGTGTGTTCCGATCCAACAGACGAGCTACTGTAGCTCAAATTGCTCAAGAAGTTAATACTGGTTCTGATAGAAAGGTGTCAGAATACACAGTGCATCACAGTTTGTTGTGTATGGGGCTGCATAGCTGCAGACCAGTCATGGTGCCCATGCTGACCCCTGTCCACAGCTGAAGGTGCCAACAGTGGCCTGGTCTGATGAATCACGTTTTCTTTTACATCACATGGATGGCCGGGTGCGTCGCTTACCTGGGGAACACATGGCACCAGGATGCGCTATGGGAAGAAGGCAAGCCGACGGAGGCAGTGTGATGCTTTGGGCAATGTTCTGCTGGGAAACCTTGGGTCCTGCCATCCATGTGGATGTTACTTTGACACACACCACCGACCTAAGCATTGTTGCAGACCATGTACACCTTTTCATGGAAACAGTATTCCCTGGTGGCTGTGGCCTCTTTCAGCAGGATAATGCATCCTGCCACAAAGCAAAAATGGTTCAGGAATGGTTTGAGGAGCACAACAACAAGTTTGAGGTGTTGATTTAGCCTCCAAATTCCCCAGATCTCAATCCAATCGAGCATCTGTGGGATGTGCTGAACAAAATAGTCCGATCTATGGAGGCTCCACCTCGCAACTTACAGTACTTAAAGGATCTGCTGCTAACATCTTGGTGCCAGATACCTTCAGGGGTCTAGTGGAGTCCATGCCTTGATGGGTCACGGCTGTTTTGGCAGCGAAATGGGGACAAACAAAATATTAGGAAGGTGGTCATAATGTTATGCATGATCGGTGTATGTCATCAGACTCCTAATGTGCATGACTCAAGTGATGGCGTTTCAAATGAATCTCTTCAGATACTCCCTGTTCAGTGTGTAGGGAACAGCGAACACTTCCTGTGATGGGCTCTTTATCTTTTTTCTGCTTGACAGGAAGTGCTGCAGCATTGAATATTTATAATCAGAGCATTGTGCCTTGAACTCGAACATGGACACACACATTCAAACACACATACATACTCCCACACACACACATACATAAAACTGATAAATAATAAATAACAAAAGAAGTAGAAATTTATAAACCTATATCCACATAAGCACACTTTAATTCAGACACACAGTAATACAGTAGACATACACACTCATGCTCATGTGTGCTTAAACAACTGCATGTATACACCAAGAAAAGAAAAAAAAGTTGGGTTATATAATGAATATGCAATCCCTTGAGGCCTGTGCTCATAATAGACAGATATTTTCTTTATTTCTTCAAAACAATTCCACAGACTTACAATGAAGCCATGAGTCATATCTACAATTTATAATTTGTACAGTTTTTTGTATTAGCCAAATTTTTGTCAAGACACAAAAAGGCAGCAGACCAAACTTAAACCAAAACTGAAAATTAAAAAAAAATTATTATAATTAATTATATTAAAAATGAATTGTATCAAGTTTATGATTGAATAATGTTTATAAATTATACAATAGTTTATATAAAATATAATAGTTTAAATGTGTATTTAATATATAAATGATATATCTATATCTATCTATCTATCTATATATATATATATATATATATATATATATATATATATTTTTTTTTTTTTTTTTTTATGTAGATAAATCAAATAAATGTGAAAACTGCCTGAGGTCCTGAAATAATAGCATTTAATGAGAATTTGTCCTATTTTTTCTCCTCAGTATCAAAATGTATCCTTCCCTCCTCACAGTACACTTCACTGAACTTCTACTATTTTGTTGTTTTTTCATTATTTGCTGCTGTAATTGATTTCATCCACTGTCATCTCTTCCTCTTAATCTATTCTTGTACTTTTCCTGCATTCTTTCCTCTTTGTTTCTCTTTTACTCTCTCTCTCCACATTCCTCACTCCAGTGAAGAATGACTAATGTGTGTTTTTTTACTTGCTGTAACTGCATACTATTTTAAGAGCCGCATCCATAATTAAGATTGACTCGACCTGGAGGGATAGAATGTGTGTTTGTGTGTGTTCATGTTTTAATGCATTTCTGTGTTCATATATCAAGGACCTGATTGCCCATCCTCATGTAAACAAAAACAGTTGAATGCTAGTACTAATTGTAAGGAGTTCATGTTTACGTTGGTCTCAGATATTTGAAGAATATGCTAACCCACACATACACGCATAACAAAGTAGAGTAGTTTTTAGGTCAGCTTTAATGAGTATGAGAAAACACAGGAACATGATGAATGAGTGTGAGTTACAAGAGTAATCTCAACTCCCATTTCATTCTCACCCCTCATTAAGTACTTGTAAACCTGTTCACGCTCTCTTTCTGTTTGCAGGATCAGTACGGAGTCCCATTCCCCCAAGCTGCAGATCCGGAGTCACAGTTACCTGCGAGCGGTGAGTGAGGTTTCAATCAACCGCAGTTTGGACAGTCTGGACCCGGCCGGTCTGCTGGCCTCGCCCAAATTTCGCTCCCGAAACGAGAGCTACATGAGGGCCATGAGCACCATCAGCCAGGTTGGTCATCGCCCCCCTCGTTCTGTGGTGGAAATCGCCATTAAGATACTTATCTTAAACCAGTTGGAAAACAACTGGTCCTGGATTAGATCCTAAAGGTGATTTCCAACCAGAACCTTTGTCAACGTGGCCTCTTCAAGGTTTGCAGAGGGGAGGAAAAACAGGAAAGAAAAAAATAATAATAATTTTGCTCAAGCAATCAATTTTTGCTCAATCCCATGAATCATCTCATCTCTGGAATCCTTTATCATCTCTTCATCCATCCATTATTCAGAATCCTAATTCGCATACTATCAGTTCTATATAGACTATATAGTATGGAAGATTAGGATTAGAGCATCCAAAATCATCATAGTTTGTTGTGAAAACTGTGTTAAAGGATTAGTTCAGAATTAAAATTTCCTGATATTTTACTCACCCCCATGTCATCCAAGATGTTTATGTCTTTCTTTCTTCTGTCAAAAAAAATTAAGGTTTTTGAGAAAAACATTCCAGGATTTTTCTCCATATATTGGAATTCAGTGGGGTACAACGGGTTGAAGGTCCAAATTGCAGTTTCAGTGCAGCTTCAAAGGGCTCTACATGATCACAGCCGAGGAATAAGGAATAAGTCTTTTCTAGCAAAAATTAAAAAAATTATATACTTTTTAACCACAAATGCTCATCTTGCACTAGTTCTGCGATGCGCCACGCATGGCGTAATCACGTTGGAAGGGTCACGCTGATGTAGGTGGAAGTACCGCAGTATGGTGAAAAACTCCTTCTCATTTTCTCCTCCAACTTCAAAACCGTCCGAGATCGTTGTTTTACCTTTTTTTGTAAAGGGCGTTTGACTTAGTCTTTGCACGTTCGCTTTGTAGACACTGGATCTGTACTTTCTACGTCACATGTGACCTTTCCAATGTGATTACATAATGCGCATCATAGAGCTAGTGCAAGACGAGCATTTGTGGTTAAAAAGTATTTTTTAAAACATTTTTATTTTGTTTTTTTTTTAGAACATGACAGATTGTTTCACTAGAAATTACCCTTATTCTTCGTCTGGGATCACGTAGAGTGCTTTAAAGCTGCACTGAAGCTGCAATTTGGACCTTCAACCCATTGTAACCTGGTGAAGTCCACTATATGGAGAAAAATCCTGGAATGTTTTCCTCAAAAACATTAATTTCTTTTTGAATGAGGAAAGAAAGACATAAAACTCTTGGATGACATGGAGGTGAGTAAATTATCAGGAAATTTTAATTCTGAATGAACTAATCCTTTAAAGAGGCCCAAGTTGGTGTGCTTTTTCAGATGACCATAAGGCTAAAGACCAAAGTATACTTCAGATTTAACACAAACATTAGTGAATGCGTACAGCCAGACGTGATTGTGTGGGTGAACCCAGGTAGTCGACACAAGGAAACAAGGAAAATTCTTCTTTGCCATTTTGAGATCGCATGACCAGCTGAACACACTTTATCTATATTACCTTCTTGTTATTGTGCACATTTACTGTCTGAATTAATTAATCATGGCTAACTGAATATAGGGTATTTCTACAATGTCATCTGTAACTAAAACTAGTGTTTTGTGTAATGCTACCTCCACACCACTAGGTGTCAGTACAAGTCCAAGATCATTACCATATCGGTCAGCTCTAGAATTATTCAAACACAATCTATTCATCAAATATGCATACATATAGTAAGTCAGTAAGTGAAAAGAGTAGTATGTCTGAATTCATAGCATTCATAAATAGTAGACAAAATGTATCCCGATGACCTACTACTTTCAGCGAGATTCTGAAGTGCGCATCCAATGGACAATTCACTATCCCATGAGGCCACAGCAGAGGATTTGTGAATGGCAGTGAAGCAAGACAACTGACGTCATGTCGTTCCAATCTCTTAAGACCTTCGTTCATTTTTGGAACACAAATTAAGATATTTTTGATAAAATATTGAATAAAGTTGTTATTTTTGTTTTGTTTTTGCACACAAAAAGTATTCTCGTCGCTTCATAAACTTAAGGCTAAACCACTGTAGTCACGTTGACTATTTTAATACTGTCTTTAGTACCTTTCTGGACCTTGAAAGTGGTGATTAAATTGCTGTCTATGGAGGACTCAGATACCTCTCGGATTTCATCAAAAATATCTTAATTTGTGTTCTCGAGATGAACGAAGGTCTTATGGGTGTGGAATGACATGAGGGTGAGTAATTAATGACAGAATTTTCATTTTTGGGTGAACTACCCTTTAAGTACAGAATGCATCTACTCAGTCAGAATGGGCTGTTGTAGCTAACCGGAGGAGAATAAACTGGCAACAATATATTAGCATTGTCATGTTTACTGTTAGTGTAAATATCCAAAGGTAATTTTTAAGGTGAGTTGGTGTCAGTAAAGCTTTTAAGCAATTTTAAGTAGGGTTCTTCCTTTTTAGCATGTGTAGCTAAGAGATTTTCAAGGCGAGTTTTCAGGATTAGCGCCTGTTGCCATGGGATTTTAAGGTGAGTTTTCCAGATTAGCTTATGTAGCCCTGGGATAAGGTGACGGGCAGCGTTTACAACCGAGACAATTTTAAGGTGAGTGTTCAAAGCCTGACAGCTCACTCAGACAGACAACAGCCCTTACCTTTTAGATAGCTGCTTCCTCCCACCCACGAAAAAAGACACTGCCCTCAGGCATGTATGTGGATGTGTGTCTTTTCTGCTCCCTGAGGATATATCAATCATTTCAGAGACAAAAAGCTCAGTTAGCTCACAAAAAAAACATCATTCATGGGTGCCTCATGTGTATACTGAATGTGTGTGTGGGCATGCAGACGTGTGTTGTGTGTATGTGTATTTCTGTGAGGTTTTGGGGGTTTATTGCTTACTAGATGATTAGCAGACCTTAGTGCCTGTCTGTCTGTAGCCTCCTTTCACCAATGACAAACACGCTGCTGTCCTTTCCTCCAATCACAACTCACTATTAGTCCTCCAGTCACAGAATGCTCCAAACAACCTATTTCCACTTCCTTTTGAAACTCAAATCACGAGACCTTTTCTTCTGATTAGTTTCTGTGCAAATCCAATCACACTTCTCCTTACTGTCATCTCTTACTCTGCTGTAGTATAGAAAGAGCACTGGTGATGCAGCCACACCTGATTGCTTTCACTTACAGATTTCCTCCCCTCTGCACTCTTTTTTTCTGGTGTTATATGTATTAGTGTGTTTAACCCTTATCATTGAAAATACAGCATGGCTATTAGAGGGTTAAATTTACCCTACATGATAATTGACAGCTCAGGATTCACAATTCAAACATTTTCTCCCAACAATTGATCTTAAATCATTAATAAACGAACCAATTACAAATTTCCTACAATGACGTTTACTCATTTTGGTATCATCATGACATTTCAGGCTGAAAAGTTGATTAGAAGTCAATCTAAACTAAATGACCCTTAACAGCACACATTTGTCTTAAACACGCTAATACACTTATGTTTTTTTATTCTTTGTGATTTCCTTTCTTGCTTTTGTGCTTTGTAAAAATTTATGATTGATGTTTAAAAACATATTTCTGAAAATAAAAGACATTTTCCAACGCTCAAAACATTGATATGGCCTCAAAGCACCCTGGATTGTGAAGAACTTAAAGGGTTAGTTCACCCAAAAATGAAAATTCTGTCATTAATTACTCACCCCCATGTCGTTCTGCAGCTGTAAGACCTTCGTTCATCTTCCGAACACAAATTAAGATATTGTTGATGAAATCTGATGGCTCAGTGAGGCCTCTATTGAGAGCAAAGCCATTCAAACTCTCAAGGTCCATAAAGGTACTAAAAACATATTTGAAACAGTTCATGTGAGTTCAGTTGTTCTATTTTAATATTATTTACTTTTTGTGCGCCAAAAAAACAAAATAAAGACTTTTCAACAATATCTAGTGATGGGCCGATTTCAAAACACTGCTTCAGAGCTTTACGAATCGAATCGGAGCGCCAAAGTCACGTGATTTCAGCAGTTTAGCCATTTGATAGGAGATCCGAATCACTAATTTGAAACAAAAGATTCATAAAGCTCAGAAGTTTCATGAAGCAGTGTTTTAAAATCGGCCCATAGATATTGTTGAAAAGTTATTTTTTTTATTTTTTGGCGCACAAAAAGTATTCTTGTCGCTTTATAATATTAAGATTATAATATTAAGCTTTATAATATTAAGAACTGTTTCAAATATGTTTTTAGTACCTTTATGGACCTTGAGAGTTACAATGGCTTTGCTCTCTATAGAGGCCTCACTGAGCCATCAAATTTCATCAAAAATATCTTAATTTGTGTTCGGAAGATGAACGAAGGTCTTACAGCTGTAGAACGACATGAGGGTGAGTAATTAATGACAGAATTTTCATTTTGGGTGAACTAACCCTTTAAAAGGCATTTTTTTGGGATTTAACATTATATATTATAGTAACATAATTATAGGCTATGAATATAGTTAAATTATATTAACACAATATGTACATTTAATCATTTATATATTACATTTTATTTACATTTTTATTAAAACGGATTTGTATTCTATATTATTGTTCATTATTTCTAAAAAAAAAAAAAAAAACAATAATATAAATCAAACAATATATTATTAAATTATATTAATATATAAAACGATAATGAATCCAAGGCCATAACCATGTCTTGAACATTGTATGCCTAATATTTCAAAAATGCAAAACGTTTCTTGTCTCGTCACACTCAGTTAGGAATTACATGAATCATGTAAATGCATATTTTCAATTCAAAATGTCCATATTTGAGAAAAAAGTCAAGTAGTTTGCATCACTGTATGTTACTGTCGGTCGTTTACTATTTCTATCGCAAAACAGTTGACGAAATAACTGTTTCGCTATTTATGTCTTACCTCACTCTCTTTCAATGTTAAATTGATGGTTCGGTTCGTGCTGGAATTCACATTCTGCTTTTGTGAACAGTAAACCCTGCCTACTTTGATTTGATTGGCCATCTCAATCATTTTGACATTGACAAGCGCTGTTAGACCGATAAGGCAGGCCAGACTAAAAATGTAACTTTTTGACATCCTAACAACATTTCTAATTACTGGGGGGAACTTGTCCCCCTCGATGTCTATGGTGGTTAAGGCCCTGAATCAATCAATCAAATGTATATATTGTGTTCAAATAATTTTGCATTTTAAAAGTGAATGAGTTGACTATAATATTTAAAATAATATAAAATATTTAGGTTTGTCAAACTTCAAATTGTTAACCCAATTTCATTTTCAACTCTGGGTTAATTTAATCTTCAGTTATCTTGTTCCATATTTCACACTGTTCATACCTTCCCATTCAGTAATCATACCTTTAGTACTGCAATTCTGAAGCAGTTTTTCATAACTCGGGACAAAAAGTCATGCTAAACATCTTTCAAAATGTATGAAGCATTACTCAGCCTAGGGTTAAAACTGGCTGTAATCCAGGGTTAAGCTTAGTGTGAAAAGTGAAATGTAATTTATTAGATCTTTAGAAAAGCATCATTTAAAATCCTATGATCTCGCTCAGCTCCTCTACCTGCTTAATACAATCATTTAAAATCACTGTACATTAGTAAGCCTAGAGCTAACATCTTGAAACCTGCTCATTCAGACAGGTGTACTACAATCTTTATAATATATACTATATGCTATGATTGATCCCCATGACAGAAGCGTGAAGGACAGCATATGACAGCATGGTGACGTGTTGTCTCCCCCTGCAGGTGAGCGAGGTGGAAGTGAATGGACAGATCGAGGCCGTGTGTGAGAGTGTGTTCAGTGAGATGGAGTCTCAGGCCGTGGATGCTCTGGATCTGCCCGGGACCGGATGCTTCCGCATGAGGAGCCACAGCTACGTGCGGGCCATCGAAAAGGGCTGCTCGCAGGAGGAAGAGGAGGAGAGAGCGGCACGACAGGCCATCACACCACCTCGAACTACAACTACTGTTAGAACCATCCAGAGCAGTACAGGTACAAGCACATTAAAAGCTGTTAAAACAAGTGTTATTACTGAAGTTTTATTCATGGTTATAAGGGTCAATGACATGCTGCAAATTTTTTGTGTCTGGAGGTTAATTTTTTTTAAATGCAGTGCAATTCATACATACACTGACTTAAATGCACCTCTTCTGTGATGAACATGTTTTCAATTTCTGTATTAAAATTTATTTTTATATTTTTTGTGGGCAAAACCGTATTCACAACCTGAAGTGCGAAAACTTTTGCTAAAAATTATGCTAATTTATTTTTTTTAATGAATACACATAAAGATTTTTAAAACTTAGCACGTGTTTCAATCTAGGTATTTACACCAGTTCTTGAAATCCATATTTGTCATTGACCCATAATAACCTTAAGCAAAGTATATAAATAAATAAATATTATGTTGCTATAGCAAACTATAGCTATTGTATATAACTATCGAAGTTTAAATGACTTTCCATACATTCTTACTGCTATCATTGAAAAATGTACAATCATTCCACTTTCCCTCCCTTCCATTTTTATCTTCCATCCATCCTTCACTCTCTCTGTCACTTCATCTGTATGAATAGAGAGAGCCAAGGTCTCTTCCCTCCTTCTCTCTCGTGCGGCGTGTTGTTTAATTACAGCGATTAGAGAGTCTCATTCTTTCTCCTCGTCACTCTGTCTTCAGGGTCGTAGTCAGCTAATTAAAAACATTTACAGACAAGTGGGATGAAGGAAAGCTGGAGAAAAAGCAAAAGAGCTGTTGAGACAAATTAGAATGAGAGAGGAAACAGACAGGAACATAATAGATGAAGATGAGATTTTAGGATTTGTGGAATGACTTATGCGGAAAAAAAGCTCCATTATTAACCGTGTCCCGTGTGTGTGTGTTTTTTTTTTTTTTTGTTTTTTTTATATATAACTCTTATTCACCAAGCTTTAATCTCTGGTTTAAAAAAAAATGTCAATCAGGATTAGGTAAGACATCATTGCTTGCAGGCCATTATTTGCTTAAACAAGATTGTTAATCAATTAAATAAAATTCCTAGACATGTGGACTTTTGAAATGAGGCAGCAAAGTCTAAATTGAAAATATTATAGGCTGGTTGTCAATAGTCCCAAGTGTTAGTTTTTTTTACGTGACTATAGTCATATAAAAAACTAACAATTGGGACAATTGACAACCAACCTATAATATTTTCAATGTTTATATTAACCCTTTAGTTGACGGTGTATCCTGGGGGATACAAACATTTGAGAGGCTGTGGGGAGAGTCAGGGAAAGTTTAGGTCTCATTTCTTGGTTTCATGTTGAAAGTGTGTTTGTTGTGAATATATACACTACCAGTCAAAAGTTTGGACACGGTAAGATTTTTAATGTTTTTAAAAGAAGTTTCGTCTGCTCACCAAGGCTGCATTTATTTAATTAAAATACAGTAAAAACAGTAATATTGTGAAATATTATTACAATTTAAAATACCTGTTTTCTGTTTGAATATATTTTATAAAGTAATTTATTCCTGTGATCAAAGCTGAATTTTCAGCATCATTACTCCAGTCTTCAGTGTCACATGATCCTTCAGAAATCATTCTAATATGCTGCTCAAAAAACATTTATTGTGTACAATTGTACAAAATATTTGTGTACAATATTTTTTTTCAGGATTCTTTGATGAATAGAAAGTTCAAAAGAACAGCATTTATTTGAAATATAATCTTTTGTAACATTATAAATGTCTTTACTGTCACTTTTGATCAATTTAATGCATCCTAGCTCAATAAAAGTATTAATTTCTTTAATTTCTTTTCAAAAAAATTAAAATAAAAATTCTTACTGACCCCAAACTTTTGAACGGTAGTGTATAATGTTACAAAAGCTTTGTATTTCAGATAAATGCTGTTCTTTTGAACTTTCTACTCATCAAGGAATCCTGAAAAAAGTACACAACTGTTTTCAACATTGATAATAATCATAAATGTTTCTTGAGCAGCAGATCATCATATTAGAATGATTTCTGAAGGATCATGTGACACTGAAGACTGGAGTAATGATGCTGAAAATTCAGCTTTGATCACAGGAATAAATTACTTTATAAAATATATTCAAACAGAAAACAGTTATTTTAAATTGTAATAATATTTCACAATATTACTGTTTTACTGTATTTTTAATTAAATAAATGCAGCCTTGGTGAGCAGGCGAAACTTCTTTTAAAAACATTAAAAATCTTACCGATTCCAAACTTTTGAATGGTAGTGTATATATATTGACTTTGTTCATAAGTTTTTTGTTTAGCTCACGGGCAGCATTTAAAAACAGCATGACCACCTGTAGTGGGAAATCTACTCACCTTCTGATAAAAGTTGATATATTTCACATATTTACAATATTTGGAGGGGACTTACATGTTTAAAAAGTTGTTGTTGATTGTTAGCTTATTACGTTAATGTTGAAAATTTTATGAATATAATTTTTACATTTTTCATAATCTGTCTGTAAATGTTTGTAGGATACGTCGCCAGTTGGGTGGTATAAATCAGTTGAAAACAGAATGCTTGTTTGGCAACGTGTATTACAACATTATAGCCAGATTTTTTAAAACATTTATTCTCTCATAACTTTCAACAAACATTCTTTGTAAAATTCTGTTGAACAATAAGTATAATGCCTATTTATGAATACATTAGCCTACTGTATCATATTTAATATGCAAATTTCCAGGGCCTGTAATTTATCAATATGACCAAAACTTTACTTAAAAATTTGTTGTACACAATCTACTTCATGCCTTCTGTCCTTCTGATTGATAGTTCTTACTTTTTTTTTCAAGTAAAGTCTTTTTTTACTCATAAATATTTAATGATTTTTATGAAGTAAATGTAAGATCAACATTTACTGGACTGAAGCAACTTGGGTTTACTTGATTATTCATGGATCATTTTTTTAATGTTTAAAAAAAAAATCTTTTTACATTTTTTCCATATTAATGTAAATGTCAAATATGATACAACAGGCTTTTGGGGAACATTTAATTGTCCTTTTCCCAATTATCATTGATTTGAATATGTGTGTGTTTGTTTTTCTATCCTGGTGTAAGGGCGTAGAATATACAGACTTTAGAAAAAAAGACTTTACTTGATTAAAAAAAGTATGTAACTGTCAATCAGAGTAAAGAAGGAATGAAGTAGATTGTGTACAACAGATTTTTTTCAGCAAAGTTTTAGTCATATTGATAATTTGTAGGCCCTAGAATTTTGTGTATTAAATATGATACAGTAGGCTAATATATTCTTAAATAAGCATTATACTTATTGTTATACAGAATTTTACAAAGAATGTTTAGTTTTGAATGAAAGTTTAAAAAAATGTAGCTTGCCAATTCGCATAGCCAAACAAGCATTGTTTTCAATTAATTTATACACTCAAAGAGGCAACTATCCTGGAGATACAAACATTACAATAAAAATTAAAAGACATGTTTAAAAAAAAAAAAAAAAAATCATGAAATTTTATTATTTATGTCCTAATTAGATGGAAAATAGCAGTAAATTAATTTTCTGATTTCTATTTATGGTCTTGCCCTTTTTAGGGCTAGTATGAAATTTAACTGTGCTGAATTAACTTATTTGAGTTTGCATTATAAATAAATTCATAAATATTGTTTATCACTTATTGTTTATCAGAATGTGTTACAAAGGATGTTTATTGTATGTTGTAAGAGAATAAAATGTTTTAAAATAGTTTAAAATGTAGTAAAAGGCATTGCTAAACAAGAACAGTTTTCAGTAAATTTATAATTTATACCCCCAAAGTGGCAACGTATCCTGGGGGATACAAACATTAAAATCAAAACTAAAAGTCATATTTTGAAAAAAATTATCAAGTTGTATTATTTGTGTCCTAATAAGATGGAAAATAGCAATAAATTAATTTTCTGATGTCTCTTTATGGTCTTGCCAATTAAAGGGTTAACACGCCATATATTACATTCAGAAGTTTGGGGGTGTTTTTTTTTTTTTTTTTTTTTTTTTTTTTGCATTCTACCAGGGTTGCATTTATTTGATCAAAAATACAGTTAAAAAAAAAAAAAAAAGTAATATTGTGAAACATTTTTTACAATTTTAAAAACTGTTCCCTTTCAAGGGAACTCGCGCTGCGTCAAGCGCTTTGGGAACACCTCTGCATGAATGCGTCGTGAAGCACATGTGAAATCAGTCCAATGGCGTGACGGAACGTCATAGGCGGGTGACGTCATGACCAGGAAACTATAAAGCACACCTGCACCAAACACAGACAGCTTCTGTGTCTTCAGTAAGCGCTACGTGTGAAACTGTCTGTCTTATTTACTGTTGTTTGTCTACCACGCTATTCAAGCTCCATTATTTAAGACGTTATTATGGCGAATGTTAAGCAGCAATTCAAGCCGTGTGCTTCTCCCTGCCCTCGTTACATCACGGGTGGGGATTCACACGAGCTTTGTGTTGTATGCTTGGGAGTGGAGCATGCCCAGGCAGCCCTTGAGGGGGCTGGCTGTGAGCATTGCGAACTGCTGTCTCTCAAGACGCTCCGCTCCCGCCGGGCGCTTTTTGAGGAAGGCGCTTCGGCTCGCGCTCCCCGCGGCTCGGGTCCCGCTGTTGCCGAGGCACAGCGAAGGCTCGCGTCGTGGGGTTCGCAGATGGATCTTGCAGAGGGGTTAGAGACGGGCGCCGCCCTTTCTCTGCCTTTACCTGCAGGATTCAGCGCTTCATTTCAGGAGGCAGAAGCACGCTCTGCGGTTTCTTCTGTCCCTGGTGAAGCGCCGGTGCTGCGACGATCTAGTTCTGAGGAACTGGACGTTGTTAGCATTGATCCCTGTGAAGAATATGATTCGCCACCACACACACAAGCATATGAGGAGCTCGTGGAGGTTGTTACTAGGGCTGTCGCCGGATTAGACATAAGCTGGCCAGCCGAAAAGCAGGAAGCCCGTCAGTCAAGTCTATTAGACGAGCGCTTTCTTCCCTCACGTTCACAACCTCCACGCCGGGGCTTGCCTTTCTTTCCAGACCTCCACACCGAGGTGTCGAGGTCCTGGAACAGACCCGCTTCCTATCGGGTCTTCAGTCCCCAAACATCTAATTATAGCAATATTTTTGGACTGAAAAGGCATGGTTATGGGGAAATGCCTCGCGTGGAAGAGACGCTTGCGAGCTATCTCTCCCCCGAGTCATCTTCCTCTCTTAAAGCCCCGAAGTTACCCACTAAGCCCCTAAGAACATCTTCTGCTTTAGTGGGTAAAGCATACTCGGCGGCAGGTCAGGCGGCGGCTTGTTTACACACTATGGCCGTCCATATCAAGCTGACCTGCTTAAGGATCTTGATGAGGGTGGGGAAGTTAGTCGCGAGGCTTTCACTGAGCTTCGTAAAGCTACAGATTTGTCTCTCCGTGCTACTAAGGAGACCGCCAAGTCAATTGGGCGGTCTATGGCAGCCCTGGTTGCTACGGAGAGGCATTTATGGCTCATCCTCGCTGACATGAAGGAGAAAGATCGTTCCTTCCTTTTGGACGCCCCTCTCACGCCGCCTGGCCTCTTTGGCGACTCCGTAAATACAGTCGTCGAGAGGTTTCAGGAAGCTAAAAACAGGCGCGGCGTTCCAAAGTTTCTTCCCGCCGCTCTCAAGTCTCAGGGGCTGCTGGGCGGGAGCAGCCCCAGCCGAGTACGAGCTCCTCACACAGGGCGCAACAGAAAGTGAGCGTTGCTTCCCGTGTTCCCCCACAGAGAGACTGGGGGGCGGGGCAGCGCTCACAGCCCAAGCCTTCCAAGGGTAAGATGGATCTGAGGACCGTCATTATCCAGCGGAAGGCTTGGGTAGAAGCCCTGACATCTGTGGTGTCGGGCTTCTGAGGGTAGTCCTCCGGGCGAGTCGGTTTTCACCTCATCACACGGTGCCCGTCTCCCCTCGGTGCCCTCAGGGGGCCGTTCTGCCAACCCTGCCACCTCGCGTGCTTCAGGGCGCAGCGGTTCTCAGCGAACGTATGTCCCAGTGTCCACCCGTCAACGTAGTGGTGCTGGGGTGTTCGCTCCCTCCAAGGAGGGATCAAAAGTGGCCAGTTCGGTTGCTCCCTGCCGGTTCGCCGCTTCAGGGCGCCGGACTGGTCACTCATCTAACACCAGAGGTCAGTCTCGAGAGACTGATTCCCTTAGTAGATTCGCTGGCAGCGTGGAAACTTCTGTCAAACGTATCTCAATGGGTCCTCAGACTCTCTTGCAAAAAGAAGCCATAGAAAGGGTTCCTTCTCCCAGCAGGGAGTCAGGGTTTTACAGCCGGTACTTTATAGTTCCAAAGAAGGATGGAGGGTTGCGTCCCATTCTAGATCTGCGCCTGTTAAATCGTTCTGTCAAGAAGCTCAAGTTCAGAATGCTAACTCTGAAACAGATTGTGTCACAAATCAAGTCCGAGGATTGGTTTGTCACGATAGATCTGAAAGACGCATACTTTCATATATCCATCCTTCCTCAACACAGGAAGTTCCTGAGGTTCGCTTTCGGGGGCGAAGCGTACCAATATCGGGTTCTTCCCTTCGGCCTAGCTTTATCACCCCGCACCTTCACGAAGTGCGTGGATGCAGCTCTGGCTCCGCTGCGACTCCAGGGCATTCGCGTACTGAACTATATAGACGATTGGCTCATCCTGGCACAATCACAGGAGTTGGTGGTTCAGCATCGAGATGCTGTTCTCGCCCACATGAAGCGTCTGGGGTTACGGCTAAACGCAAAGAAGAGTGTGCTCTCTCCAGCTCAAAGAACCTCTTTTCTGGGCAGGGTCTGTGGAGGGGTCATTATCTTTCCTGGCACATAAACCAGTTGGAGATGATGGCCGTGTTCCTGGCACTCAAACACTTCCTCCCAGATCTCAGGGGCCATCATGTGTTGGTCCGCACGGACAACACAGCGGTGGTCTCCTACATAAATCATCAGGGGGGTCTGCGCCGCGCCCCTTATGCAAGTTGGCACACCAGATCCTCCTGTGGGCGCAAGGGAAGTTATTGTCAGTCAGGGCAGTTTACATCCCAGGGCGTCTGAATCAGGAAGCAGACATCCTGTCGAGGCAGGGGCTGAGGCCCGGGGAGTGGAGACTCCACCCCGAGGTGGTGGAGCTCCTTTGGGAGCGCTTCGGGAAAGCGGATGTGGACCTGTTTGCGTCTCTGGAAACGACCCAGTGTCCCCTTTACTTCTCCCTCTCACATCCAGCCCCTCTCGGGTTGGATATCATGGTGCAGACGTAGCCGAGGCTGCGTCTGTACGCCTTTCCCCCGATTGCTCTGCTTCCGGGAGTTTTGGAGAGAGTGCGCCAGGACGGGGTCCAGTTGCTATTAGTAGCCCCGTTTTGGCCGGGCCGAGTTTGGTTCTCGGACATCATGTCCCTCCTCGACGGCTCTCCCCTCGAGATTCCGGTCAGGAGGGACCTACTCTCACAGGCGGGGGGTTCTCTCCTTCACCCCCGCCCAGAGTTGTGGAAGCTGTGGGCGTGGCCTCTGAGGGGGCACAGTTCATAGATTCCGGTCTCCCTACCGAGGTAGTGGAGACCATGCTCCACTCCAGAGCTCCCTCCACAAGGAGGCTGTATTCCTTGAAGTGGAACGTCTTCTCTTCTTGGTGTGTAGAACATAACGCTGATCCTGTTAACTGCCCAGCTGGTACAGCTCTGGAATTCCTTCAAGAAAAGTTTTCTTCTGGTTTATCCCCTTCCACTCTTAAGGTTTACGTGGCGGCCATTGCGGCTTACCACGTTCCTCTAGAGGGTGCTTCACTTGGCAGGCACCCTTGGATTACTCGCTTCCTTCGTGGTACTTTGAGGCTGAGGCCTGCGGCTCGTCAGAGAGTTCCTACTTGGGACCTGGCTATAGTGTTGGAGGGTCTGTCGTCCGCTCCATTTGAGCCCCTTGATGAGGTTCACGTTAAGTTCCTCACGCTTAAGACTATTTTTCTCCTCGCTATCTCGTCACTCAAGAGAATCGGAGACCTCCAAGCCCTTCGGTCTCCCGTCTTGCCTGGACTTCGCGCCAGGCATGGTTAAAGCCTTTCTCTTCCCTCGAGAGGGTTATGTTCCTAAGGTCCCCACTAACGTGGCGGGCCCTATCATGCTGCAGGCCTTTTGTCCTCCTCCATTTCTGGATCCAGACCAGGAAAAGCTTAATTTGCTGTGCCCTGTCAGGGCTCTGGACGCTTACGTCCACAGAGCTGCCCTGTGGCGTAAGACTGAGCGATTATTCGTCTGTTTCGGGGCTCCACGTAAGGGGCACCCCGCATCCAAGCAAACTTTGAGCAAGTGGGTGGTTGAGGCCATCTCACTTGCGTATGAGTCTGCCGGACATCCTTCTCCTCTTAAGGTCCGTGCTCACTCTACCCGGAGTATGGCGGCCTCTCTGGCCTTATTGTCTGGGGTTTCTCTCCAAGAAGTCTGTGATGCGGCGTGTTGGTCCTCGCCGCACACATTTGTTAGGTTTTATAACCTAGATGTGGCCTCGACCCCGGGGTCACAAGTGTTGGTCTCTTAGTGTGCGCTCTCCAGTTTCACACAGACAGGCACTCGGTTTTATGGCGGCGTGGGGATCTCGTTCCCAAAGCGCTTGACGCAGCGCGAGTTCCCTTGAAAGGGAACGTCTCAGGTTACTTATGTAACCATGGTTCCCTGAGAGGGAACGAGACGCTGCGTCCCATTGCCATACCCCTAGCATGCCTGTTATCGACTTACTTCGACTCTCAGAAGCTGTCTGTGTTTGGTGCAGGTGTGCTTTATAGTTTCCTGGTCATGACGTCACCCGCCTATGACGTTCCGTCACGCCATTGGACTGATTTCACATGTGCTTCACGACGCATTCATGCAGAGGTGTTCCCAAAGCGCTTGACGCAGCGTCTCGTTCCCTCTCAGGGAACCATGGTTACATAAGTAACCTGAGACGTTTTCTATTTAAAGGCACAAAAATATCCAATTAAAATATCCAAAAAACACTAAAACAGTCTTATATATTTTGTTGACTTGTGTACTTACATTATCCCAAATGTTTCCAAGAATGTTTAAATCCAGAAAAAATAAGCAATTTTAACCAGGACTGCGACTGCGGCATAATAAAAGTTCCGCTGCTCTCGAGACGTGTATCGCGAAAATTTACATAGTGTGCCTTCAATTATTAATAGTTTTCTAAGTTCATTAGTCAACAAAGACTCACAAACATCTCTGGTGTAGTGAGGGTTGCAGACATGCAAGTGTCTTTAATTGACTGAGCTGAATGGTTGCTAAAAACCATCTTGTCTCAGTTCCATTTAGATGGAAAGTGTTTTATTTGGGTTTGAGTTGTTAAAACTTTTTTAGTCTGCTGTTTTGCACCTGTTTGAACCATTCAGGCCTATTTCCAGACCAGTTATGAATATTGTTGGCCATCATCCATTGACAGCATATTCAGACAATCATAGTGCTAAGAAGGCCTCTTGTCATGTGAGTTCCCATCGCTTATGCAATGGCATGGAGTGAACCAATTAGATTGTGAAAAAATTTGATTGACTTAATCAGTTAACCCAAACAAACCTGTGTCAAAGACTTTAGCTGGCCAGTGAGATTTCATATGTGAGAGAATTAAAATTCTGCTCCTGTAGAATGAACTGTCAAGAGAGTGTGTGAGAATTCATTCATTTTCAATGAGATTTGGCGATTTGAGGCAGCATGGCACCATTGGTGACGAAACATTCAGCAACTTCTATGCCACTTTTGGGTTTAAAACATTATGCAAATGAATCGTGATGTGTGTATGATCCACCTCATAATGCAGTTGGATACACCAGTTGCACTGGAATAACAGTAAAGTAGCTCGCCGACCTCCAGCGATTAAATCACTGTCAGTGTGAATGGCCTTCATGAGGAGTCATTGGCAGAACACATGACCTGAAGGCAAAATGGAAACAAACAACCAAAATGCTTTATATAGATGTACACTAAATGAAACACAAGCACAACCAATGTTTTTCCTCAGGCTCTGTGACTACACAAAAACACACATTATTGACTTATTGTCGCAGAAGAAATCAATCATAGGGAGCAAAAGGGACAAAAAAAATCTTGAGTGTTTGCTGAAAGCATATGTGGAGAAAGGTTTGGAAAGGTGTGGAAAAGTTTATTCTGTGTATATGTGCATGGGGGGGTGGGGGGTGCTCACAATTGTGGGTGTGATAATGCTTTTATACTCAAAAAAGGTTCTATAAACAAGAAGTCGATTTCAAATAACATTTCTGACAAAAATTTGCCCAGTTAGTTCTTTAATAATTTTTTTTGCTAATGAAAATATTCCATTTCACAAGTGAGAGCTCTATGGAGCAAAAAATGCTCACATGCTCTGGTCTGGAACTAGGGCTGGACGCTATATCAATATAAATAAATAATGTTATCAATAGTCCATTTTTGAGTAATTTTCGATAGTCTGCATCTAGATGATCAGGTCCGTGTCACTAATAATACAATTTATTGAAACATTACATAGATTAGTATTATTAGTATTATTATTGTTGTTATTATTTTTATTTTATTTTTTTTTCATTCATGTTTTAAT
Source organism: Hypophthalmichthys nobilis (assembly GCA_037950665.1). Lineage (NCBI taxonomy): Eukaryota > Metazoa > Chordata > Actinopteri > Cypriniformes > Xenocyprididae > Hypophthalmichthys > Hypophthalmichthys nobilis. The sequence continues at coordinate 10,558,092 of CM075482.1, read as the reverse complement.
AATACAGTATACAAGTTCTGTTGTGCAGCAAAAATTAAAAATGCAATGTTTTATTGTAGATTAATTTATATTTTCCTTTGCTTACATTTTAAAATATAGCTGGAAGTAGTGATGATGGGCCCAAGCCCCGGCGTTGCTGCCACCCTGGTGGCTTAAGGAAACCTGTGCATGGTGGGCAACATACAATCTTAATTTAATTTAAATCAACCAATGATTTTACACGATACGAGACACTTCTTGTTTTCCTTTTTTTGCCATTACTTTAATCCCTTACTATGGCAACACTGTTCTAGATATCCTATAATTGTTCATAATTTAGCATCTTCAGTGTCTTTGTTTCATGTTGACCGAGTTTGGTGGCGATTGCATGAATCTCCTACGAGGAGTACTTAAAAACTCAGAGCCTGATTATTAAAAAAATACACATTCAAACCAAAATATATGACTTCCTGTTGGTCAGAACTAATGAAAGTAAAATAGAAAGTAAGACTAACCCCCCAACTTTTGTCAAAAGGTGGTGCTACAGAGCCCCTCCTCCCCGCCCATTTCTAAGACTTTGCCCATGTCTACTGGCTGACAACTTTGATGTGTGTGTCGAGTTTCATGCAATTTAAAGCATGCTAAGAGTTTAAAAACACCCACGATTCTTGTAAAAGTTTGCCATGTTGACATTATTCTGACAAAGTTTGAAGCAAATTGGGTAAAAATAAGAGGGCGATTTGGTGGCGCTATGACTTTGACAATAGTCACATCCATGTGATCAGCCTCCTACAATGAACACACAGCTGAAGTTTCATCAAAATCAGTCAATGTTTGCAGAAATTATAAGACACTTCCCGTTTCCCTTTTTTCACCATAAATACGTTGCCTCGCCATGGTCAAACCGTTTGAGATATCCAATATCCGTCCACAATTTAGCATCCTTAATGTCTTGACTTCATGTTGAAAAAGTTTGGTGTGAATTGTATGATGCCCTTTGGAGCAGTAATTAAAAATTGAGAGCTTGGTTCAAAAATCCACATTCAAACAAAAATAGCTGACTTCCTGTTAATCGGAGCTAATGACTGTAAATTAGAAAGTTGTCCAGCTCGATGAGAACAATATATATACAGTGCTCAGCGTAAATGAATACACCTCCTTTGAAAAGTAACATTTTAAACAATATCTCAATAAACACAAAAACAATTTCCAAAATGTTGACAAGACTAAGTTTTATATAACATCTGTTTAACTTATAACATAAAAGTAAGGTTAATAATATAACTTAGAGAACAAAATTTTTAGTTTTACTCAAATTAGGGTGATGCAAAAATGAGTACACCCCACTGAAAGTCTCTGGAGCAAAGCTAAATTTTAGACTACAAATGTCTAATTTAACAAGAATTCAACCACAGGTGAGTCTAATTATTCATTACACAGGTGTCCAGCAGACAGTTGACTATAAAAGGGTGTTAAAACCCCTTCCCATTTCATGCTGTCAGCAATGGCACCACATGGAAGAGAAATATCACAAGACCTGAGAAAGAAAATAATCTCTTTACACCAGAATGGTGAAGGTTACAAGAAGATCAGCAAAGCTTTACTTATCAGTCAGAATACTGTAGCAAAAGTGGTACAAAAATTTAAAAAACAAAAGATGGAACTGCAACCATCTCTTGGAGATGTCCAGGTCGTCCACGGAAGTTAACACCTCAACAGGAGCATCTTCTGATGAGAAGGGTTGAAGAAAATTGGCATGCAAGTTCATTGCAGTTATCTAAAGAAGTAGAAAGCCAAACTGGGGTGACTATTTCCCGTGACACAATACAGCGTACACTGCAGAGGAATGGCATGCACGGGTGCCGTCCACGAAAGAAGCTTCTCCTAAAGCCCAGGCACAAAAAAGCCAGACTAGAGTTTGCCAGGGCCCATGCTGACAAAGATGAAGACTACTGGGACTCTTTACTCTGGAGTGATGAGACCAAGATAAATGTTTTTGGAACTGATGACTTCAAAACTGTATGGCTTCGCAAAGGTGAGGAATACAAAGAAAAATGCATGGTGCCTACAGTGAAACATGGTGGTGGCAGTGTTCTTATGTGGGGCTACATGAGTGCTGCTGGTGTCGGGGAGCTGCATTTCATTGATGGCATCATGAATTCACAGATGTACTGCTCTATACCGAAAGAGAAGATGCTACCATCACTCCGTGCCCTTGGTCGTCGTGCACTTTTCCGACATGACAATGATCCTAAACACATTTCTGAAGAAGAACAGGGTGAATGTGATTCAGTGGCCAAGTATGTCTCCTGATCTGAACCCAATCGAACACCTATGGGGAATTCTGAAGAGACAAGTTGAGCGTCACTCTCCATCCAGCATCCAGTCTCTAAAAGAGGTCATTTTTGAAGAATGGAAAAAGATAGATGTTGCAAAATGTCGCCAACTTGTTCATTCCATGCAGACTTGGTGCTGTCATTAAAAATCATGGAGGCCAGATAAAGTACTAGTTGTAGTAGTTTTTGTTGTGGGGTGTACTCATTTTTGCATCACCCTAATTTGAGTAAAACTGAAAAATGTGTAATCCAAGTTATATTATTAACCTTACTTTCATGTTATAAGTTAAACAGATGTTATATAAAACTTAGTCTTGTCAACAATTTGGAAATTGTTTTTGTGTTCATTGAGATATTGTTTAAAATGTTACTTTTCAAAGGGGGTGTACTCATTTACGCTGAGCACTGTATACCGAGTTTGGTGACTGTAGGTAAAACTAACCCCCAACTTTAGACAAAAGGTTGCGCTATAGAGCCCCTCCTCCACGCCCATTTCTAAGGCTTTGCCCATGTCTTCTGGCAGGCAACTCTGATGTGTGTGTCGAGTTTCCTGCAATTTAAAGTATGTTAAGTGCCTCAGAAACCCCCATAAAGAATATTAACGTTTAATGCGCTGCCATAACAACAGTATTCAAGATATCAAGAATCCTTTCACAGGTGTGCATTTGCGGTGTCTTGACATTATTCTGACGAAGACTGAAGCAAATCGGGTAAAAATGATTTTGAAGCATTTTGAAAGTCAAGTCAAGTCAAGTCACCTTTATTTATATAGCGCTTTTTACAATGCAGATTGTGTCAAAGCAGCTTTACATTGATAACTGGTATATAATTTTGGCTGCACAGCAGCTCTTAAAGAATAGTGTCAATGTCGGCAGATCAAAGCACTGTTGAATATCAAATGTCAAGCAAGCCAAAGGCGACAGCGGCAAGGAACCCAAACTCCAACAGGTGACATCAGATGGCAAACAGGTGGCAAATAGACTTCTGTGAGAAAATGGAGAAAAAAACCTTGGGAGAAACCAGGCTTAGTCGGGGGGCCAGTTCTCCTCTGGCGAACAGTGCTTTGTTACGATTCAGGTTGCTATCTTATGTCTGATAGGATCGCAACATTCAAAGTATTTATTCCAGTTCAGTCCAGTTGAGGATCGTATTCATCACACCGGTATGGACGGTTTGTTGAGGAGCTGTGGCACTGGCTGTTGTGTCGATGAGGCCTTCACAATGGATGATCTAGTTGCCCATGTCTAAAGTGACACATTTCCTGCTCTCAGTTAGTGGCGCTATAACTTTGACTCACAATAGTCACTTCCATGTGATCGGCCTTCTAGAACGAACACACAGCTGAAGTTTCATCAAAATCAGTTAGAAGTTATAACACATTCCTGTTTCCCTTTTCTCACCATAAATTTGTTTTATCGCCACGGCCAAACTGTTTGAGATATCAAAAATCTGCTCACAATTTAGCGTCCTCAATTGTCTTCATGCTGACCGAGTTGAGATCTATAACTGTATGAAGTTTGATTACTGTAGGTGAAAAGGGGTGCGCTACAGAGCCCCTCAAATACAACCATATAAAAGGGTGTGCCACAGACTTGTAAACAAACATTTATTTATCAGGTCTAAAAGCCTATTCACACTGCACAGACAGACGCCGACCAATGGCAAAATGAATTGTTTAAATAGAGTGAACAGTATCAGAAAATATTGTGACTCGACCAATAAGATTTAATGATGGGAACTACAGTAACTGTTGTAAAATAAAATTTAAATGGTAATCAGAAAGTAAACCAGACAGAGTTTTACAGCTGTCCCATATTCCAAGTTACACGCATAGACACACTCGCAGATGTGCGTATCACATTTGTCCTTTTAGCAGCTTTGATCTAAATGTCATTTCCATGGCATTAAAGGATTAGAACTCCCCGTCTGTCTGAGAGTTTCTCTTTTTGTGTGCATCATCTGCTTTTCTGTCCATCTCTCTCCTTCTTTGTCTGCTTCTTTCTCCAGGGTAATGGGATATAACGCTTTTATGCCTCTAGCTTACAAGGAAACTCCAGCCCCAGATGAGCACTAGTGAGTGCTCTAAGGTCTAGAGAGATGATTGATGCCACCGTTCTTGATCTGATTCATCACTGACACTAAACAGTTTCTTCAGGAGACAGGAAGTCTCTTATGCTCACTAAGGCTGCATTTATTTAAAAACAGTAATATTATTGAAGTATTATTACAATTTAAAATAATGCTGAATTTTTTGAAGCCATTACTCCAGTCTTCATTTTCATATGATACTTCAGAAATATTTTTAATATGCTGATTTGGTGCTCAAGAAACATATTATTATCAATGTAAAACAGCTGTGCTGCTTAATATTTTTGTGGAAACTGATATGTTTTTTCTGAATTCTTTAAAGAATAGAAATTTCAAAAGAACAGCTTTTAGTTGAAATAGAAATCTTTTGTAACATTATAAATGTCTTTACTTTCACCTCTTGATTTTATTTGTTGGTAACGCATTTTCCCTAAAGCCTGTTACTATACATCAGGTTGCTATGTTACATATTGAAATTGCTGCATTATTGAATCTGTCATACTGACTCTTACTGTCCTGTCGAAATTATTCAGACCGAATAGAATATAAAGTTCTGACAAAATATTTCACACAACAATCTAAATCAAGGAAGAAAAGCTTTACCTGATCCATAAACAGGATATTGAAGAAAAATACTTTATATCCTCTTTGTGTGTGTGTGTGTGTGTGTGTGTGTGCTTGTTTTTGTGATTTATGATGACACAAATTTGTATAATGACATGGGTATTACACTGGTATTATGATGTAAACATGAAATATGAGGACATCATATTTAAAATAGCTTTAAAGACATACTAAACAATGTTTTATTAAAAATGTAAAAATGCAGAATGTTTTCTGTGATGGGTAGGTTTAGGAGTGGGGTAGTGTATGGGGATAGAATGTACAGTTTGTACAGTATAAAAACCATTACGGCTATGGAATGTTCTCACTTCAATAGCAAAACAAACCTGTGTTTGTGTGTGTGTGCAGATTTGACTGTATTTATATTTTTAGAAAGTCCTCCAAATGGAGTGAAACATCAAAAAACATCACATTTGAAGTGGTCCTCACTACTGGAAAGCCTAAAATCGGACAAATCTAAATCAAATAGTGTCGCTATCAAGTTAGTATGAAAATTATTGTGCCTGTGAGAGAGGTCTTCTCTAATATAGCTTCTAAATATATATAATAAAGTTTTTGTTTAGAAGCATGGAATTACTGTGGGAACAAGTTTATGCGGAATTACATTGTATTAAAGCCAGCAGAAACAAAGAGTGAGGCTCAGTTCTTGTGGAAGTCAGTGGAGATGAGGAGGAAAATAAGAGATGAAACATATGGGAGTTGTGTTACTGTTGTTTTCCAACCACATGAGGGCGAGCTTGAGCACACACTCTGTCTGTTGTTTAATGCTACATAAAAATGCATGTTTTAAGATGCTAGTTGCTTAGAATATTTTAGAGCAGAAGCACATGACTACCACACATTTAAACCCTGTTTAACACTAGAGGTGTGAGGGGGAGTAGAGTTTCTAAAGGAGTCAAGTTTATGTTTATATTGGCTAATAGACTAAATATAATCAAAGATATACATTTAAAGTATAGATTGTAGTTGACATGAGATGGATGCATGGCCTGTTGGATGACATGCATGGATGACATGATATATATTTGTTTTGAGCAAATATTTTACTTTATAGCTTTTATGTCTTCATATTAATTGAAGAGACTGCATATAATATTTTTAAACATTTTTATCAGTTCAGAGTGATAAAATTTACTAGGGCAAGCAAAGACGTGATTAAAATTATTAAAACTTAAAAGAGAGTGGGACCTTCAGAATCAGAACAGACCAAACCAGACATAAAATACACACTTTCCTTTATATAGCCTACTGTTTTTAAAAAATAATTAATTAATAATTTTATGAACATTGGGCTTAAAAAAATCTTAAAAATAACTTAAGAAATGATTGTTTTTTGTTTTGTTGTTGTTGTTTTTTTTTCAGTCAAGTAGGCTATATCTAATGTTAAAAATCTGAAACAATTCACAGTTATTTTTATTAAGGCATTAGTCATATCAAATTTGACGACAGTACTAATAGACCTATTACGATATAGCCTACGACTTTTTATAACATTTTTCCCGTTTTTAATTATTTTTTAAAGGATTTAACAGCTTTATTCTTTAACAGTCAATATCAATATTATTTTAGTCCTTATGATTTAGCCGGGGTTAGTCAGTTCAGTGGGGTGGGAAGTCCCGCAGGCTCAGTCATGTTTGGCCGGTACGGGAATCGGTGTATTTAACGGATGTGACGGTGTGGGCCGGTCCCGTACCCGCCCGTAACTGAACTAGCAGCTCGATCCACCAGCACCACAGCGAGCGCGAGCGTTAACTCAGTGCAGTGTCATTAGCTTCCATTCACAGCCAAGCTGGAGTTTATCACTAGATCCCGCCGATTCATTCAGGCGCTTTTGTCTCTCGTTCTCTCTCCGGTTACCGTTTACCGAAAATTACAGGGTATGTGTGACTTCTGGATCCGCCGCCTCTGTGAGTACACGCGCCTCTCTCTCTCTCTCTCTCTCTCTCTCTCTCTCTCTCTCTCTCTCTCTCTCTCGTCATTTGTTTGTTTGTGTTTTGATAGTATTGACTGAGGTGATGGACAATTGAACTGAGGACATTTTGCTTACTCATAGTGCAATGGACTGATGTTGAGTCAACATCCAGTTTATAAGGTGATTGTGAGCCTATGGATCGTATAGCTACTTCAAAAATAAACATTAATAATATCAAATATAATTTTAAATAAAATAAAATATTAAATAATTAAAATAAATAATTAAAATATTAATTGTATTATTAATATACAACGATATATTATTATTAATAATATAATGGTGATAAATAAATGTTAATTATATTAATAATATAAAAAATCCTATCCTAAAAAAAAGATATATGTTGCTGCTTTGTGACAAAATTGTAATGATGGCTTTGTTGTGTATGTTTGAGAGAGGGAGATATTCTGAACTCTGTCCAGTCTATTTTGGTATGTCATATGTGATATTAGGGAGCAGGTGTCAGGCAGGGTTCAAAAATACACACATAACCTAAATAGACAAAGAAACTCCAGAGTTTTTTTCCCCCCTAAACCGTTGGAAATTATTTCAAAGTTTGCAGTGTGGTTCTCCTAAAAGTGTTTTAGCAAAACCTAGCCAGGAAACTCGGTCAGCATCCAAAGGTGTATTTTCATTTGAGAGCCCACATGGCTCAACCATCCAAGTTTCAGTTATGAGACTGAATCGTCTAGATATCCTGTGACGGCCCAATGCAGGTCTCTATAAATAAAAGCTGTATTTCCAGTTCAACAGAAGCAGATCTTACTAGAGTGATTGCCCAGTGTTTTTGTAGAAAAAAACATTATGTCATGACATTGTGTTGTTGTTATTAAGTGTCAACATGTCTGCAGTGTAATAGAAAAACATTACGTTTAGCTCTTTAGCCCAGAAGGATGATGCTGCTGTTTCCACGGCAACTAATTCATTTAAACTCTTGATCTGGGGATCAGAGAATGAGATGATGTCATTGAATGATCTTTCACTTTCGATTTTTCTCCTGCTTTTTGTTTTGTTTTATTTTATCTTTAATTTTTTTTTTTATTTATTATTGTTTTGATGTAGTCTTATACCAGAATAGACCTGAGAGCATCATAATGAGCTCATTTCGATGACGTCCTGTCTAAAAGGAGAGATTGTAACAGAGATCGTGTAATGAAACTGTGAATGGGCTGACTCAGAATGCCAAAGATGGCAGGAGTGATATCATAAACAGGCCCTCCAGTCGATCAATACAGACACTCACTTAGATATGATCTCAACATTATCGATTATATTCTCATTACACAGAATCTGATGACTTTCATATTGATCCAAAAAAGTAATAAATGTCCTTTGTAGTAATAAGAGACAAATCAATATTTTTGAACTCAAAATGATTTTCTGAAAAGAGCAAAAGATTGTAATCGTCATACATTTAATAATAATTGTAATACAGTTATTTAAATAAGCAGCCTAACTAAACCAGTTGAAAATGCAGTGTTGTTAGTGAAAAGTGCAGGTTTTGAGCACTAGAGGGCGGTGTAGTACAATGAGAGAGTGGAGAAAAGCACGTGTTTTAAATAACATCCTGCCAACTACACTCTTAAAAATAAAGGTTCCAAAAGGAGTTTTTACAGCAATGCCATAAAAGAAGCATTTTAGATTTCCTCAAAAAGGCATCTCTTAACAGAACCAGTTTGAAGCACATTTTATTAATCTATAGAACCTTTTTTTTTTCACCATAAAGTACCTTTTGTGCAATGGAAAAATACAATGGATGTTAAAGGTTCCTAATGGAACCATCGATGCCAATAAAGATTATTTTTATAAGTTACTTATTTTTATAAGTGAACATGATAATATATGTGAGAATCATTTCAGTGGATGGATGCAGTTCACAATATGTATGAAACAATGATTGTTTTTAAAATATAATAGTCTACTAAATCATGTTGTTTTAGTATTATTAAATGCTATAATGGTATTTATTAATATTTTGAATTAACTTTTCACATTTTTAGTTTATATTTTCAGATTAAGTTTTAGCAATTTTGTGATGTACTTTTATTTTATTAGATTAGTTATATATATATATATATATATATATATATATATGAATAAATTAATATATTAATATATATTTCTTCTTATATATATATATATATATATATATATATATATATACTTTAATTTTAGTTAGTTGTCGAGGCTGCATTTTCTGCATTTTTGTAATTTTATTTCAATTAACAAAAACAATTTTTAACAGTTTTAGATAAAAATAACAACACTGGTCACATGATTACCCTTAGATGTAATTTTCCAAAAGTTGCGTAAAGAAGCCCAAGTATCCCTAGCAGTGGATTTTTCGCACATATTTGTGCTCATACTCATATTGTAGCATAAATGATTAAGGGTGCTAGTTTTGCTTTGAGAAATTGTGTGTGTGTGTGTGTGTGTGTGTGTACAGGTTTATATTACAAGGATAGTAAAACCTGAGATCACCTACATTGTGGGGACCAGCCAGCAGTCACCATGGGGGAAATAGATTAATAAACATACTAAATGATGAAAAAACAACAATTTTTTTGAAAATGTAAAAATGCCAAATGTTTTCTGTGATGGTTAGGGTTTGGGGATAGAATATACAGTTTGTACAGTATAAAGACGATGACGTCTATGGAGAGTCCCTTCAAGGATAGTGAACCAGACGTGTGTGTGTGTGTGTGGCTATAGGACAGCCCATCTTTCCAGACTTCACAAATCACTCAGTTAGACATTTCAGTTAAACAGTCTTGCTACTTTTCTTCCTCTCTCTCTCTCTCTCCCTCCCTTCCTCAGTCACCTTCTCTCTCTCTCTCTCTCTCTCTCTCTCTCTCTCTCAGCTGCACAGATAATCATTTCCTTTCAGGCACTCCCCTTACTCACAATGAAAGGTGCTCTGCTGATTTATACTTAAACATCACGCCTCAAAGCTCTAAGATTTATATGATTTCCTCTTCCTCCCCGGAGTTAATCAGCCTCTGTAAGTATGCATGTGTATGTGAGAGAAAGAGACATGAAAGAGGGTGTCAGTGTGAGAGCGACAGAATGAACACACTGTCTGAAATGCTCTACTAGTGTGGGCATGCAGAAAAATACACAAACGCATTTAATCTCCAAGCTTTCATGTCAATCCCTCCTCTAAATCTATGACCTGAAGCTTACCTTTTAATAGACATCACAGAGAAGATGATCTAATGCATTTCTTTTTTACCCACACACCGTCTTCAAACTTACTGAAATGTTTTGTAAGTCCTGAATATGGATGCAAGAGTGTTATTTGATCTTATGGGCCTCTAAAATATTTGTTTTTTTGCATTGGTCTGATCAGGCTGAGATCGTAAGCGATAGATAGATAGATAGATAGATTGATTGATTGATTGATTGATTGATTGATAGATAGATACACACATATGTTTATATGTATATGAGAGGATTTAACATGGATAGATTAAATTGATCAAAAGACAGTAAAGGCATTTACAGTATAATGATATAATAAAGAATCCTGAAAAAACAGTTTCCACAAAAATATTAAGCAGCACAACTGTTTTCAAAATTGGTAATAATAAAAAAATGTTTCTTGAGCACCAAATCAACATATTAGAATGATTTCTGAAGGATCATGTGACACTGAAGACTCATCTGTAAAAATAAATTTGGTGTCCGCGGTGTTAATAGCTTTGAGATGTGCATTTCAACACTTTTATTTTCATCCTGTAGGTGGCGATAGGTACACAAATAAACATTCTGACACATGCTGGAGCCTTAAAGGGATAGTTCACCCAAAAATGGAAATTCTGTCATCATTTACTCTCCCACAAGTTGTTCTGAAGTGGAACATAAAAGAAGATATTTTGAAGAATGTTGGTAACCAAACAGTTGATGGTCCCAATTGACTGTATAGTATGGGGTAAAAATACTATGGAAGTCAATGGGGACCATCAGTTATTTCATTACCCACATTCTTCAAAATATCTTTTGTGTTCAGCATAAGAAGGAAATTCCTACAGGTTTGGAACAACTTGAGGGTGAGTAAATGATGATAGAATTTTCATTTTTGGGTGAACTATCCCTTTAAGTCTGTTCACTTGCAAAATCTAGTGGAATGTGGTCATTGTTACAATGTCAGTTATCTGATCATTACCTGATTTAACATGCTTTTTAGACTACTGACTATTAGAAGACTTTTTTTTCAGAAACTAGTGGTATCGGAGTCTGTTTTAGAGAGTGATTCTGAGTTATCTTGACTGTTTGATGACCGTGCACTTTACGTAATTACAACTTAACGGCCTCTCTTTGAGAATCTTTGAGCTTTGATTCAGGCCACACAGAAAGGAAGTGTGGTCGTTGACAAGATCCTGTCACACTGACTGCCACAGGAAACTCCTCTCCTCTCCTCTCCTCCATGTAGTGTGTGTGTGTGTGTGTGTGTGTGTGTTAGAGAGAGAGAGTATGTTGGATGGTTTAGGTTTTCACTCCGAGGGTGGGGCAAACCTTAATTACAGACCGTCTCTACTCTTTCAGAAAGGGTCCTCTGTGTCTGTGCGTGTGTGTTTTTTGCCCCTAAATGTTTTGGGAGGGTCCTTTAATGGCATATATCACTTTGGCACTGAAGTCTCAAAACATGCATTTATAAAAAGCCAAAAATTACAACATGTCATTTAGATTGACTCTATATGAGTTTATGGGAAGAGGTGTGTGTGTGTGTGTGTGTGTGTGAGGTTCTACTTTAGTAGTTTAGGAAGTCTTTGTAACACAATGCATTGCATTCCTGCACTCCTGCTGGGCTCCTCGTTTGTTCCTTGCATTCTTGCCCACTCACCCCCTGTGTGAGTGTCGGGGGTCTCTTAAGTCTCCTAAAGACCACTTCACTCTCGGAATAACCCAAAACCAGCACTAACACACTCTCCACAAAAACTACACACACATTTCTCCGCCACACACAAGCGGGTTCTTTCCCCAACCCCCTCTCACAGGATACCATGGGTCAGAGGTCAAACCTGGAGACACAAAGCATAAAGAGAACAAACCGCAGAGGGAGAGATGGGGAGAGGGGGAAAAGAGAGAAGGAAAGAGAGATAGGTGAGTTATGGGTAATGATTAGGGTGGTTAGTCAGCTGGAAAGTTGGTCAGATTGAAATCAGGACTGCTGCTCAGATGACAGTACATTTATTTCGATTCATTCATGGCTCATCTCATGAGTTGTGTGTTGGGTATGCTGCATATATAAGTCAGGGTGTGAACTTTTGACCACATTCCTTTGTATTTAGATGTAAATGTATGAGTGTCAGGCCTCTGACCTCTTGAGATGTACAAGATCTCGACCTAAAGACCTTCAAATAAACACAAACACACACTAAGTTCATACTTTACATAGCTACTTTTATAGCTTTTTTCTATCTGTCTATCTATCTATCTATCTATCTAATCTGTTTTTTATATATATTAATTTGTTAATTTTTTAAGTAATTAAGTATATTCAAAATAAATTTCAAATATTTATTTTAAATATAATTATATAATTAATTAATAATAAATGAACATCATGTAATATACATATATATATATATATAAATATATAATATATCACAATTATATATTTGACATTTTTTAAATATAATTACTAATATAATATTCAAATAATATTTAACATTTATTGTAAATATAATTACTACATATATCACTTAATAAAATAATATATTTATACTAATTATTTAATTGTTTACTAATTATATAATTAATAATAAAGTAACATGTAATAATATATATATTTTAAATACTTAGATTTTATATATATATATATATATATATATATTCATTTATATAATATTTGACATTTTTAAAAATATAATTACTAAATATAAAATTTAATAAAATAATATATTTATTTTTAAATAAAGATAATATATATATAAATATAGTATGTAGTATTAGGTAGGTATTTGAAAGTATTAAAAATAAATATATTTTATTTTTATATAGAGTATATAGAGTTTACACCTATTATTCAAATAATATTTATCATTTATTATAAATATAATTACTAAATATATCTCTTAATAAAATAATATATATAAAAATATAAAAAAAATATATAAAATAATAATATAATAAAATAATATTTTTATATAAATTATATATTTATATATTTGTGTGTGTATATATATATATATATATATATATATATATATACAGTATCTCACAGAAGTGAGTACACACCTCTTTTATACTATACTATAAAATTCTTTTCATGTGACAACACTGAAGAAAAGATACTTTGATACAATGTAAAGTAGTGAGTGTACAGCTTGTATAACAGTGTAAATTTGCTGTCCCCTCAAAATAACTCAACACACAGCCATTAATGTCTAAACCGCTGGCCACAAAAGTGAGTACATCCCTAAGTGAAAATGTCCAAATTGGGCCCAAAGTGTCAATATTTTGTGTGGCCACCATTATTTTCCAGCACTGCCTTAACCCTCTTGGGCATGGAGTTCACCAGAGCTTCACAGGTTGCCACTGGAGTCCTCTTCTACTCCTCCATGACGACATCACGGAGCTGGTGGATGTTAGAGACCTTGCGCTCCTCCACCTTCCGTTTGAGGATGCCCCACAGATGCTCAATAAGGTTTAGGTCTGGAGACATGCTTGGCCAGTCCATCACCTTTACCCTCAGCTTCTTTAGCAAGGCAGTGGTCGTCTTGGAGGTGTGTTTGGGGTCGTTATCATGTTGGAATACTGCCCTGCGGCCCAGTCTCCGAAGGGAGGGGATCATGCTCTGCTCATTCATGGTTCCCTCAATGAACTGTAGCTCCCCAGTGCCGGCAGCACTCATGCAACCCCAGACCATGACACTCACACCACCATGCTTGACTGTAGGCAAGACACTTGACTTGACTGTAGGCAAGACATGTACTCCTCACCTGGTTGCCGCCACACACGCTTGACACAATCTGAACCAAATAAGTTTATCTTATTTAGTAGGTTTATCTTAAAATAGCTTGTTACATATGAGTGTGTATCTTCCTGTCTTCCTGTCAGTTGGGTTTCATTCCTGGAAGAGAGCAATGCAGGATGCATCTATCCTTACACAAATACACAAAGACTCACACTTGGTGACCCGTCACAGACAGATGTGTAATCAGCCAGGTATATAGACAGTCTCAATTGAACACAGGGAGTTTAAAGTCAGAACTGAGCTTTAAAGGGAGATCATTTGTGTGTCAGGAGGAGTGTGCGTGTATTAAATTATAATTTTAGACTTCTGTCAAGTTGAATCTTGCGTGTCTGGAGGTTTAATTGTGTCTTTCTGTATCCTAGATCTAGAATTGTTTTGGTGTTTGTGTGTGTGATCTCACTTTGACTGGTGTCAGGAATGCTCTGACAGGAACTAAAGCAAATGGGCTGCTAAGACTAATCTCATCCTCTTTTACTGTGTGTGTCTCTCTCTCCCCTCATTCATCCCTGCCTCTCTTGTCCTCCTCCAGGGCATGTCTGTCTATACAGACTAGAGAGAAAGATATTCATCACCTAAGTTAAGATCTTGCACCCCTGCAGATACCTACTCCCACTTACTTTGAACAATGAAGTTAAAGTTTCAAAGCTCATTACCTTTGCATTTACATTTTTTTGTATTTTTTTGTATGTGTGTATTTATACATTCAGAAAGAAAATGTTATTGATTTTTTTTTTATTATTATTGTTTTTGGATTCAAAATAGTAATTTAGTTTTTTTGTTATTAAAAATTCAAATTATAAATATTTTTGCATTCAGAAACAATTTTATATTCATTTTTATGCATTCAGAAATATTTTTTATTTTGTTTGTTTTGCATTCATGAAGATTTTTATTTTTTCATTTTATTTTATTTTATTTTACACACATATGTAATCTCATACTTACCTAAATGAACAGCCATAACCTGTCCGGTCTATGATTCATTCCTGCTTTGAACTGTGATTATGACACTTAATTTGTAACCTGTCGGCCGAGTGTTAGCGCATGCGTGTTTGTTTGTTTGTAAGCGTGCATGGGTGTGTTTGTCACTGATTGACAGCTGCGGGGAAACTGGCCATGTGTATGAACTAAGTACAAGCAAAAGTAGGTCAGGCACACTGTTAGTAAACACATCCACTTGCACAGTTTACAGTTAGCATTTAGCACTGCGACAATCTGCATTTTCTTTTGCTTTTTTAAGTTCAATACTGACTGGTCTGGTGGTCTGTTTTTATTTCTATCTTTTTTACACACTCACACACACGCTGTTTTATAGAAAGGCCACGGATTTCATGTTCCTCCCTGTTTCCACGGCTACACTATCACAAAGGACTCCAGCTGGCTTTGGAAAAAGAGAGCAAGGGACGGAGAGAAAGACGAACGGTGACCAGGCCCTTTCTAAACACACGGCAGCTGGGCCGAACTGTCATTCTGCACCCTGGCCTGCTTACACACACACACACACACTACGGCCCCTCCTCTGGCTTTATAGTGCTTTGTGTTTTTGCGATAATTCCCTTGGCATCTGCTAGAGGGAGCCCAACTAACCTGCTTGAATAAGTTTTATCATTTTTGTTGCTTCTAACACACACTCCCATCGGCCTCATCCGCGTCCAGCCGTCAGAATGCCCAGAGGTGCGTTCAATCTCCTCTCCTAATGAAGCATAAGGCTGAAAGGGGAGTTTCTCCAGGCAGGGGCCGAAAAGAAGGGATGAATGGATGATAGAGGGGGGCAGTGAAGAGGGTTGAGCAGGGGCCGTCTTTGATACAGCTCCGGCCCAAGCGGGGGGTAGTGTGTTTTTTAGCCAGGAGATTCACCATTCACACTCCTCTGTCGGCTGCTCGTTTGAAGTGCCTCACAAAGAGGAGTTTGTGGGCCGGGGGCCAAAAGGGGTTTTGTCATTCACAGAGTCCCTCTCCTCCTCCTCTTTAACCTCTCACTCATTCTTTCACTCTTTTGAAATGAGAAATACTTTATCGGCCAAGAACGCAGCCAATTAATGTTCAACCAACAGGCTGAATTGCTACAAAACTAGCATGCATGCTTGCAGTTTAGTTTCACATCACTCGCTCTCAGATTTGATCTAAACTTTCAGAGAGTTTAACTCCAATCCCCAGAATTAGTTGCTGCATTTGTTTGCGGTAGCAAACGGATTGTGTTAGACAAGCGGCAGATGTTAAGACCGTTTTGTTGAGAGAAAGTTGGACGAAAACTTTTCAGGGAGTTTTTCTTTCTCCGTTCCTGCCTGCTGGAGTTCAGGAATTCTCTATCACACTCCACTTCCCAACTGTTGGATAAACACGATGGCCTTGAAAGCGTGTGTGTGTGTGGTTTTGGAGGCGTGACGCTTCCATGATCCAAACATCAAAGTGTATCCGTGGAAACTGTGAGGTAGTCAGTAATGCCGCTAACATGGCATGACTTGTTTTTATTCCCTGCCTTTTTTGTGTGAGTGCGTGCACGTGTAGGTGAAAATAAAGTCGTTTGGGATGTGTCCTACACATCTGGTGTTGGAGAATATATCATACTGTGGTTGCCCATGTTATAAAAACACTATTTTTGAGACGTTTTGGCCTCTAAAAAGACTTTGACAGCTCTCTGGCAACTGACTTCCTCTTCACTTTGTGGAGTCCAGACAACCCATTGACCTTCCTGGCATGCTTTTGCGCAGATGGGGGATCTGTGTGTGTGTGTGTGTGTGTGTGTTCTTGTATACATGGTTTATGAGGACACAAATGTGTATAATGACATGGGTATTACAACGTAAACATTGTTTATGAGGACACTTCTTGTGTCCTCGTAAACCAAATGGCTTAAAAAACATACTAAAAAACATACAAACATATTTTTGAAATTCAAAAAATGGAGACAGTTTTCTGTGATGGGTAGGTTTAGGGGTAGGGGTAGTGTAGGGGATAAAATATACAGTTTGTACAGTATAAAAACCATTACGTCTATAGAGAGTCCCCGTAAACCACATATACAAGTGTGTGTGTGTGTGTGTTTATGTTAGCAGACGTTGATTTTTTTTTTGTATTTAATTTAGAGCTGTCAAACGATTCAAATTTTTAATGTAATTTACGATGTGGCAATTAATTAATTTAATTAATTGCAAATGAATCACACATCAAATGAGAAATTACCCCAAAAGACAATTTAAAGTCATTATTGTGTTAAATGAGAAAAGCATCAAATAGACATTACAAAAAGTACCTTTAGAAAGAAATATTATATTTGATTTAGAGAATTTATTACACATAAACTTTTAGGCTACAACGGCCGTGAGGTTGAGTAAATGATGACAGGATTTTCATTAAACCTTTCATTGAACTATACCTTTAATGGGGTTCTTTATTAATATGGAATATGAAATTATTTTTTTAATGAAATAATACTCTAAATAAAAAACTAAAACTGCCAGTAGGTGGCGGTAAATGTCTAAATGATTAAGTAATAGAGTCATTCATTCATTCGATTCGTTTAAACGACTGATTCATTCAGGAATTAAGTAAACGACTCTCTTTATGAATGGGCCATTGAATCATTGATTATCCCAATTCATTCAAAACGCGACTTCATTCAGAAACACCGCTGTGTTGCACTGAGATGCACAATCATTCTGCTATGGCTTTACAGGTGACAAAAACAGACAATATTGAGTCTAAAATATAACACAATATTAACTTTGTATTTATTGAACTGTTGTATTAAAGGTTAGTTCACCCAAAAATAAAATTGCTGTTATTAATTACTCACCCTCATGTTATTCCAAACCCGTAAGACCTTTGTTCATTTTCGGAACACAAATTAAGATATTTTTTTGATGAAATCCGAGAGTTTTTTTTTTTATCCCCCATAGAAAGCAGCATAATTACCATCATTCAAGGTCCAGAAAAGCAGTAAAGACATTGTTAAAATAGTCAACGTAACTACAGTGGTTCAACCTTAATGTTATGTAGCGACAGGAATAATTTTTGTGCGCAAAAACAAAACAAAAAAACTTTAACTGTTTACATTGTATAGACAGTACAGGCTTCCATCTTCTACGTCAGAACGCCGGCTCATTATTGGCTGACGCTTTTTCAACACTTAATTTAGCACATTATTTTGTTCTGAAAGATCATGCGACACTGAAGACTGGAATAACGGCTGTTGAAAATTCAGCTTTGCCATCACAAGAATGAACTGCATTTTAAAATATATAAAAATAGAAAACAGTTATTTTAAATTATAATAATATTTCACGATATTACTGTTTTTACTCTGTTGTGGATCTAATAAATGTAGCCTTGGTGAGATTTCTTATAAAAACTTTTTAAAATCTTACAACCCCAAACTTTTGAACGGTAGTATACATTTACATTTTTACATATAGTTTACATTAATATTTGTATTTTTGTATTTTTATATTTATATTTATACAAAGACAGGAAGATTATTAATACTTGGTAATGAGATTCTCAAGGCTCTTTCAGTATCGTGTGATAAGATAAAAAAAAAAGCCAAACCGTTTTTAACTTGGAAACTCACATCTGACTGTAGTTTAAAGGGCTTCATGTGGGTGGATGTTTTGGGCTATTTGACCTGTGGTTTGCCTTTGTCACAGAAAGAGAGAGCACGAGAGAGAGGAAAGGCTTTAGAAATAAACCAGAGGACTGGGTGGGTCAGAGAACACACACATACACGCTTGACACACGACACAGCCTCATACACACAGGTGAGAACAAGCACACACAGTGCCCGGCTCGGTTGCTGTAATAGTTTAAAGAGTAAGCCTGGCCTACTTTCCGCATGCACTGTGACCCAGTTTACATAGATTCAGACACATGGAGCAGTCACAAACCTGTTCCACATCCCTTCTGTGTGTGAGAGAGCTGTTAAAAGACGGAGCATGATCTTCTTACAGTGCTATAATCTAAAGCAGACATGCTTTGGCGCACACACTCTCGTACGCTCAGATGTCATAAAGCAAAAGAGAGATCTTCTGATCTAATCCGTTCCCTTCATGTGTTCAGGAGTAATGTGTGTGTGTGTGTGTGTGCGTGTGTGTGTCTGGGCCTGCGCTAACCTGCTCCTGCCAAAAGCAGGAAATGAGGGAGCTGTAAGAAAATGGACTGCCACTGTTTAGTCTCTGAGCGCGCGCACACACACACACACACACACACACACACACACACGCACGCAGTGTTTAGTCTTCTCCAGCAGCTGTGCTATTCTAAGCAACACAGGCAGGAAGAACAGAGAGAGCAGAAATAGATGGATGATTTTGAGACAGTAATGCCAAACTCTTTTGTAGTTTTACTCTGAAATATTTCACAGTGCTGTACTCTAAACATACTATACCTTACTGCACACTACTATACTCTGACATAAAAATGCTTACCTAGCATTCTTATACTTTTTTCTGCTTTATTCTACTCAATTCTATTCCAATATATTCTAATGTGCTCTATTTGTTTTGTACTAAACTTCTATTATACTGAACTCTATTCTATTATGTTCTAGTTTGTGAACATAATAGATTTCTGTTGTGTCTAACTCTATTGTATTGTACTCTACTCTATTCCCACTCAACTCTACTTTGAACTACTCTGTTCAAAACTAATTCTACTGTATTCTACTTATTTTTACTCTTCTCTACTTTATTAAATGATGTTCTACTCCTTATACTATTATACGGCAGTCTATTCTACTCTACAAAACTTTGTTATTGTACTTTATTCTCTACTCTATTCATCGCTACTCAACCCATTTTATTATATTTTAGTCTACTTTAGTCTGCTCTTCTTAACTTTATTATGTTCTACTCTGTTATATTTTACTGTGTTTTACTCAACCTTGTTCTACTCTTTTTTGCTCTACACAACTTTATTCTACTCTGTTCTCCTCAGCTCAACTCTATTGTACTCTAATGTACTTTACTAAACTTTGTTCTAATCTGTTCTACTGTATTTCATGTGATTCTGCTCAACTCTACAGTTATTCTACTGTGTTCTATTTTACTCAGTTTTGTTCTACGTCATTGAATTCTGTTCTACTTTAACTCTATACTGTTATATGCCAGTCTATTCTATTTCCTATTTAACTTTTCTCAACTCCATTCTGTTTACTTTATTCTAATCTTCTCAACTTTGTTTGACTCTGTTATATTTTACTGTACTTTATTCTCCTTTACTCAACTTTGTTTTACTCTTTTTTTGCTCTACACAACTTTATTCTACTCTGTTCTCCTCAGCTCAACTCCATTGTACTCTAATGTACTTTACTAAACTTTGTTTTTTACTAAACTTTGTTTTTGAACATTACGTCATTGAATTCTGTTCTACTTTAACTCTATACTATTATATGCCAGTCTATTCTATTTCCTACTTAACTTTTCTCAACTCTATTCTGTTTAGTTCTAATCTTCAACTTTATTAGACTCTGTTATATTCTACTGTATTTTATTCTTTTCTTTTCAATGTTGTTCTACTCTATTTTGCTGTATGCAACTTTATTCTAATCCCCTCAACTCCACTGAACTCGACTCTGTTCTAATCAGTTCTGCTGTATTCTACTCATCTCTGCTGTG